>VWPW01022569.1:17738-532956 GCA_013389825.1 Crypturellus undulatus
CAACCTCGCCCGGGTCCTGTTCGGGTCTGGGTCCCGCTCCCGGTCCCAGTATGGTCCGGGTCCCGGTCCCGGTCCTGGTCCCTGGTCCCTGGTCGGGCCACGGCGTGGTGCCACCGGCCAGGCTCCCGCCAGCACCTCTGGAAATGGCAACTGGCAGAAATCCCTGCAGTTTGCTTCTCTAGGAGAAAAGGAGGAAAAAAGAAGAAAAAAAAAGAAAAAGAAAAAGAAAAGAAAAAAAAAGAAACAATAGGAAAAAAAGAAGAAAGCAGTTTGGGAACGGGTAGCTGTGCTCCGGACTCTGCCCAGCTGGCCTCTGTGTCCAGCAGCGTCCGTCTCCAGCAGAGCTCCTGGGGTCCCTGTGCTGCGGGAAGGGGTTGGCAGGATGCTCTGCGCACGGGTTGTGTAAGGTGAGGAGAGCACCCTCAATGCTCGAAGTGAAGGAACTTGTTGGTTCAAAATATGATCAAAGAGACAGATTTTCAAAAAAGAAAAAAAGAGGGGAGTAAAAGAAAAGAAAAAAAATCTTGGAGTAAACTTCCTGAAACCTGAGATGCAAGAAGGCTGGAAACCCTGGAGAAGGCCAGGAAAGAGGGTGATCCTGGGGATGTGTCCTTCCCCCATGAGCACTGCACATTCTCATGGAAATGGGATTTGCTGTGCTAAGGCTCTCAGGACAGGGTCAAGAGCATTATGAGATGTGGGTCTCCTCCATGTCAGATCTTGGAGAGCTACCTCCCCTTGAAAGCCTGGTCCCTGGGATGCTGGAGTTCTCCAGAGGGACCTGCAAGGTGTAAGCAGTCCCGTGGCATCTCCATTACCAACATGGTGGCTGCACGCTCCAAATGGGTCATCATCATGGCATGGGACTCACAGCCCTGAGATTCATGTGGTAGGAGGTCAAAGAGAGGAATTATCCTGATCGGTAGGATATCATATATATATATCTTTTTTTCTCTTTAGAAATGACTTACCTTCACAAATACACTGTGGATCTGGCTACGCAGCTCCTCTCTCCTGGCTGGAGATACCCAAAATGCTCTTTGTAGGTCAGGGAGGTAGGAGCTGCTGGGCTCATCTCCATTAAATGTGAAAAGTGTGAGAAAACCAGCATTAGACTGACTGGGGGAGGTGGAAAAATGAAGTCCCCATATAGGATATGATGCTATGAGAAGTGACTAATAAAGCACCAATGCTTTTAGCTGTGAACCAAGTCAAGGCTGTGTCTTCCCTGAGACAGTTCAGTGGCTGGTGAGTCAGTCCTTAGAGGTGACACTCTCACCCATGTCCTTGGAGGAGTGTTTAGCTGTTAGGCTGCAGAATGAATGACTTCAGAAAGGCTCTGCCATCCCCTTCGCACCTTGGGAACGTCTTGGCTGCGTGGTGTAGATTAAAGTTACTGCGCTGGTACTCTATGTGGCCAACTGAACTTCAGCTGCCATCCTGTACTGCTCACTGGCAGGAAAACACCCTTTATAACAGGATATAGAGTAGTTAAGGAAGGGGGGAGCTTGTGAAGTTTGTTACTTTTTCTAATTATTTTTATCTTTTTTCTCAATATTTATCTGAGAAAAAAAAAAAAAACCTAGCTGCAAATGCAGCTGCGGTATTTAGGCTCATATCCCTGCCCACTTCTTTACAGGAGTCGCTCTGTGGCCAGCACCTTGTCTGATTTTCCTGAAAGTGGGAGCTCTTTGGGGTTGGGACCTAACAACTCTCCTGTATTTGCTGTGAGGCAGACGTCTTGTGGAGAAGGATAATAATCCCTATGATCATTTAACTTAGATTAGATTGTACCACATGCAGAGGCAAAGCTGAATTAAAATTACATAGACAATTTTGATTGTTGTATTTTTCAACTTAACAACTTTTTTGAAACAGCGTTTAGTGCAATGCCTCTCTGATTAATTCATCCCCTTTCCCCTGACCCACACGAAGTAAATGGCGCCTACTGACACCAGGGCTTTCTCCCTTGGCTGTGACAAGATGGTAACACTAGAGTGCATAAGAGACAGAAAAACAGCACATGAAAGACTGACCATATTTCTGTCAGGCTTTCTGCCCCTATGTGCAGAAAGATGGGAGAGGGGGTCATTTCCCAACCTAATCGTCTGCCTTGGGTCATAGTTTTTTTCCTAAATCTTCATTCTTCCTCTTAATTTTCCCCTTTCCCATTGGTGTGCATGTTTCTCAGTGCTAAGTTTGTCTGGTACTTTTGTGCACTTTCATTCCCTTGTGTCTCTCTCCCCAGCCCATCCTAGAGATTCTTCCTCCCATTTCTAGCCACAGCTGCAATGTCCTACTCAGTTCCCACATCTCAAACACTTTGATCCAGGCCATTCCTCCTTCCCCACCAGTGCTCTATGCCCTCCTCCTTGCAGGTGAGTTATGTGCAGCTGCCTACATGCACAGGGCAGAGTAGGTCTTTCCTCACTCGCTCTGTGAGCCAGTGCACTCTCCTATGAACATTGTCAAAATACTTTGCATTCCTGGAGAGCTGCAAGACCTGACCTGGTTAAGCCCTGAGCAACCTGCTCTAAACTCATGGCTGATCCTGCCTTGAGTGGGAGACCACCTTCTTAGGGACCACCTGAGATTCCTTCCCATCCATATGATCTTGTGGTCCCTTGCACAATGGAGGTAACATAAACAAAGCTTTTCCTGACCAGCACAAAATGACAAAATGTTCAAACTCCCGATGACCCTTAAGGCAGTATCCATAGTAGCTGCTCATCACTTTAAATTGATTAAGAGAGTTCCTTGTTTTACAGCAGCAGCTGAAGCGCAGCTCAGACTCCTTTGCAGTAACATATGCACATCAGCTTTCAGACACACCACGAGCTCCTTGGAGGCATGGTGGAAACCACAACAGCTTGCATGAGATATGAATCAGAGGAGATTCAAATCCCACCAATATTCATTATATTAGTGTCCATTTCCCCCTTGTTCCCTATTTCGGCAAGAGAAATGCCGAAAAGAGATGGTGCATCCTGAAATACGCATAGCATGGAGCAAAGCAAGATAATCTGGTAGGGAATATTTTTCATGTAAATTGCCTCTGCTTCCGATTTTATACAGCAAAATAATATTACAATGAAGGCAGGTGGTAACATAATAATTTCCTTTCTCAACTGGTGGTTAGGTATTATGCTGAGCTTTTTAAGTCCAACTCCTTCTTCCACCTCGCTTTGGGAATAAGCTAGGATGGCAGAACTCTCCTGCTGTGCACCAGCACACGAGTGTGTAGATCTTGGATGGGCAGATCAGGACAACGCTGCTGCAGTGAAGAGCGTTGTGGACACTGGGAAGGAAAAGGTTAAGGCAGCGGGACACGTGGTGGAGAGAAGGTTATCTAGACATGGGAGAGAAACACTCAAGGCTAAATGTGTATGCAGAAAAAAAAGTGCAGCAGTGCTCGAGAGCACTGTTTTGATCTTAAGGGAAAGCTATTCAGATTTTGATGCTGCCGAAGTCTGTGGAGCTGCAAGACTGTCTTTACCTTGGTCTCTGCTTTCCTCCCTCCTTGCAACATGAATGGCTCCAGTCAGTGATGGATTATGCTGCTGGGGCTCCCTCCACATCCTTATGGAGATACAGTGTTTTTAACAGGTTTAATGTTGTTGAAGCTTTTAAGCCAAGCATCCTTATATCTCATACTAATTGTTTTTTTCTAGGCAGAGAGAGACCCTGTCTCCTGTGATGACTTGGATTTTTCATAGTCATCTCTAGCAAGCTGCATAGGTGCCAGACACCACCCACCAATTGCTCAGATCTGTGTCTCATACATTTGGTCCTTGGCAAATTTTAACACGTGTGATGACCCATGTGTCAAGAAAAGATGCTCCATGAGACTTGGGTTTTGTTTTTAATGAAGAGAAGATACTATTTTCTCTTTGGCAAATTGGTCATTTTTGGAACAGTGGAGTGGGTAGGGGGGTGCTCTCCTATCGGTGTGAGACCTCTGCCTCTATCCTGGTTACTTCTACCCCGGGTGAGCAGGTGACTTCTCCTGAGCTTGCAACCCAGCACATCCAGCACAGACCAGAGAAGGCAGCAGAGCCTGGCTGGGCTGTTGCCTTCCTCCTTCCCAGGGTCTTGGAGGGGGTGTCACTGGCTTTACGTTTGCTCTCACCTCGGTCAGATGTGGTTAAATTAATGGGTGACCATGAGTTTTTGCAAAGGGCAACCCAGATGGCATGACTGCGTGAGTTATTTTTCCTTCTAAGAGCGATGAGGCTAAAAGCATGTGAACTGCTTTTACTTAAAAATACCAAGAGCAATGAGCTGAGGCCAAGCCTATAAAATAATATCCCCCAAAGAGAAAACAAGAAGAAATTAAATTATCCTGGTGCTCTTCATTATAGCGATTGCAGGTATCTCTACTCTTATGGATAAAGAGGCATAATGAAATAATCTCAAGTAAGAATTGCTGTAGAGAGGCAGCATTTCTGCATTTCTCTGCAGATTTCTCTGAAATCTCTCCCTGTGCTTCCCGTCAGTTTCAAAGTTGCATCTTCTCATACAGCTCCCCTCTCCGTCCTACAACCCCTGTCCAAATGCCTGCCTGCATCCTCCTCTAATTACCTCCCTGAAATCTGCTTTACTGTGGGCTCCGTCGTGGGAACTTCTCAGCATGAACTTTTGCTTTGGGCTCTCTGTTGAGAGAGGAAACAGCAAGACTTACCGCTGTTGCCACTCTTGTTTTTCTATTTTGTATCCCCAAAATGCAGCGCAAGAGAGGAGCAGTTTATCATTACTTACTGTATCTTCCTTCTTCACAGCCGTTTGCATGCTGCTCAGGCTTTGGAATCTTGCATTAAGTGCTTATTCCTGAAGGAGCAAATAGCAGCTTAATCAGACTCCTCTGCAGAGCACTCGCATTTGCACAGTCTTTATGCAACCAGGGGCTAATTTATTTTTTTCTGTTAAACTGAATCTCTACAAAAGGAGCAGATGAGGACTTGCGAGCTTTAGCGTGCACTTGTGATAGGCTTCGGGGTGGTTTATCCTAGGCTCAATTGTGGGGTGAGCACACTGGACATGGGTCTGTAAAGGGGGCTCAGTCTGCTTTTGTGCATCTCTGTGGGGATGAAGACTACATCAGAGGAAGCTGAATAACTGGCAGGTGAATTGATGACTGATTTGTTGCGGAAAGGTAAGAGATGCTTTTATGCCTGAGGAAGTGACAGAGCAGCTTCTGAGGAGCTATGGAGGTATTTAAAGGACTGCACAGCTCAGTAGTAAATGCACCTTGAAATATGCAGGTGCTTGGCAGCCAGGGATGTAGGATTTGGCTTGCCAGGTCTGATGGACAGCTGTTCTCACACCTGGGAACTTGTAATACTTTACTGCACTCCTGCAACAATTCTTACTGTTAATTTGCCCAACACTGCCTGTCACATGGCCTTCTTTTTTGCTTCCTATAACTATGCCAAATGTTAACAACTTTCCATGTCAGCAGGTAGATTCAGGATGATTTTTTTTTTTCTGAAAGTATCAGATTAGAATTAGAACATAGAGGAAAACAACAACTGCAATAGCAACACTATTTTGCTTTTGTTGAACTCCTAGCACTTAAAATTGAAATCTCTCATAGTCTAGGGCACAGGCTCCAAATTTGACAACAAACTGCTGCAGGGCTACAGGCAAGAGCTTTCCTGCTGTGTAAGAGTTTGCCTGATGTGTCCAAACAAGGAGATGATAAGATCCCTGCTGAACAGGTTTGGTGCTCAGGAGCACATCTGCCCCAAGCGCGCACCGGCTCTATTAAGCTCCTGGATGTCGCAGAACTAATTACTGTTATTTCAACGGCCTCTAAGAGGTCCCAGCTGAGATAAAGACCACCTTGGGCTTGGCACTTGGCATCTGTACAGCAAAAAGATGCTCTTGCCCTCTAAACAGACAGGGAGGGAAATGGCTTTACACCAGTGTGCTGGACGATTCTTGGCTTCTTGTGAAGTTTGGGGCTGAAAAGGTAAGGATCCCTTGGCACAAATGGTGCTTTAGCCTAAGCATAAAGCATCTCTGTGACTGTGACATGCTGCTGTGGGACATTTCATCGTGTAGCCCGAGTGGTTTTATCACTTATTCTGAGAGTTTAGCCTAAGCGGGAGGCTTCAGAGAGAGGCATGTGAACATCTCCACTCTGCTCCTGTATGTCCCAGCACAGGGCAAAGTGAATGGTTTGCAGCTCTGTGGTGTGTGTGGGGGGGAATCACATATTCGCAAAGCAAAGATTCCTTTTGCCTTTCCTCCTGCTCTTTGCCTGTGGCACTGTCACCGTAAGCCTGGGCCATAGCAATGACCTTTTTGCGGCCTTTAACCAAAAGGGCAAAGCCATGAGCCTCACGTGTCTCGTGGGTGCAGCCCCTGGTGACCATGCCTGGACACATCCCGCAGCACTCAGGCTACCTCCCTCCTTTTTTCTGCCTCTACCTGGAGACTGTCACCTCCTGGCTGCCACGTCTGTGCAGTCCCACTGGGACACCCGGTGGCCACGAGAAAAACTGCAAAACATGAACATAACCCAGATGTGCTCAGCTCCCGCTGAATGCAGGGGGCATCCCTGTGAGCATGCGCCTGGGGAGGTCTTGCATGGTGCCGCATGCGGGTTTTCCTTTGGGATGAGATAAAACGTGGATTGTTTCATGCCATCAGAGGCATCAAAGAAATCTGACAGCAGCAGTTAGAAGTCACGGCAGGGCAGTGAGGCAAGGGGATGTGCACCCACCCATGGAGGGAAACAGGGGAGGTTGTTTGCAGCTGAAACACCGCTTGACATCAAACGAGCTTTGGATAGAAAGGTAGGAAGCTCTGTAGGCAAGGCTGTGCTGGTGGTTCATCTAGTACAGGAATGTGCCACTTGCATGTAAAAGATTCAGAGGCACATTTATGGAAACCAATATTCTCCCAGAACAAAATACAGAGCTGTAGAAGCAAATCTCCTCCTGCAAGGACAGAACAAGTCACACATGACAGGTTATAGTCAAGTCACAACATACCCCCCTCAAGGCCATAGCTCCGACAGTGTGGGGTCCCAGCTGACTCTGGAGAATGGAGTAGAACAGGTGAAAGGCTGTCTGTTACATAAGAGAAAGCTGTAAAAATACTCAGAAATGCAGAATTGTAGGATAACCTTAGAATTCTCCAGTGCACTGATGATCTGAAGAAAAAAAGGCCTCCTGCATGGGTTTTCCTGTCTAACACAGCTGCTTGCAGTACCCTGACTCATATAAACATCACATTAAAAAAAAATCTCTTGGTAGCAATGATATGGTGTGGCAGTGAGTCACGCGGGATAATTATGGTTTTAAAAAGCAATCTTTTTCAGTGTTGAATGTTTTCTCTTTTAATTTAATCAAATATCTTCATACAAGGGAAGATAAACAATGATGTCTAATTTCCTTAAACAGATTCTCTCTTAGGAATGGGCTCTGGAAGAACATCCCTTAGAAGACATCGTCACTGGCTTAAAGAACAAAGAGCAGGGGTGTCTTCCCTCACCCTGGTAATTCATATTGCTGTTTTACATGCTTAGACAGTTTCATGCATGTATAGCTGTGTTATCAAACTGGCTGTGGCCCTGGGTCCTGGTTATACTCTGTTATTGGGTCACCAGACAGTGCTACCCAAAGCTAAGACCAGCTGTTGTGAGACCCATCTTCCAGCTCTGTCCAGGGACATTTAAGTTGTACACCTGAAGGAAATTATAATAAGGTTTCCTTTTCAGTCCTAGAAAGAAGTCCACAAATAAAATGCATTTTGCTAGTTGTTACAAAGCCCATCGCCTCTGGAGTGCATTAAACTATTGAAATTTTAGCTTTCATTTCCCTTTTATGAAAGCTTTTGCTTATGAAAGCTTTTGGTTGTATAGAGGTGTCCAAGACACTGTAGGTATAGACATGGTATAGAGATGCCCTGGGGAGGTCTCTGCACTATAATTCTGTAGTAATCTCTGGTTTAAATAATCCCCTCTGGTATAGTGTGAAACCCTGTGGTCTCACTGGCTCCCTGCAGTGCCACTGCCCTGCTTTACACCCAGGTATTCCTGTCATATATTTTATTGATCCAAGTAAGATGGGAAACAGCTATGATTGGTAACACATTCTTTGGGGAAGTTCACATTTAAGGGCTGATCCTATTAATTAAAGGAAGGAAACTTTCAGATAAGGACAGATGAACTTTTGCAATGTTGCCAAGAAAGTAAAACAAGGTACCAAGTGCAGAAAGGAAGGAAAAACGAATTGATAATTTTTTCCCCTCTTCTATCTTTCAATGCATAACATCAGTCATTTTAATCACTTGGTAAGGGTGGGTATACTTGTTCCAGTCTCCTTTCTGGGAAGGGGCAGAGCTGCTGCAGCACCGGGTGTCGTGCACGTAGGCAAACACAGGTGACTCCCTACTCTTGCAGGGCTTTGAGCCCACGCTACAGGCTGAGACCAGGGCTGTGAGGTTGTCCTGTCGCCCAAGCTGTGGTTGTCTCATCTAGATCTAAAGCAAGTGGCCCGGAGTGAACAGGATGTCTGAATCTTCTGCGCTCTATTTTACAAGAACTTTCAGAAACTCGAGGATTTATGTTAGAGTTCCTCTCCACTGGCAACAGTAAACTCAGTTTTGGATAGATGCTGAAAGGATGCGCCTAGGAGCCAAGAGCTGTTATAAGCTGCCTGTCTGCAGCCTCCCCTCTCCATAGGCCAGGCTGCTCCCAGTCATCTGCTTTTGCTTGTTTGCACTTATTCGAACTATGTCTTGAACTATGACAACTATGTCTTGAACACATTCTATTTTTCTGATGGGCCAACAGAAAAATGACAGGTATATGTGTCATGTCAGAACCTCTTTCCTACCCTCCTGGTGTTCAAATGCTGGTCCTACTGAAAACAAATTGCCTGTGGGGATCATATGGATGTGCCAGTCTTTGATCTTGGTGTGAACTGTGAGGGCAATGTCCTTTGTTGTCAGTTCAGGCCATTTCCTCAGCCCTCGTCCTGAAGTTACTTTAGGGACTTACAGATCTTTTCATTCATACTTCATTACTTAACTCCATGGGAGAGGGGAAAGGCTCCTCTTCAGACTTAGACAGTCACAGGATTAAGCAGGGTTGTCCCATGGATGCTGTCTTTGCTTGTCAAGGTTTCCATCTTTGAAAATTGCGAGCTTGACGTGATGTTGGTTTCAGTCCAGGCCTACTAACGCCCTTGAGCAGAAGTTCAAGTGGGCTCTCTCCTTTGGGATTACTCAGCTGCTTGAAGTCAAAAAGGGGTGCACAAGGATTTTGCTGGAAGGGCCCTTGTTTCCTACTTCAGAGTGAGTTGTTACAGGCGCTGACCATGAGCTGCTGATGCCCATGTGGATCTTTCCTCCAAAATTAGTGCTAAGCTGTCTCTGGGCGGGGTCTTTTATCATGGTTTTGAGAATGGGTAGATAGAGAAGATAAAGTATCTCACAGATGATAGTGACAAGGCTCTAGGAATTAAAATGTTCAGGAATAACTGTCCAGGACTCTTTATGTTTTACCATCATTTTAACACACTATTCCTTCAACTTAATTGGAGAAACATTTCTTGAAACTTTGAGATTCTCTCACTGTGGTATTTCTTTTCTGAAATGAGGGCTGGGCAAAGGTCCAGGCATGAGAGGGAACCTGGCAGATGCAGAAGGGGAAAATGGAGTGGTAGGAGAGATGAAGTGTGCTTTGGTTGGTGATACAGGCTGTGGACCTGCCTCTTTAGAGGAGTCAATCAAGTCTGGCAAGTGAAAAAGGAGTGGACAGGCAGGCAGATGAAGCTCAGAAGGCAAAAGGTGGGAAGAGTTTAAGTTCTGAAGAGACCAAAAGCAAACAAGCAGGTCTGCCTGCACACATCCAAACTCCCAGGCAAATGAGAAAATGAAGGCACAAAGGACACCAAGACTGTGGCTGTGCTGCAGTTTCTGTCTAGCTGGTGGGAACTTACTGGGATGAAGAGTCTCAACTACTTTGGCATTTTTACAAAGGTCATGCAAAACTGATGCAGTATGGTTAGATATACTTTCTTTTTCTTCTCATGTAGCTATAACATCACCTTATAGCAGACTAATGACCTTAATAAAATACCTGGTTTTATAATCTATTTTTCTCTGAGGTAGCCATTTGTACACTTTTGTTGTTGTTGTTTGTTCGTTTGTTTGTTTTTTAATGATCACTATAGTAAGTCCTTGGTTAAAGCCCTTTGGAGGCTTTCCAAAAACATAAACTCTGCCTGAGCACTATGATGAAATAGTCCCTAAAATATCTTCCCAAAAGACAGCTAAGTAGATTGGAAATGGACCAAAGAAGAGACTGACAAAAAGAGGTGGGTGGAAGAGACACAGATCCAGGCAGGCATCTTCTAATGCCTAGAGGAAGAGAGGGAAGGAAATAGGATTAAAATGCCTTGTGGTTACTTTTGGCAGATTAGAAACGGCCCTCCTTGCCTCATGTGGATATATACCTTACCTTTACCTATGCTTTTGGTAGAACTCTTGTAGTGCATTGAAGGCTCGGCAATAAGAATGTGGGAAAGTCTGCAAAGGAAACTCACCAGATTTTGCAGCTACTGCCTGCATCAGCATCGCAGATATTCCAATACTGAACAAAATCTCTCCTTCCATGCCCTCTGAAAGTGGGAGAGAAAGGGCAGATTTATAACTTTCTGATCTCACTTGTCTTCTCTTTTCCTCTGTGACAGTAAATATAGTTTACTCATTTATGGTTCAGTTCAGTACTTTCAGAGTACATAAATGAGACTGTTGCTTCCAATTAGTTTTTAAAATAATCTCCTCGGTTTTCTTTGCCAAACTCTCTAATACCAGTATCTACTGCAAATGCTGTTGCTTGCCAGTAAACCTTGATTTGGGTGATGCTGGAGGCCTTGGGGCTATAACCAGCACATAGCCATGATCACTGAAGGAATGTGACCTTGAGGGGAACCCGTTTTTAGCCATAGCAAAAGCAATGACCTATGACAAGGAGATGTATGTGACTTGGTGCATACCAAGGAACTCTTTACTTATGCTGCCAGAAAGTTAAATCCTGAGGAGTGCTGGAGAAAAAAGGAATGTCCTGTTGGAGGAAACTGTATATTTGTATGGATGTTCTACTGGGAAGCCAAGCAAACTTTGTGTAAGAGTCACATAACTTGACCACATATAGAACTGTGAAAACCATCTTGATTGGTAGTGTATGCAGTGTAAAGTGTAATATGTAATGTATAATGCGTAACATACAACATATAACATATATAACATATAATGCATAATGTATAATATACAATAAAGTTAGGAAACCCAGCAGTGGTTAACACTGGGAGGGAATCCGGGCTTGCAGACTGATTTGAATACAAGCACTAGCAGGTTGCTGGAAAGTTTCTTGGTTGCCTCTGTGGTTGGGTAACATCACAACTCTTCTCCCTAACTCTTTGTCTTTTTTTTTTCCTGTCTCCTCCTCCTTCACTCTGAATTTCCTACAACACTGCCTTTCTGCTGCCCTGCCTGTTTCCCAAGCAAGTGATCTTGGTCTTTCAGAGCTGGGTGGCAGCATGGACAGGCTGCTTCTGCTAAGGAGGATGCTCTGGTGTGCAACCAGCATCCTCATGCTCTCCAGCACAGATACTACCCTAGAGGGTTGATGGTTTATGATGGTTTTCCTGGTGCTCAGTCAGGGAATTAGAAATCTCGGGGGTTGTCTAAAATGCTGGCGTTCATATGTGGTGCAGATAAGCTGCTTTTATTGCTCAGCTTCCCCGGATATCCAAAACCATGCTGGAAAAACAGGGAGAGTTGTATTGTTGTCTGGGGAGGCTGAGCTCCTATTGTTTGTTTGTTTGTTTTTCTGCTTTCCTTTGATTGTTTGTTTTCCATCTCCTCCAGGCAGCTGGCGCTCTCCTGTTCATCAGTCTAATTGATGATGGGCAGCATGGCTTTGTGGAAAACAGGAACTGTCTGAATAGCTAGGCTCATTTTCATTTGCTTATGTTAACGAGATGAAATGGGATTATGGTCAGTAATAGTGCCAGTGCTGTTATCATGCTCTGCTTTTCACTTGGGCCAATACACCATGCCAGCCTGGTAGGAAATCCGTGTGGCAGACAGCACATATATTTAAAAACGATTAAATGCTTGGTCATGATATCAGTGTAAAGTGTGCTATTGTAGTGCTAAAAGGAGGGCCCCTAGTGCCACTAAATGGGAGAGATGCACTAAATTATTGCTGATTAGAACTTGCTACTAGCACAGACCAGTATTAGGGATTCACGGGAGAGGACACACTGGCTGAATACTTTTCTCCAGCTAGGTTTGATTTTTTTTAAGCCCTTAATGAGATCAGTGCAAGCAAGGAGACTGCCACGTGCTCTTTCATAGGCACAGAGATCTTTGGCCTTTACAAAATGGTATTTCCACAGCATTCAATTTCTTGCATTGGTGATATCCAGTTCTCTGAGTGTGTAGGAAAAACTGATTTTTCTACACGGCTATATTCTCTTCCTGCTTGGTTTTTGATTGTATCCAGTGACTGAAAGTTTTGCATAGGATGGGAGTTTAAGGAGTCAAAGCAACTCTGCCACTGCCTTAGCAGAGGCCCTAAGGTGTACCACCCCTTTGCTGTACTTCTGCTTTTCTCTTCTCCAGGACACACAGCTGAAGCGGTGCTAATGCCTGGGAACATTTCTGCAGTCGGGGACAGCAATGTGACCTTGCACTGCTACCTAGCACTGTTCAGTGCTATAGTCTCCTTGGTGAGTGGGAACCACTGCAACAGGGTTGACCTGGTGGTCTACCTGAACAAAGACACAGAATCATAGAATCACAGAATCATTAAGGTTGGAAGAGGCCTCTAGAGGCCATCTCGTCCAACCCCCCTGCACACGCAGGGTCACCTAGAGCACGAGGCACAGGACTGCATCCAAACGGATTTTGAAGATCTCCAGAGAAGGAGACTCCACAACCTCTCTGGGCAGCCTGTTCCAGGGCTCTGTCACCCTCACCGTCAAGAAATTTTTCCTTAAGCTCCTGTCCAACTTTTGATGCTTCAGTTTGTGGACATTACCTCTAGTTCTGACAGTGGCCACCACTGAAAAAAGGCCAGCCCCCATCCTCTTCACTCCCTCCCTTGAGGTACTTAGAGACACAGATCAGGTCCCCTCTCAGCCTTCTCTTCTCCAGGCTGAACAGACCCAGCTTCCTCAGTCTCTCCTCATAGGGCAGATGTTCCAGGCCACTGATCATCCTTGTAGTCCTGCGCTGGATTCTCTGCAGTAGCTCCACATCCCTCTTGTACTGTGGGGCCCAGAACTGGACACAGTGCTCCAGATGTGGCCTCCCCAGGGCTGAGTAGAGGGGCAGGATCACCTCCCTCGACCTGCTGGAGATGCTCTTCTTAATGCACCCCAGGACCCCATTGGCCTTCTTGGCCACGAGGGCACACTGCTGCCTCATGGTCAACCTGTCGTCCACCATGACACCCAGGTCCTTCTCTCTAGAGCTGCTCTCCAGTGAGTCAGTCCCCAGCCTGTACTGGTGTCTGCGGTTATTCCTCCCCAAGTGCAGGACCGTGCACTTGGCCTTGTTGAATTTCATGAGGTTTCTCACGGCCCAGCTGTCCAGTCTGTCCAGGTCCCTCTGGATGACAGCACAGCCCTCTGGGCTATCAGCTGCTCTTCCCAGTTTTGTATCATCAGCAAACTTGCTGAGGGAGCACTCTGTGCCTTCATCCAGGTCATTGATGAATAAATCGAACAGCACTGGACCAAGGACTGACCCCTGGGGGACACTGCTAACCACCACTGCTGATCACCAACCTCTGGGCTCTGCCATCCAGCCAATAACATGGCCAACATCTGCCCAGCATTCATGGAAAAGATCTCTCTGCCAGCAGATTATGGGATAATGCTCCACTTGCTGGGACTCCATGACACCAGGGATTACTGCTGTAAATTCCACACCTTCCCTTTTGGAATATATGGAGGCAGGATGTTCCTGGAAGTGGCAGGTATGGTAAGAAAAAAAAATGCAGGAACACAGGTTCTTGGTGAGATTCAGTCTGTTAAGTGAATGAGGACTGCAAAACTGTGTAGATATATAGCCTCTGTTGAAATTGAGAGGCATTATGGACGTGGAATGGCCTCTGAGAACTGGGATTTGAAGTGCTTTCTATATCTGACTGATCCTTCTACATCACTGCGATACCTCTGGCAGCAGCATCCTGCAGCTTAAAGATATGTACTGGAAAAATTAGGAAAATTGCCCTTCTGAAAAAAGCAGGTATTTTAAAAATGAACTTTAATTGCAATTTAGATTTTTATCAGCAAATACTAAAATTCACAGTTTTGATAAAACTTACATGAACATTGTACATTTTTGTTGAAAATAGGGTTCATTTGTCTTGGTTTTGACACCAGCAGACATTTTTAATTCTGTCAGAAGGTGACCACAGAAATCTTTTTTGAGGTTACTTTATTTTTTAGATTGTTTCCTTTTCCATACTCTAAAATATGCAAATGTAAATCTATTCATTGGTACTCCTAATGAATGGTCTTTAAAAAAAATAGTTAATATTCTTGACAGAGCCTCAGCTATATCTGAGCCAGAAATGAAGCTTAATGTCCCTGCTGGTGGGCTAGAAAGGGTTGTTGGTCATGGTGACACTCAGAGACTTGATGGGGCAGACCCGACTTGTCATACGATTTGATGTATACCCCTCATGTAATCCATAGACTCAGTCATCTATCCACACTATCATGTCTGAGCTTATAGACCTTTATGGAGATGGCTCATGCACCCAAGAAATTGCAGGTCTTGGATAGAGAATGGGTGTGAGGTGTCCAGGACAGAGGCTATTGAGCTGGTGATGGACTACAAACATCGTCCCACCCACTGCCCTATTTCTTGACTGTATGGAGCCTGAGAGTTGGGTGAAGAGACCACACTCAGCCCATGAAACAGACTGTATACCCTTTGCCAGCCTTAGAGTCCAGTAAGTACAGTATTGTACAGTACAGTAGTAGCTACTTCATCCTGGCATGTAAGGAAGAGCTCTTATTGTGGCCAAGTCTCTCTGGGATTTTCTTAAGCATGAACCAAACCAACTTGCCATCTGTGTTTGAGCAGGGCTGGACACCAATGTCTGAATGGGGTAAAGGGAATAGGCCATCACAGGGCTGCTGCTGCAGTGGAGGGGTCACTGGAGCGCATGTCACAGCATGTGTCAGTCTGGGTCTGGATGTAGCCTCAGGTCCCTTCTGTGTACACTTGTCAGGGGCAGATGCCTTCAAAATTTGTAAGAACACTTGCTTTGTTGATTTCAGTAGAAACAGCACAACTGCCCTTGGAACCATCCATCCCTCTGTAATCATCTGACTGAGAGGAGGAGTGCTCAGTGCTGCATGTCTTGTCTTCTGGCTCATCAGGACCAAGGTAGCTGGACCCGACTGGCTAAACATGCTCAAGCGGTGGCTGCTTCCTCTAGGGGCGGGACCTTTTCAGCCCAGCTCTTGGCTAGTATTATTTGGAAGGTCTCCCTGGTCAGCTGATTTTTGATAGTACATATAAAGTCAAACCAAATGTCAGCCTGTCAAAATTTTCCTCACACTCAGAGTCCTAGAGATGCAGGATCTGTCTGAGAGGCTGGGCATTGCTAGACCCTTACACATCACTTTTCCTCCCCCACCAGTGACTACAGGTACTAGCTATCTTTACCCTACAGACACACTGCGAGAGAAATATTTGTGTAGTCCATTTCCTGAGCAGATCTGAAGGAGGGCCTTGAACCTATCTTATTTTTGTGCTTAGCTGCATCTTCTGCTCCCTTCTCAACTCTGAGGTCCGAGTGACTCAGAGTTCCCAGGAAGGATGAGCTGGGGTCATGTCTCCACCTGGGACGGAGGGTGAGAAAACCTATCAATCAGACTGGTGTGAAGGAAGATATAGAAGTCTGCCTGTGCCTGGCTTGCGGTGTGTCTGTATGATGTCCCATTTTTTCTAGGTGCTTATTGAGAATATTCTTTGGCTTCCTAGAAATCTTTCTCTGGGGTAATTTCCCCACTCTCTGGTATGATGTGTGGATTTCTGAGGAGAGGGGCATGTTTACGAGTCCACCACAGTCCAAAAGGGAAGGCATGTCTTGAGTGATTTTACTTCTATCCTGAATAAAGAGAGGTTTCCTCCTCATTGGCTGTTTGACCCCACTTGGGAGCACTCCAGCTCTTATCTGCCTGGTGTAAGGCCATATCCTAGCTAGGAGCAGAAGTGTTCACCCAAAGTCTAGTATTAATCCTGCCTCAAGGTCATTTCAGTGGTCCTTGAGGCAGGGAGAAGGGAGAGTCTTCTTTGATGTGAAGTAGCTTGCCTTGGGAAGTATCTTAATAGTTTCATTTGCCTTGTAGAAAAAGAACAAAGACGATCCACATGCCACCACAGAGACCATGGAGGGTGTTTTCAAGGGAAGCCTGGAGACCAAGTCTTGTCTATTGTACCACAGCAGAAGAGGGGGCAATGGGAGTCCCTAGTACAAGTGAGCAGAATGGGGCTCATAATAAGCACAAGTATTTCAAAGAATGGTTGAGGTGGGAAGGGACCTCTAGAGATCATCTAGTCCAATCCGCCTGCTCAAGTAGGGACACCTAGAGCATGTGGCACAGGGTGGCATCCAGCAAATTTTGAAGATCTCCAGCAAGGGAGACTCCACAGCCTCCCTGGGCAGCTTTTTCCAGTGCTTTGTTACCCTCACAGGAAAGAAGTTCTTCCTCATATGGAGATGGAACTTCCTGTGTTTTAATTTGTACCCATTACTCCTTGTCCTGTCACTGGCTGCCACTGAGAAGAGTTTGGCCCCATCTTCTTTACATTCTCCCCTCAGGTACTTATACATATTGATCAGATCCTCTCTCAATCTCTCCTTCAGGCCCAACTCGCTTAGTCTTTCCTCATAAGATAGATGCTTCAGTCCCTTAATCATCTTTGTTGCTCTATACTGGACCCTCTCTAGAAACTCTACATCCCTCATACTGGGGAGCCCAGAACTGCACCCAATACTCCAGGTGCGGCCTCACCAGAACTGAGCAGAGGGGCAGGATCCCCTCCTTCGACCTGCTGGCAATGCTCCTCCTAATGCAGGCAGGATCCCATTGGCCTGCTTCACCACGAGGGCACATCGCTGACTCACGGTTAACTTGTTGTCAACCAGGACTCTCCATAGAGCTGCTTCGCAGTAAGTCAACCCCTAATCTGTACTGGCGTCTGCGGTTATTCCTCCCCACATGCAGGATCCTGCACTTGTCCTTGTCATACCTCGTGAGGTTCCTCTCTGCCCAACTCTCCAATGGGTCCAGGTCCCTCTGAATGGTAGCACAACACTCTGGAGTTTTGGCCACTCCACCAAGTTTGATATCGTCCACAAACTTGCTGAGGATGCCCTCTGTGCCCTTGTCCAAGTCATTGATGAATAAATTGAACAGCACCAAGCCTGGTACTGACCCCCTCGGGACACCACTGGCCAAAGGCCTCTAGCTCCATTTATTATGACCCTCTGAGCTTCACCTCACTCTCCACTCATCTAACCCACACTTCCTGAGCTTCCTCATGAGGATGTTATGGGACACAGTGTTGAAAGCCTTGCTGAAGTCAAGATAGACAACATCCACGGCTCTCCCATTGTCCATCCAGCCAGTCATCCCATCGTAGAAGGCTATCAGGTTGGTCAAACCTGACTTCCCCTTAGTGAATCCATGCTGACTACTCCTGATCACCTTCTTTTCTTTCACATACCGAGAGACGGTCTCTAGGATGAACTGTTCCATCACCTTTCCAGGGATGGATGTGAGGCTGACCGGCCTGTAGTTTCCCGGCTCCTCCCTCTTGCCCTTTTTGAAGGCTGGAGTGACGCTGGTTTCTTCTAGTCCTCCGGCATCTCCCCCACCCTCCATAATCTCTTGAAGATGATAGACAGCGGCTGAGCAATGACCCCTGCCAGTTCCCTCAGCACTCCTGGGTGCGTCCCATCGGGCCCATAGATCTATGGATGTCCAGTTTGCCTAAATAATCCCTAACCCAATCCTCCTCGACCACCAGAAAATCCTCCTCTCTCCTTGTTCTCTCTCTTGTCCCCGGGCTCAGTAGTTCATGGGGACTAGCCTTAGCAGTAAAGACAGAAGCAAAGGTGGCACTTACTTAGTAACTCTGCCTTCTCTTCATCCTCTGCCACCAAAGTACCCTTCCCATTCAGCAGCTCGCCTTCCTCTTGCTGTTGATGTATTTAAATGATATATTTATATATATATATATATGATGTATTTCAATGCTTTGCACCACAAAAGCCACGTCAATAGTGTGAGCACACCAGGAAAAACGGCTGATTTAGTAAAGGAGGAGGCAGGGGAGGCCGAGACAGGAGAGTGAGCGAGCAACAGGTCAACCCTGGCCCTGCCATTCTTGGGTGCCCTGCTCCTCTGAGGTCTGTGAAAGCCCGCCCAGAGGTTGGGAGGAAGGAGAGACGTGTGGCTGTATGGAGGAAGCCCAAGAGGACCAGCAGCCAGCAGCTTTGGGAGAAGAGGCCTGTCACGAATGGACACCCACCTGGGAGGTGAGGCAGGACCCAGCCCAAACCTACCTCGTCTTCCCATCCCACTGGCCACTAATGCTGTAGCAGGGCTACCAGGGGCGCGTGCAGGACCGGTGTCACCTTCCACCTTCCCTGGAGAAAAAGAAAACCCACAAAGACGCCTGCCACGTTGTTTTGTCTTTTTTTTTCTTTTTTTTTTTAATTATTCCTTCATATTCAAACTTCACAAACAGTGTGAACTTGTACAATACCTCAGAAAGTGAAACTTACAAAAAAAGTGCTGGTAACATTAAAAAAACAAAAAAACAAACATCATTCTTAGCAACATCAATTACTCTTCCACACAAAACAGAAACCTTGTAAAATTTATTTCCGTATTTTTTTAAGGCGTAATACTTCCGTATAAAGTATATGCAAGAGATAAAACTTCACAGTATTCCAAAATGTCACAATAATAATAATAATAATATAGTATAATGAAGCGCTACAGTTAATTTTCTTTTTTTTTTTCTTTTTTTTCCTGTTTTAAATAACAAATACAAGTCACAGGTAAATATACGTGAGAAAAATACGAGGCTAATATTAAATGGCAGGTAAGGATACTCTCACTGTAAGAAAAAACTGGCAGGATGTGTGTATTTATTCTATATTTTAAAGCACTTGATAGAAAAGGCGTATGCAAGGTATTTTTTTTTAACAATTTTTCTATTTGCTTGTTTTGATAACTGACATACCATTTACAGAGTATAATGAGAGAAAAAAAAGGAACTTAACCCCTCAAAACTTTTGACCTGCTCTTCACATCGTCACAAACCATGTTTCTGGAGAGATGTCTGTATAGAGGTGTGTAGGTGTGCACGCGGCGGCACGTGTCAGAGCACAGGGGCAGGCGTATGGGCACACGCACAACCACAGCAACACTCATTGGTACTGGCAAAGAGCCGTCTCCCGTAGAAGATCTCTGCCGCACTGGGGCCAAATCCTGAAGTCTCTATTCTGGCAAGAAATAATAATCTGCCGTCAGCACGAAGGCGCAAAGATTGCCCATATAAAGACTGCAGGATTTTGGCCTGCATGCGGTTTCCCATTTACTTGCCTTTGAATGACTGCTGGGAATCAACTTGTCCCCAGGAAGAGAAGGCTCCCTTCTCTCTAACAAACACGCGCACACGAGCACGTGCTCTTCCCTTTGCCTTTTTCTTTACTTATTTATGCAGTGCCTCCTCCCCTTCTCCTTCCACTAAGCAGAGCAAAGACGGATGCAGCAGTTTCCGTCCGGGTGCCAGCGGCTGCAGCAGCGACGAATGGGAAGGCGGACGCGTCCGTGTGCAGCGTTTCGTGCGGAGGCCCGTGCGTTAGCGGGACGCGCACAGAGCAAGCCCCTCGCCCGCGCGTGCACATGTGGCAGCAGCCGGCCGGCCGCTCGGCCCACCGGTAACGAAAAGACAGCAGATAGCATCAACACATCAGTAAGGTGCTCAAAGAAAAAAAGGTGGCTCCCACTCTGGGAACGGGATGGCCACGTTAAGGTGCTTCAAAAAGTCTTTTTTTTTTTCTTTTTTTTTCAGTTTCAGACATTTTTAAAAAAAGGACTGGTTGAGCATGTGGTACGTAAGAGCAAGGCCAAGAGTTTTGAGACTTGTGACATCCTCCATAAACAACAAGAGCTTCCTCAGGGCAGGATGCATTTTGTTTGCTTTTTTTTTTCTTTGTGGGTGGATCATTTAAGATGCGATTCTTTTTTTCCCATAGAAAACAAACAAAAACCATAACAAACCAACCCAATGTGAGAATTAGCATAAAAGTTGAACTGTGTTATTGGGCCGAGATTTTTTTTTTTTAATGTATTTATTTTTTTGCCCGTTCACTCAGTTAGCACCGTTCCTTTTTATTCTGGTTGCAACCCAATTCCTTCTGTAACTACTGAACATACAGAAAGGACCAAGTAGTTGTTTTTATTTTTTGCGATCTGTTTCAAGAGCCCAACCATAATTCCTCTGCTGCTGCTGTGCTTGTGTAGTATCTGGTTTCATGAGCTTAAGGAGAAAGGTTAGTCTGTCAATATTTAAGGTTGACGTGTGTGTTTGTATGCATACACATAGTTCTATACATACACACTTCATGGAGTACTTTTTAACTGGAGATAAAGTGAACTGGGTTCAAACACATATGCACTATCATCTTCCCCTATGTATTTGAAACAGTCTGGAGCTTTGATTTGATTTTTTTTTTAAAGTGCATTTAAAGCAAAATAACTGGCATTCACATACCCCATGGAAAACAATATAGAAGTAGAAAGCTCGATCACACTAAAATCCTTGGACTTGACAACGCCAAAAGCAAATGGGGCAGTGACAGGCCTCAGCATAGGCAGCTATTCTTGGGCAGCACCATTGGCAAGGCGGGAAGGCAGGAGATGGTGGAAGGGAAATTGCTTTAGAGTTTGAATACTCGCCTATTTTCAATTTTGACATTGCGGTGTCATTCCCCGTACAGCTTCCATTATGGTGATTAATGACCTCAGTCTTATGGATGTGTACGTCTGACTCTCCCTAGCTCTGTGTTTAATCCATACTTTGCATGTATGTCCCAAGTGCCAGCATCTATTAGGAATAAGGCACTGCTGAAATTACAGTTTTACAAAAGATGCAAAATAATCCAACCCTAACAATCCTAACTGTCCACACTGCTCTCCTGTATTTCTCCCTCTGTTCTTTTGCTTTTTTTGGAAATATTGCATGTGATACAGTTTATTCTTATGTTCTCCAAATGTGTTAAATGTAGGCCTTGGACAAATGTCCATCAGCACCAAAGACTGGTAGGAATATACTCTCCATCTGTATATACATGCACACTTGCAGATCGTTAACTGGGAGGAGAAATATCTACGATCTTCCCCTGCTGCTCCTCCCTGGCTTTAAAACCTAAAGGACAATTCTCCAGTCTACTGTCCACAAGATTTTCAGGTATTGGCTCATTTAATGGAATTGATCAACCAAATTTTCATTTCCCTCACCCAAGCACACACGGGTTTTGCAGATGGATTTCCCAAAGGGCTCATTTCTGGAAAACCTGTGTGTCACTTCCTGCCATAACAGCAGCTACAGCGAGTATCAGCACAGGTCGGTGTTCACCCCTGTGACTGGGCTGGATGCCCTTCCCTCCTCACGAGGCGCAGAGCCCGCCCGGCAGGCAGGTGAGCTCGCTGCTGGAAACCGTCTGCTTAGCCGCTGCTGTGCACTGGTTCTTAAAACCAGAAAAGTCTCTCCGGTGCACTTGGCCTCTTTTCCATTATGTCACAGCACTATTTTCCCTTTAGGGTTTTGACCTGGAGGTAAGCCATGTTCCAGTGACTTCCTGGAGTTTAATGGCCCTAAAAATACTACAGGCATCCTATCGTAATATGCATTTGCTGTGGCAGCTGGTATATCTTTCTACTGGTCAAACAATCCATGAAAAGGAACCATCAGCTACCTGCCACGAGCCAAGATCCCGCTGGATCCTCTTGCCTTTTAACAAGCACTAGAGCTGCCTCATAAACCCAAGAATATAGCGGCAAGTAAGAAAAGCAAACAGACAGCAGCGACTGTAGTAAGGAAAGCGTGAGATGAGGCACCCGAGCGCTTATGCTCTTGGCCGGTCAGTTTAGCCACCATTCTTAAAAAGGACTGAGAGTAAAGAAATTTCAGCTGCTACAGACTCAGTTTTAGCAGTGACACAAAGCTTAGGCAGGAACTGAGCTACCTTTTTTCTTCCAGTGGTTTTAAAGTCATCTTGATAAGGCCACAAACTGCATTTGTCTTGTCAATGCAACTGCTTGTGAATGGCATGAATTTGAATAGAGTGAGTGCGTCACTCGGCCAGCACAGGACAGGGAGATAAGACCGATCTGTAGGTGAGGCGACCAAATGAGGAGTTGGTGGAGGGCGCCTCCGCGGGAAGACCTGCTACATGCGGAAGGGGAAGAGTAACATAATTGCAACTTCTCCTCCTCTCTACCACCTTCCTGCTTTGCTGGACACCTATAGACAAGTAGCACTTCTAAACAGCCTCCTCCGTCTCTTGCGCATGTACGTCAGGAAAGGGGAGAAGGTTGGTATAATTATAAAAAAGGGGAAAAGAAGGCACATGATTTTACTCAGTCCTGACTGAACCCACATTTTGAAAGCAAGGACAGTTTAGGTGGAGGGCAGCAAGGTGCTCAGTGGAGCAGATGTTCACTGAGAAGAATTCTCAGGGCAAAGGAAGAGGGAGAATAAAAAGGAAAGGCAGGAGAAATGAAGGCCACGTTCAGCTTTCTGTCTGCTTGACAGTCTCAAGATTTGGCTGCATTATTGTCCAGGAAGGAAAAGAGTATGTTCGGTCTAGAAAGTAGCCCAGTTACATATCTCCAGTTTTTGTAATGGCTGTTGGTGTCTTCCTCTTTCCCTTTTCTCTGGTCCCATGAGTGCCTGGAGCACCATGTTAGTGTTTTTAAGTCTGTTTTTCAGAACTGGGCACATGGCACACCTCTTTGGTAGCCTTCAGTCTCTACTTCTCCTCAAATGAAGAAGCAGGGATTACACTGAAGAGAGCTCCCTGCTTTTGCTTCCGCCAAAGGCGGGCCAGAAATGCTGGGCTCGTGACTGAAAACACAAACCGCCCTCAAGCTTTTGGTTAGGTTGGGAAGTTTGTCACTAAAGCCGCTGGCCTGATGATGGGTAAACTGGCAGAGCTGTTGACTGAGAGACTGGGATGTCATTTACAGAAGCCTTTATGAGCATCACTGCTCTCAGTCATGTAGCTCCCAGTCGTGTCTGGAGACCACAAATTTTCTTTTTCTGCCAGTGACGGCAAGCCTGTGGTGCAAAGGAGGAGCAGAGCTGACGGTCCACATTCAGGATTCCAAAACACTGTTTTGTATTTTTTAGTTTCTACTTCACCTCTTCCCATTACCCCCCTCCCCAAATTTGCTCAGGCAATCATAAGACAGAGTAATGAGAAGTAGGATCACCAACAACTCTATGAAGACACAGGGTGGTAAAATGTTTCCACACAAACTCACAGTCCAGTGTTTGTGACATTTCATAAATAACTTTTTTTTTAAAAAAAAGAACAACACAAGAACAATCCCTTTACTTACTCATCTGAAACAAAATAAACAGCAGTGGCTACAAACTTCTTTTTGTAACAATTACAAAAAAACTCCCAACAATACAATCCCCCAACTTTTAACACGCGCCTTGAATGTTTTTTTTATTTATTTTAAACCTCAAAACTGCAGCATATCCTTAAGGGCAAACTTTTCAATTAGTTTTTTCTTTCTTTTCTTTTTTTTTTTTTAAATAATGTGTTCACCAAAAAAAAAAAAATCCACAAAACAGTCTTGTACCAAGAAAACGCATTCAAAAATAGAAAATACTACACAACAAAAATATGTACCCTTCCTTTCCAAAAGAGTCTTCACAAAAAAATGTAGAAAAATGCCAACCATTTTTTTCTTGTCCTGAACACTTAACTTTCAACCTAGGGCACAATTAATTATTGACTTACAATGTCTGTTTTTGCATAAAATATGGAAGATACAAACCAACTACCAGGACTGTGAAGTCACAAACAACAACTCCTTATCCTCCCCACCCCACCTTCTCTCCTTAGAAAACAAGACGGAGAAAGCCAATGGTTTAATGACTGATCGAAAGCCAGCAGGCTAGGAAAAATGCTGGCATGACGGGAAAATCATCTGCCTTTTAAAACGGATGCTCTGCATTTAGTCAAGCAAGAGCGTCTGTCACACCGTATTCAAGCGAGCAGGCACTACGGAGACAGGACAGCGCGGAGCGCAGAAGGGTTTGTCAAGATTCACGGTGATGAGCCCACCAACAACCTGTGTTTTGTGTGTGCACGTAGCGTGTGCACACAGTGTTTTACTGACAAAAGAGAGGTTTTTGGCTCTTTTTGCTCACTTGCTGCATTTTGAAAGACAGACAGGATGTTTCCATACGCCTTAAAAGTGCAAGGGCCATTTCTGGATAGTAGTTAAATACGCAGATGTTTTACTAAGCTTAAGTGTCAAGTCCATGTTCTGGCCAAGGCAAGCTCTTCAACCAGTGTTAGATTATACCAGTTTGCTGCTGGGAGTGGGTAACAGCTGAAAGCAGGTAGGCAAAAAGTGTCACACCAAGGTACATCCAGAACTGATGTATTCGCAGGGGAAAAGTGTTTCACCTACCTTACACAACATTAAATGGACATTACAGGATTAACAACACAGCCAAAAGCCCAACCATTCTGCCATCAACAAAATCTGGCAGTGGTGATTTAGGTACTATGGGGAAGGCAGCTGTATCTTGCACACATGTGGCTAAGTCTATCCTGCAATTACAACTGCTTGCACCACAGATGAACTTGTCCCACATGGCTCTGGATTTTATGAATGGTGCCCATTTAGGAGCCCAGCCTGAAAAACACTGTGTTAAATACTCTAGATTGCAGAGCTGGGATTAAAGAAGCTTCTCTCTCTCTCTCTTTTTTTTTTTTTTTGATTGTTTTCTTTCTAACATGTCTTGTAGAGGGTGCTTCTATAATAAGGAAAAGAGGAGAGTTTTTTTCTTAGCCTTTCCACTGTGTGGCTGTGTTTTCTTTTTTTTTTTTCTTTCTTTTTTTTTTCAAATGGCAAAATGTGTTTGTGTTCACTTCCAGTGCATTTTTTTCCTCAAAAATTCAAAACAAATAGGAAACATTACTTTCCCCATCCTTCAAAAGGAAAATGAAACTGATAAAGTACAATACAATAAAAATCAGGCATTATAAAAGACAACATGATGTGCAACAGCAATACCAAAGAAACAAAAATAAAATATATATATATTTATATATATATTAGAATACAAGTACAATTGAGCCAAGAAAGCTATCTAACCCCACTACCGGATGATTGGTAAGCATTGGTTAAGAAAAAGGTAAGGCTATTCTGAGATTTCTAACTTAACACAGTTAACCACTGCTTCTCTCACACCTTTCCTTCCTAATTTTTTCACCTTTCACTGGTCTTTTATGTCTTGAAACTGATATTTTTTCCTTTTTTTTTTTGGTCTACAGTAGAATTACATATTAAGAAGAACAGCAAGAGGAAACGCAAGCTTGTTGTGAGAGTAAGTTGGTGCCACATCCACAAAGCAGAAGAGAGAAGACAGACAACAGAACAACTCCATTCAGTTTTTCACACATAAAGCATATTTGGGGGCAAACGCATAGTTTATCTAAACAAAGTTCAAGGGGGCAAGCAGCAGAAGCTGCTGGTTTATAACTACACCAGCAACCAGAGCCTGGTCTCTTGCCTTTAGAGGGGTCTTTAGGAAAAGAGCAGCTCGGTCGCAATTGGCTTTGCCATTCTTGCCATCTGGAGCAACAGCTGAGCTGCCATCTACTCACCACTACTTGCACTCCTAGTTTGATGGAAAGCCCAAAGGAAAAGGAAAGATGCAAAATTCCCAGTTGGGGTCAAGGCTATATCTTAGTCATCTTGGCTGATCTGATGAACCACCAGCCAGTGTGAAACTAGGATTAGGATGGATTGCTGGCAGCCACTTGGGAGTACTCTAGAAGCAAATTCAGACTGCATAAGGTGACATGCTAAATAGTTACACTTTCTCCATCCTGGAAAAAGCAATGAACACTGACAAGTTATTCCGGGGTCCTTGTGTTAGCATAAATTCTCTCAGTTCAGCAGAGATGAGAAAGCTAAGTTCCCTATTGCTTTGAAGTTATCTTTGTAAATGTCAGCATCACCAGCCATCAGAAAAGTATTCCCTACAAACTTAGTGAGTGCACTGTCTCTGAAGCTCCGTCACAATTCCTGACACTTTCTGTTTCCCCGGAACTTCTGAAAAATAACATTTTCCGCATCCTTATGCAATGGTAAGCTACAAAATTAACATAAAATTGAAATTATCACTGACATCTTATTGAACCATAACTATGCCATGTAGTCCTAGACAAGAAGTCAAGTTGATCCTCAGTAGTGCTTGTCAATGTCTAGGACAGGAACATACAGAAACAAAATGAAAAAAATAGTATAGGGGAGTTCTATTTAGGATCTAGCCCACTGGCCAATGTGATTTTCATTCAAAAAAGAAGCAGGATGACAAATGGGGGAGAATTATGGAAGTTAGTGTTTCTCCATCTGGAGAAAAAAACATAGGACATTAAGTTATGTGGCATCTCTAACCAGCAACATATGTTTTGGCTTCTTAAAATAAACCTCAAGTTACCCTTGGTTTCTTTGTCAAGCACTGTCTACATGTAGCTTTAGTACCATGCTAAAAAAATGAGTTTGTGCTATATTTAAATGCAGATCCAGTCAAACTAGTTTCAAACTGTCCATGTAAAAAAGAACACCCCGCTTAAAAGCCATTAAAACTATACAATCACAATTAGGTCCAGGGACTGGTCTGGCTGAGTACTATAACTAAGTAGGAACATAGGCTGGAATGTGTCCTTTAAAAATGGTTTCCTTCTTGTTTACATGGACTAGCCAAGTTTTTGTTGAAACTGAGTTAGCTGGAATCAGGTTTAAACTAAATTCAAACACAGTTTTGGAGCATGGCTCAAAACCCACTTCTTCAGGCTGCAGTACTTCTTAAAAACTAGTGCAAATTGCATCTTATCACAGCATTGCAAGCATGCAGTGTTCCTCTCCTTACCCAAATATGGTTGACTTTAGGTCAGACCACATGGGAGGAATATGCAGCAATCAGTCAGCTAGAACAGCTCAAACTACAGAAGTTCTTTATTTTACCACAGCAGGAAAGGCACTCTGGACACAGCAGGCTCAGTAAACCCTCAGCTTCACTTTTCTCCTGGAGTAGTCTGCTTGCTACTCCTGCTTGAAAATGCAAACCCACTTTGACAAGAGCAATATATGCAGCTGCCTTAAAAAAGAAAAGAAAACAAAAACTCACCTAAACAAGAGAGGGGAGTATTGGCTCATAACTTGAATCACCTTCAGTAGACAGACTTGATTTCCTCTAGATCATACCTCTGTAGTTGTCTTCACTCTTACAGAAGGGAATGCCACTTCAAAACTTAAATGTGCTCTGCTACCACTATATTATGCTGGCTCTCAAATGAACTGTGCTTTGTTGGGCATGCATTAACTCCTTACTGGAAGATAATCCTCCAATGGTTTTCTCTGGTGGGTTTCCTGCCAATGGCTCTGAAAGAGACTGCCTGTTCTATTATCTTGCCCACTTCCAATGGAAGAGACATCCAGTAAATCATTTAACACTACACCCAAAGGTATCTCTAGATCTTCTCCTCCAGTCCTTCCAAACCAGATTGGGAATCGCAGTTTCCCAGGAAAATGCACCCTTAAACCTAGTCTCTTTTAGTTCTAGATAGACTCATTTCTTCCCAGGTTCTTCTTCGTTCTCATCCACGACCTGTCTCTGCTATATTATCCCTCCTCTAGTTCTTTAAACTATTCTCAGATGAGACAGCCCAAAAACACTGACCAACAGTAATCAACGCTGCAGTTTGTAGTGCTGTATAAGGTCATTCCTTAGTACTGAAAAAGCTAAAAGGTCTTAGCTTCAAGGAGAAATTCAAGGTGTGAATAGACTTCAGAACATCCAATTACAATAAACTTTCCTTAAGAGTTGCGTGCCTACCCTCCTTTTATTTATTTCTCTATTTATTGTCCATGAAATCTCTGTGTACACAAGATTGCAGAGTCCTGACCAATGCAGATGTGCTCATGGTACATTCTTCTCCCAGCTGCTATAGAGAGCATTTTTCATCATCTTGTTCTACTTTCTGATAGAAGCTATAATTATAATCTTATTTAAGAGATTCGCGACAATCTTTTGATAGTTTATAAACCACAAAGAGCTACAGCAGATATGGAATTTGTTGCACATTACTGTTTTTTTTTCTCATATTATGTTTGTTACAAAACAAATGATCAAAGTATAGGCTAACACGCATGATGACTGTATAAATACTTTCCAGCTTAGGATTCCATTTGCTTCCAGCCAAAAGCCTTCATAATGCTTGACTGTCCACTTGAGGAGAGAAATGAGACTGGAGATCTTAGTATGCCAGGAGGCCTCTTTTGTCTAAGCAACAGTATTCCTTATGGGACTGAATTCCAAACCACCCTTTCCTGTCCATATGCTTCTCCTGCTCTCCTTACCCCTAAAGGCTTGACTGGGACATCTTTAATCGAGTGTTCGGAATGAATTTTATTGCACTGTTCCCATAACAGCCTCTGAAATGAGTGTTTGTTTTTGTTTTTGTTTTTTTCAGTGACTTTCCCCTTTGGTAAGCCTGCTTTGTGGATTCATTTCTTGAGCAGAGAGATCATGCTTACACTGGAAGGATACTAATCACAGTCAAGGCTCTCTGAAGAGATCCTGACTGACCACACTCCTGCAAGTTTGGGCATCTAAACTACCAACTGGTATCATCATGTTGAAGACCTTATGTTGGTTTTCATGCTGAGCAGCTTTCCCAAACTCTCTCACAGTCCCAAAGAAAGTTTTCTTAGAAGAGGGGGGAAAAGATCCTTACCACTTTGAAACCTGTGAAGCCTCTTCCATTTCTGCTTTTCATTCCTTCTTTTTTAATGAAAGACAGAAGCTATCCAATACAGCTACCTCAGTGTCTGACTAGTTGCTTAAAGCAGAGATAACCCAAGTCGGTTCCAACATGCTCGGGTTTATGGCATATGCTCTTTTCTATGCCTATCCCTTTCTCTTTTCCCTTCTTGCTTAATTGGCCCCTTCCAAACCCACCATGTGTAAATACATTTCAGTAGTGCAATGCGGTGCAGTGCAGTCATACTTAGTGCAAAAACAAAAAGCCTTATCCAGACCAAAAAAGCACAAACTCCCTCCCCACCCCACCTAGCCCTCAAGAAATGAGCTCTCGATAAAAGTATACGAATGCCCCAAAACAAGGGGGGATTTGCAGTCTCCCAGCCACACTTTCACATGCCTCATTTTCTCTCCTCCCATTCAAAGCACAGTTCTCATTAGTAGCTAGGACATTTATTTAAAAAAATAACAAGACAGATGCCTGAAAATGGAAAGGAGGCAAGTCATTGCTTAGGGACTACGGAAAGAAGAACAAACTAAATGGATACAGCCAAAAAAGTCAGTAGTGGTTTTAGACAAAGTTGTCAGATGCAAACTTTGCAAGGTACACCCAGCAAAGGGCATGTGTAAGTGTAGATTAAAAAGCTAAAAAGCTTCCCTATTCCCAATATACAGTCCTTATTTTAACAGTGCCCAGGCTAAAGTTCTGTAGTGCAATAACTCTTCCAAGTGGCAGCTCTTGTGGCCACCCTCAAACAAATGGACAAATCAACACTACCATGAGTTTTCTCCCTCGCTTGCAGACATGCACAGACAACTCCCTCCTCCACCCTGCAAGTATATACTAAGATTTTTTTACATGGTCCTTTTAGGGCAATGGTGGGAAATGCAGGAATTTTAATTACAGGCACATACGCTCCTAAGTATCTAGCAATGAAAACATTCAGAAAAGCAAAATAAAGCTCGCTAATAACAAAGGCAAGCAGGTTACTGAGTCCAGTCGGCCTGTATCTCCCCTAATCTATCTCTTTTAACAAAACAAAACATCTGCCAGGGTCTGCCACTCATTAAGATATAATTTGGAAAAACACAACACTTCTGGGTACTCACTAGTTTGGAGATTAATTCCCATTTGGACAGCCACAAAAACCTCCATCTAACCCTCTGAACAACTAGAAAGGGGCATGGGGAATCACTAAAGCAGTGCAAGAAGTCACAAAAGAGAAGGAGGAACTAGAGAGGGAAATGTATAGATAGTGGAAGCACAAGGGCAATTTTGCTGCTACTTCACTGATCTCACTCCAATTGCTCGTTCTATGGAGGAGTATCGCATGATGCAGATTGCTCAGGCACATGCTTCCTTACCTCTTCTCCCTCTTCTCCCATTCCCAGTCCTATCCTGAAGAATGCAGCCCACCCCAGCATGTGAACAACAGCAAATACCACCATCACCAAGAAAAGAATCTGTAACTGAAACAGGTTCTTCCTTTTCTCTCTCTTGCAAAAATTGGAAAGCCTTGCCCACCCCTCCAGGCACATAGTTACACTCTGTTTCCCTCCAGTGCAGAAACAACTAACATGGTTTCAAATGAAGACAAAGAAGAAGGGAAGAAGTCCAGTGAGGCTGCACCCAAACCCCTCTCTCCGGCAGCACTCACAGTGGTGTGCCCATATCAGAGAATAGACAGAAAACTATTAACGCTTGCTAGCTCTTCTGTAAAGCCTATAAATATCAACTTAGCCAATATAATCATCATCAACACATTTTCTTGCTCTTCAGTTTGCTGTATTTTGAGGGTATGCTAGATGTTTGCTGAAATGCTAAGTTCACACCAGACTGCATGGGATCACATCCATTCCCCTGCATACACAATGCAGAGTGAAATAGGGAAAAAAAAGCACTACAGAAAAAAGCTTTCTCCATTGCTAAACATTTCCACATCTCCCTGGATGGATATTCTAAATTTGGGGTTATATAGTCAGATATTACAAAGAAACTGTTTGCTTTCGTCTACCCAATTTTATGTGATCCCCATCACAGATATGACCAGGGATCTTCTGGCTAAAGTAGTTAGAAAGCTAAAACCAATTAACTTCAAATACCACTGCTGCAAAGTTACTGAGCGATAGTTCTCATTTATGCCACAAACACTTTACATTGTTCTGTTAACAGAAAAGTGACATAGTGAGGATGTAAATTAGGGAACACATGACTGCTGTGTAGCATGTATCTACACTAGCTGATGTGCCTTACTATTTAGTTAAGTATTTTATTGAGGACATGCTACCACTGATCAAACCAAAATGTTAAGATTCCTAGCAAGATGGAAAGCATATTTAATCACAAAACTCTTAATACAAGTAAAACCTGCCTAGTAGAGTGTAATCAAATCTTGGGTCTTACAAAGGGCAGAAGCATACTAAATTATGGGGGACAGTCCAGTGAGGTCTTAAAGGATATATGTGAAAAATTTATCTTTATCTGTCAGATAAAGATGCACTGAAATCAGCAGAAGAGCATGTGTGAGTCAGGTTTGCAGAATGGGGCCCATCAAGAACCGGTCTGATGAATCCGCAATGTTAAACATAAACCTCACTGATAGTGATGACAGAGGTTATGCAGCACTCCCTGCCTGAACTGGGCAGCCCATATATCATATATTTGGTGACAAAAGTTGATTATGGGTGGAATTCATAGGAAACCGCCAATTTTCTGTCCATTTCAATGGAAGAATTTTTCTGGATCTGAACTTCGGAGCAAGGATCCCGAGGACTGATTGGTCAGCACATAGGAACCTGGGAATAAGTGAATGATTTGAAGGATCCCTATAGTTTTGCACTAGACCAATCTACATCCGCGCATTAGGACAAAGGGCACACTGAAAGGCAATGAAACTTGTTGAGGATACTTCTCAACATGTTTACCTCTGACTACAGCAACTGAAAAAGTGACACCTCTTCCATTAGTAAACAAGAACTACACATTTTATATGTATATTGAAAACAAAAACAAAAACCTAAAGTGCAGCAGTAGGTGCTGGAGTTGCTGTCTTTTCCTCTAGGCAGCATGGGTGAAGAGCAAGTCCCTTGTGTGAAGATCAAGCACTCCCTTCTCCAGGGAGGCCCCTCATTCCTTGGTGCAAGCACTCCTGGGGGTGGAACTCTCCTGTTTTTCCACCCTGCAGTGAAGAGCTTTAAAATCCCTTTCTACCCCTGTAGCACAGAGTAATGTTCTGTTTGTACAAGGTTCTCCCTCTTCTCATGGCAGTGTTACCTACTGTTGTGTTCCTCAAAAGCTGTATAACATAGAAAAAAAGTGCAAAAGGGAGCTAAATGTAAGTGTTATAGACCACAGAAACACAAGACCATTGCTTGCATTAGCCCTCAAGGTCTACTTGATCAATAAAGAGATGGAAAACAGAAGTAATAATGAAAACCATATACTAGACTAAAATTAGTGTTTGGATATAGCCTTTCCTTAATGTTTGTACCAGTCAAGGAAAGTTTCTAATGCAAGAACTTATAAATCTGTAGAGCGAGAATCATCTTCTGTTTTTTTCTCTCCTTAGAAAAACAGAAAATATGCACATATGAAATGAGTTTCTTAGACTATTGCAATTCTCAAGCTCAGTATTTCTTCAGAGAATGAGAAAGAAAGGATACATTCAAAAAAGCAAGATTTCTGGATTCACAAATGACTGACTGTCCTTTATGTTAAAGATATGTAAAAATAGTGTTCACCAGCTGATTATTTTGTTAGTTTCACTTTCTCTTAGGCAATTGTATCTGTACACACTGCATTCTAAAAGTACAACCTCTAGTGTGGATAATCTACCTGTTTGGTACCATCCTGTTTGTAAAACCACTTCTTAGCCTAAAAATATAAACTGTAAACTGTATAAGATGCAAAATGAACTGAGGTCCTTAAAAAGAAAGAAAGAAAGAAAGAAAGCATGAGGAAAAGCGTGGACTGGGTGTGCAGGCATTCTCAGCGAAGGAGCAACACTCTCTAAGAAGATGGATATGATTTAGAAATCAGCCAAAGGAAAAGGCAAAGACCATGATAATAATAGTGTGGACCACTGAATCAGCATTCTGTTGCAGCAGCTAACTGGAATTAATTTGTGAAATGGCACTTGCTGGGATAAATGGAATAAAAATCCTTTTTCATAGTAGGGCAATTTAATTTTGTTACCTGTATAAGCAATATTGAGAGGATAATGTCTTTCTTCCCTCACAAAAAGATATACACAGAATAAAGAAAATCCAGACTTAGAAATCACTGCTGGAAGACCATGACTTTTGAACTGCAAGTAGAAACAGAAAAAAACAGAATGTGTAGTGGCCTCCAGGTAAGTGCAAATGGCAGATGACAGGAGCATATAATCAGACTTGCTGTTTCCTGTGCCAGAATTTCCCTTTTTATTATTCTATGGATGTGGCTCTTTCCCTCTTCCCACTCCAAACCAGTTTTAAGTTTACTGATTTGAAGTGATAGAGTTTTTTGCACTATCAATGAGAGCACAGCTTTTAAAAGAAGATACCATTGCTCATTTCTCCTAATTTTTATAGTTAGGAGAAATGAGATACAATGAATACCTCTTCTGCAACCTCCATCCACTTGATTTTGCACATTTTCATTTAGGAGTAGCATGTTATTGTCCAAAGAAATAAAGGTCAGCTGTGATGTATCAGAATTAGAAAAGCAAATGTAAATTCCCAAGCTCTTTTAAATTTGGCCTCTTAAGAAGTTTGGATATTGACTTGCTGCCTGGGTCATCTGTTGCAAGATGAGAATACAGAGGGAACACCTGAGCCATGAGGCGTGGACGTACAACAGTTTGCTCTGGACTGACTGGGTCTGGATGCTGACAAATTTGCTGTTACTTTTTGTTTCAGCAGCTCTGTGATGACAATAAAAATCTACGAGGACTGACGCAGACTTCAAACTCAGTAGGAACACTGTGTGAAGACAAAATGAATAGGCCTTCCAAGAAAGGTTGGGCAACTTTTGAATTGAAACTCAAACCTGCTAGAGGTTGTTGTCTTTTGAAAATGAGGAAGATCAAGTGGACAAGTGAAGATGCAGTTAGCATACACGAACAGGAAGGAATGGAGGTAATTCGTATCCTATTCCTGTCCAAATCCACTGGCCACATTCAGAATAACTGTACAGACAATAGTGTTTTATCCCCACATTTCTATGGTGGAGATTTTAAGAAATCTTAAACTCTTAAGAAACAGAATTTGGAAAGAGTGAAAGATTACATACAGCATCTTTCTCCAAGGCTAGTAATGGAAGAGGAAGTCTGACATATACTTTCACAAACGAAACAACAGGACGTCTCCAAAGAGAACTAATAGATAATCTTCACTGTTTTGATTAATTGTTCTTCTGATATGAAAGGAATAGCAGGGAATAATCTCTAACTTTTTGTAGAGTCTAATACTGTTTTACCTTTTCTTAAAAAAAGTTATTTTCCTACATCTTGCTACATAGAGATTGGAAAAAACTTGAGAAAAAAAAACACTTTTAAAGACAAGAAAAGAAGTCAATAATATGAAAAGCACACTAGAGCTGTAATAATGATTGTTAAATGCTTCAAATAGCTGCAGCACTTGATTGGATTGTGAATGATACATGTGAAAAATAATTTTCTATGATCATAGGCAGATGCAAAAGTTAAATGATTATACTATGTATATATATTGATATAGAATTGCTATGTATATTGTGTACTGTATGTTCTAGCTTTCAGAAATACTGTATTGTAGTGTACTGTACTTAACTAAGCAGATCTAAATAGCAACTTGTCATTTTCCACAAAGTCACTAGTACTGTTAACAAAAACCAAAAAAGTCTATTATTTCCAGTAAAAGAAATACGTACTGTTACAGTCACAGACATTTTGACTATAGAGAGACAATGTACATTTAACCAAAAAAACTCCCCAAACCAAAAAAAATCACCCCAACCAGCCAAAACTGTTGCATTTATCATCTTACTCAAAAGGGGAAGGGAAATGCCACCAGTACATGAAGAGAAATAACATTTACTCAACTTTGTATGAGTGAAAATGAAAGAAAACCAAAAATTCCTGGAAACACTTTCTATGACACAATCTCCCTAATCTGGAAGGAACTCTGGAGTGAAAAGACTAACATAATTTTGGGGGCTACATGCTCCCCAGATCAGGAGCTGTAGCGAGACATAATTAGCCAGTCCACTAACTAAATGAGAACAACATGAGTTTTAGAAACCCTGCAGCTTGTATAGATCAGATGCTCAGGACTCTCACTGACCAATTCCTTCTTCTTTTGGCCATCTACTAGTCTTCTAGTCATCACTCAACACATATATTCCCAAAAGGATTTTGGCAAAGGCCACACGGATTTCAAGAGAGAAAGTTAGTTCTTATTCACTGCACAGTCTGATCAGATTGTTTGGATCGCTTGAAAAGGTATTTGATAGCCAACATGTTCCAGAGTCCATGAGGTGGGGAAAGAGCTGTTTTATACAAGGCTTTGAAAATAAGACTTGAAACTCTACAGCTTGAATATTCTAAGTGACAGTCCTATCATTACACTGTGTTGCTGCTTAACGATTTGATAATTTTTACTTTTATTTTAAGGGGAATGGAGAGGCAAGTTTAGATTATATTGCTTGCATTTTAGTTGTCTGACACATGAACATCACAAAATCCAATAGAAAAGAGTGACTGAACTGAACAGCATGGTTCCAGTGCTGTCAGTGCTCATGGATATTCGTTTCTCTTAGTGAAGCTGGTTGAGTTGGGCTACTTTATTTACCTTTTGGCTGAAAGGCAACATGAGGCTCTGAGAGGTACCCTTTGGCCTTCCCTGAAGAATGGGTACAGGTACTCACAGAAATAAACTGGACTAAATCTTGAAATCATTAGTCATGTTTTGAATGATGTCCTATTTGGGCAAAAATCCTGTTAAGAGAATTTGACCTACAGAATGTATTTTTATGAATATATGTGTGCATACACACTGTATATGTACTACAGACTCACGCTAAGAGCTTCAAAGATAATGTAACCATGTTCCGTTTAAACTTTATCTTGAACCATGTGTACCCTCACACCCAATTAGTTAGCTGAGAACTAGATAGCTAGCCACCCCCTGCATGCACACACATGCATGCACACTCACATACACACACACACGGAGGCAGATGATTCCGTTTTCTTCAAGGAAAACATAATATGGGATAAACGAAGACTGTCTGAAGGACTTTATGGGGAGAATGAGCATAAAAAAGTTGTGATCTTTTCAGGGGACTAAACAGATGTGTAAATGTAGTCATGACAACTGAACATGTTTGTTTTCAGTTGAACAGCCTATGTTCAGCATATAGGGCACTGGTGGGAGACCCGATAAGAATGAACAAAGAACATGGCAATATCCAAGTGTCAAAATCAAAAGGAACACAATGAAGTGAACAAGATGCCTTATCAAATAGAAGGATCTCAGCAAGGTATCTCGGTGTCTGCTAGGAGCAAGAAACTGCAGAAGCAGAGAGCTGAGCTAAGAATCTAATCACGCTTTGCACATTTCTCAGGTGTCATGACCGCTGAACTTGGCAGAAATCACTAACTGTATGAAGTGTGCAGGCTGCAGAAGAGCACAGCTCTCATTGGAACACAGCTGAGGCAGGAAATGCTTTGCTACACTGGTACGAACATCTCCATCAGGCTAAGTTCCTCTGGGAACTTCTGGAAGCATATGGGCTACAGTAATACTTGAGTGTAACTTGATTTACAGCATTTACTAGAGACATCTGGGGTGTGGCTGCATGACTAGGTGTGAAACTTTGCAGAATAAAGAGGGATTAAGTGATACCAAAGATCACACAGGGAATGGAAACAATAATTTACCTGATGAGCTTAACTGGATAAAAGTTGTAACACATGATGGATAGCACAGCTGTGCTTCATTTATTTGTACAATGCTATTGCTCCAGCAAAAGGATATTGTTAGAATGCTTAAAGAAAAACAAAAACAAAACACAACTGAAACAATAGAAGGGTTTATCTATTTCTGCAGTGACATCCATGCAATTCCAAAAGTGCCAATAAAGATTGCACTGATTGAAATTAAAAACAGAATTTGTCACAGGGAAGCAACTTTTCACTGGATTTCTGTGATAGGAATTCACTGACAGGAGTGGGTCTGGAGTCAGTACTCAAATCACAAAGCCTCACCTTTTCGTTATTAAAATTCAAGAGAAAGCTTGACCTAGGAATGTGATTTATCCTCCAGTGTTTCACAGGAAGATGAAGCCAACCCCAGGAAAAAGAGGAGATCATTTTGAAGAGGACCTGATCCTGTAATTGTAGGCAAGAAACAGCTCAGAAGCCTCATGCAGTATAAAGAGGCCATATGATGCATCACTAATACTTCCTGACTGATTTCCTACCCTCTAAAATAGGAAAACATTTCATATAGAGGGAATGTTTAAGATGAAAACTTGCTACAGACAAAAAACATAACTACATTCCAAACTGCTCAGATGCATCTCTGTTTTAGGACAGCAATTATGGATGAGGCTGCAGTATATTTGCTTCCTAAAGAAATAGCTTATGGCATTGTACTTTTTGAAATATAGTTGTAGGGACAGAATTCCCATTAACTAATCAGGACAGAAGTGGAAGCTGTTGTGAGGGGTTAAAACCCAAGCTGACAGAGTGTTTGGAAGACCTTCCTGATCTGCTTACCTCAATGTTACCCCAAAATGTTGCACTCCTTTCTCCCTACTTCACCTTACTTGTTGTATAGATTGCAGAACCCTGTTCAAGACAAAAGCAAACATTAAGAGCCTTCCTCGGGCATAGGTGGTGGTTCACTACATCTCAGTTCATTGAGTGCTGGGAAGTGAGATTGTTAAGTGGAATTAGTTCTGGCAGTGGAAACTATAATCGTGTGATGCTATCAATCAGAAGAATCCTATTATACTAACCAAGTTAGTATAACTCTCTTAAATTTATCTTTTGTTATTATTTGAAATTCTTGCACTAAATAATTCTGGGGGAATTAGCATGTTAAAAACCATGCTTAATTCTTCTCCTCATGTGGCTTTATCAGAATTATAATTAGGTTGAGTTTGACACCTTTTATTTTATGATAAACCCACAAACATATTTACTTGAGATACCAATTGCCACTTAAGTAGTGTGATAGAGCACATTCCCGGTCTGATGTACTTTTTTACCTTATTTATAGTAGATTAGCCAACTCTGCTTTTCCTATGCTTGGACTCTTTTGTAGCACCTGGGATCAAGCACTTATGCAAAGGCTTAAATGCAAAAAGAAGCCAGTGCCACTCCAAAATTTATCATCAAAATATCTACTAATATTCATCTTTTTTTCTTCACTTGAAACTAAAATTTTAGACAAAAATTATGTAATGGTACCGTAGTGACTATAAATGTTAATTTATAGTGGTTGGACACACAGATTCAGATGGACATACACAAGGAACCAATTCTCCTCCAATTCTCCCCCAAATTATGCACTTGCATAACTCCACTTTCTAACAGCTATTCCTGCTCTTTACTGAAGGGACATAAGAAATAGAAATTTTGAATGCATAGCACTTTTTCTATTCCAAGAGGCATAAACCTATTTGATTAGTTATCAGCACTGGGAACAATTAGATGGATATACACTATTACCTAATATATCCACTCTCTCATTTGCATTCATTCTTAGAAAAACAAAACAAATGTTCTCCTTGCTTTTTGCAAAAATAGAAGAGTGAAGCATTCTTACTTTAGACAGGTACTCCTCTCAGTGTCACACTTGTGGACCATATCTGTCTGTTCTACAGTGAGGAAAACATAAGCTGTCCCCTGTTTTTTTCTGACTTAATTTGAACAATATGCACATACTCTAATTATTCCATCTAAAATTCTCTTTCCCACCTCAGTCATCTGTCAAAAGGTGGACTCATTTGCCCCTGTTGAGGCCAGCTGGATCACTCAGTGACTTTAGAGGAAGCTGACTCAGATCTTAAGTGTTATTTCCAGCAGGACAAATAAGGTTAACAGAAAGCAGCAGTAACACTGACTTAGCACAGGTAGAACACACCCCTGGCACACAGGAGTCTGTATCAACACGTGGTTGAGCATGCTGCAGAATTTCCAGTGTCATTTCCAGTATCTGCCCGTCTGCAAGAATTTTTTTTTTTTTGGTGTTTTGGTGTCAAGAAGGCATTCAAGGGTGGGGAGGGGTTTTCACTATATTTACAAACTCAAGACTCCAGAACTAATGCACTATCAACATCTTCTTTCCGCCTTCAGGAGAGCTGTGATCATTCAGGGACTGAATCCTGCAGTAAGTCTCTTGGGAGCTGAAGAGGCTCAGAACCTCTCAGTGTAATGTTTTAGTTCTCATGACATTATGTCTCCTTTAGGAATTTTCACAGTAAGTGTAAAAACAAATTGGGGAATGTGAAAAGCAGCTATTATACTTCAGCTGATCAGATGTTCCTTAAGTTAGGTACCTGCTGACTCATTTCTATCATCAGGTTCATTTCATAGCTCAGAGGAGCTGGATTCCTGAGTGAAAGGCATGGATTATCAAGGTCTAATTTCCTTTTACAGAACAGCCACCAAATATTAAATTAATACTGCATTTCTTTTTCAGCAGCAGTCATCTTCAGCAGTGAGAAATGGAGAGTACCTTAGCATAAGACTGTCAGAAGAGTCACAGATCTGCAGTCTGAGGCACATAGAGATATGTTTGAAATGAAATGATTTGGGTGCTTCTCATCCTGGGTTGGACTCAACTGTCCTACAAAGAGCATCTTTTGTGCCTCCCTACAGGATTTTGGTTTTGCTGCTAAGAGAAACAGGACATGCTAGTGCCATATTTGCTAAAGGGAAAAGATTTGTTTCTCCACCAGGTAAATGATCCAGCATTAATCGAGTACCTCAAGGTCAATTGAAATCAATCACTTTTGCGTTAGGTGAGAAGAAAGGGGTCTGATGGTGTACTGGTAATTACTAATTTCTCCTTTGGATGAAAAAGAAACCAAATTAACTAAGAAAAATGGATATCACTTGGTCTCTTTGAGCTTGGGGCAAAGAGAAATCTCACTCTCGTAGGGAGTCAACGTTATCAATACATGTTTCATTTCGCGTTTAGCTTATTGTGAATTTGGGTTGGTTTTGAAAGCAGCTAATGACACGGGCCAGAAGCAGGCCTAGGGGAAGCTGAGAAATTGTCCTTAGCACAGCTCCTGCAAAATGTCTGCATCGATTCCCCTTACGAGAGGCTATCAATAGTGGCAAGAGTTTAGTGAGAGAAGGGGCCAGTTTGAAGTGATCATACTAAAATTTCTAAAGACTCATTTTTCCTGCCGTGTTCTCATCCTTTCTGACTCCTCCTGCTGCTGCTGCCCCTGTGCACACACCACACGCCCCAAGCACGCACACACAAAGCTATCCTGCACTTGCTGATCAGCAGCGATGGACGTTATGGTCCTGCATTTCTTGCAGATTTGGATTTTCCAGAGAGAGACAGACTTCAGCAGAATGGGCAAGAGAAGACAGGTTTTGGTGCTCTGATTCATACTTTCATAGAATACAAGAACAGGGGGGTTTCAGTGAACAGCAATAAATTGACCCTGAAAAGGAATTGTTTTTTCCCCCCTATAAGGTAGTACTTGCTGTGTAGAACTCACTTCCACAGGCCCTGGTTCGGGTGGATCATAGGGCACATTTGGTCTGGTCATTCTTGCATTTGGCCAGACTTCACCAGCCTCAGCAGCAGTAAGAGAAGGCATTTCCTCTCACTTACCCCAAGGCTTTCTCTATTGCACTTTTGCCTTGTAGGGAGGCCTTGATTCAGATGCTTGCATTTGTGCCCTTTTCCATTGCCAAAGCAATGCAGAGAGCTTTAGGGACAGTGAGAATCAAGCTCAAAGAATGCAGGATATTTTGTGTTCCAGTAGAGGGACGTGCTATAGTCTGCTCTTTCTCATCCACATCATTTTAGCAGGTCTTTTGAAGCGTGCTGAGTCAGATGCACTAAACCAGTGTTATGGGTAGTCTGTAGATCACTGTGATTGCCAGTGTATTACAGGTATTCTTCCTACTAAGGAACACAGTGGCAATGCATGAAGCTTAGAAATAGCTGTAAAGTTGGGATACTGTAGTTGTTTCTACTGAAGTGAACATTTTAAAAGGTGAAGGGGTTGATGTTTGAACAACTAAGTCCATAAAGGGGCACTTAAAAAAGAAGTGATCTGATGTGCAATTTCACCTGCATTTGTAGTCAAGCTGCCAGACCCTCCTTATCTTTACAAAATCAAGTCACTAATTTTTAAGCCTGGAAGTTCAATAAAATCAGTTTATATTTGACGGAGACATTTGTGTAAACCTTGATGTAAAGTCTGACAAGTGATTTAAAATTCAGTCTTGGATGCCTTAGCTTTACTTTAAGAAGTTTGTTTACTTTTTAATTAGCACCTTTCGTTCAGTCACACCTGATCTTTAATTCATCTAAATATTGAAGATACTGTGTTATAGTTGTATTTTTTGATTTAGGGAAGGTTAAAAAATGGAAGAATCAAATTTGCACAGGATTTTTCTTTCTGAACACACTAGTGTCTAGATTTTGGTTGACATAAACCCCATTTAGTACTTCAAGCATACTGACATATCTGTACTGATATCAGAGCCATATTTCAGGACGTGTTACATCTTGACTTTAACTCACAGGACTTATCAACAGCTAATTAAACAGCTTTTCCCCAGACCTCAGATGGCAAATCAGCAGCTATAGTTTTGGAAGATGGCTAAAATTTTTCATGGAAATATATGGGAGAACAGAAAACTTTTCAATACTGAATATCTCAGAAAAGTAAAACCAAACCAACCAAACAAAAAGCTTTCCTCAAGGAAACACCTTAAAAACCTTTTGTATACCTTCACTTCTCATTCTCCCCTCCTGCCCCTTGCCTCTAGAATGTTAACTTTTTGTACAGATTTTTATACTGAATGTCTTTACATATCGGACATGAATTTGCCCTATTTCTCTTAGGTTTTGTCTTTCACTTCTTGGTTTACATGACAGCATTGATTTTATCGATACAGCTATGAGAATAATATTTGTTAACTAACTTGTACTCTTTCTCTAGCCCAACCAAAGTGATGGAGATATTCTAAAAAATCCTTAAATTACCCAAATCAAATTGGTGACAAAAAAAAAAGTGCTACCAAGTAAGAGGCTCATTTGCCTTGCCTCAAAGTCTCTTTACACTGTCTAGTGCAATTGAGAAGCAGGCCTTCAGCATTTAGGATCTGCTGAACAATACCTTGCAGGTTGCAAAAAGATTCAGAGACTGAATCGTCTGTCAGTTTTTTCCCCAAAATAAATCAGTAATGGAACAGGTCTAGAACATAGCAACAAGGTTACCTGAATCACAGATATCTGATACAGAAGCTGTAGGTGTAAAGAACACTCAAGATTTTATGTGGAAATCTATCGATTCATTATTTAGAAAGTTGTCCAGCATAAAAGAATGCCTCATGTGAAATATTCGGTGTTTACAAGCAACATTTTGTAAACTTAAGAAAGCTTAATTTAAATATAGACACATGTAAAAGCTAAACTAGCAATTTTTTTTTCCTTTTTGCATATTTTTGTTAGGTGCTTCTTCTCTGCCTAAAATATAAAGTCCAGAGTGCAGCTGGTGCAAATCCTAAGATTTCAAGCAAGTCAAAGATAGTGTCAGACACTGATCCAACTGAACTAAGGACCCAAGTACTTTGGGAGTTGGCTTTGGGGGGGGAAAATTCTCACAGAGATACACAGAAGACTAGGGAGAACACCAGCCCAAACACAATAAAACAAAATACAAAATACCAACATATATAGGCAGATTGGGAATTAATCTTTCACACTGATCCTACATTCCTTGCATTGGCTTGGGTATGCAGAGAATGTGGGATGTGGCCCTTAAGTTAGACTTTTTTTTTTTTTTCAAATGAAGAAGGGAAGATTATTTGCAATGGTAAAATATTAAGTTATTTTGGCATCAGCACAAATTACAGGGGCAGGACTGGACTCCCACACAAATCTGGAAGCTCTCTAGAGAGCAAGGCAGGGATGAGAGAACAATACAGCAGATATTAATTCTTCTCCAGTGACCAGAAAGAAGGGAAATCCTAGATATTACACATTTCCAGAACTTTCACTATTTTTTCAAATACGAAAAAAGGAGAGGAAAAGAAAAAAGAAAAAAAGACTAGAACGTCTATCATCCCAAAGGCCAAGGGAACATTGCTAGGAAATCTCTTTCTCAAAAGGAACCTCCCTTCAACAGAAAACTGAGATGGAACCAAAAAAAAAAAAAAACCCCAACCCGCAAAAAACTTCAGTAGGAGCCAGAAGAGAATCACAGAACTCAAAAACAAAATAGCAGTTCAAATGATACTGCAGGATACACGAACTCTAGCAGATAATCTCACAGATGACTCCACAGAGCCTTCCATCAATCCAGGTAATTTTTGCTTTCATTAGAAAAAAAAATTAAAACAGGGGAGAGAGAGAGAGAAGGAGATAGACAAAATAATACTAGAAAAGAAAATTAAGAAACATTTTTCCTCTTTTTTAAAATAAAAATCAAGATCATCTCCCCTCCCCCCCTCTATCTGGAAGCAGGTTAGCTAACCTTAACAGTCTCAATTTAAAATAAAATATATATTTATATATATTCATATATATAATAAAAGAGAAGATATTAGTGGCAGTGTATGCAAAACAAAAAAGAAAACAAAGAAAAATTACTTTTAACAATCTCACTTTTTTGTTTTTTTTTACACAAATACTGTTGTAAATATATTAAAAAAATCAGCATTCTATCTGGTAAACGTCACTTTTGCCCCTCTATAAAATTTTGAATTAAAAAAGTCCCAAGAACTCTTTTTTTTTTAATTACTCCCCTCCCCACCCACCCTCTACTCCTCCTTCTTCCACAAGAATAAATCCTGATGCAACATTTTTTTTTGCTAAGATTGTGGGAAGTAACCCTTCTTTTGTACCTAGATCCATAGGCTGCAACCTCTGATGTCTTTGCTTTTCCTCTGTGTTTCCTCTTTGCCTTCTGTGAAAGTCCCTCTTGATTGTGCTGAGGCCCTGGGCTCAGCGAAGACACTGAATAAATTACAAAAAACCACCGTTGCTTGTTGTCTAACTCTTCTTGGTTTCTGCTGTAAGGTGGTGGTGGTGCTATGGGAAAAGCAGCGGGGAGGGTGAGCCCGAGAGCGTGGGATGGAGCAGAATCCAGGTGAGGAAGCTCTGATTCTCCTTCCTCATCCTGCAGGGACTCCACACTATCCAAGCCACACTGCCTTGCGCTCCCCTCAGCCCTCTGCGGGTGTTTGCGGCTGCAGGTGTGTGGGAGAAAGCAGACGCGTGGTGGAAACCAGCAGGGCCTTGTTTCCTCTGGTTGCTGCTCAACCAGAAGCAAAATATTCCACAGTTCTAACTGGATACTGTGAAGTCCAAAAGAGGCCAGAATTGTGAGTTACGTCCATTGAAACACTGCGAGCGGTGTACTTACAATGACAGTAGGCCTTGTAGATTCTGCAATATATTTTGTTTTGTTTTGTTTTTTGTAGTGCTCTTCACAAGTGAGAAAAAAATGTGTTTTTTTTTTTGTTTTTTATTTTTTCTGTCTTTTTTTGTGTTTTTTTTTGTGTTTTTTTTGTGTGTTTTTTGTTTTTTGTTTTTTTTTGTAGTAAAGAAGGGTTGTATTTAGAGGCCAGTAGCTAGAGATCCAACCAGTGGAGCTCATGAAGCACTACCTGGCCTTAAGGCCACCATCCAAGGGAGGCTGAGAAAATTATTATTCACCCAGCCTCCGGAAATGTAATGTACCAGCAGGCAAAAAACAGTTCTTCATGTAGTACAAAAACAACAAAACGAAACGAACCCAAAAAAGAAGGAAAATAAAGGTCAAAATGAAACAAAAATCATTTCTTAATTTCTAGTGCGATAGCTTTTTTGTTGTTGTTTCTATTTTTTGTTCATAACAAAGAGAGAGGGAGATTCTACTTATCCGTCTGACACATGCATCCTCATGTGGTCGTTGAAATGCTCAATTTGGTCAAATTTAGCTGGACAGACAGAGCAGACGTACGTGGTCCCCTCCGTGCAGGCCACCACGCCAGCAGGGACGGCCCTGGTGCCGGTGCCCGTAGCACCAGGCGTGCCGTTGGTGGCGCTGTGCAGGGCCACGTGCCTCTCCAGCAGGGTCTTGTGGGAGAACTTCTTCTTGCAGATGTAGCACTCGTAGGACTTCTCCCCACGGTGGAGGCGCATGTGCACATTGAGGGAGCTCTTCTGGGTGAAGCGCTTGTTGCAGATGCTGCACTGGTAGGCCCTCACGCCGGTGTGCGTCACCATGTGTTTGATTAGGTAATCCTTCAGTGAGAAGGAGCGCCAGCAGATGCTGCATTGGTGGGGTTTCTCACCTGCCCGTTGCCAAAGAGGGGAAGAGAGAGAGGAAGAGAAACAGACAAAAAAAAAAAAAAAAGAAAGAAAGAAAGGATAATAAATTAAATCACCTCTGTGTGACTCTTTGCCAAAACTTTATGGTTAAGACTGGCTGGGATCTCTGGAGGGATACTCTGACTAAGGAAGAGTGATTGTGTTAATAACTGTGCTTTCACTAGAAAGCATATTTTCTGACTAGAGGTTTCACAGTGCTCCCCCAGCGAGCCCATGGGTTTTCTCTATTTACACACAGTAATAGGAAACTCAGATGACTTGTTCGGGCACACTTGGTATCAGTGGCAAAGACAGTACTTGTACTAGAAGGTCCTGCCTTCTGCCCCTGTGCTTCAATGTGCCTCTGCCAGAGGCTGAGGGAGAAGCCTGGCATTCCCCTCTTGTCCTCATTTCTAGAAGACCTTAGGTGACTAAGTTATTTTACGTTTAAGTTCCTTTGTCTCTCCAGTGGCATGCCATGAAAATACGGACAGAGAACTAACTGCCTTTCACCAATTTCTGATGCTTAACGCACTCTTTTTTTTTTGTCACATTTTAGAACAGAAATGCTAGGGTAACGCAAAGGATTTCTGCTCTTCATAAAAGGTTTACATTCTTGCCCACTTATTGGTCAAATCGGGTAGCTGAAACACGGACAACAGTAATTACAAGGGTCTTCAATACACAAAATATCTTTGGCCAGCCAGCGCAATAGAAATGGCAAGCAAACAGATACGCTTCCAGTATGACAGACGTGAACTTCAAACGCTGTGACGGCCCATTAAATAAAACACCTAACCAGGTAAATCAGAGATACAAAATACTTATGTCATCTACTACACCGCCCTCCCTGCCCAAGCCACGGGGTAAAGCTGAAGGTAGCAACTCGTATAACCGAACTCCAACCCCATCCAGGCAAACCAATAACTATGAGGTTGCACTGAGCAAAATACTTAGCCCATTACACATGACTTGTTTGCCTAGAGTTTTCTTAATTGGTCCTAATGCTGAGACTTGTTCAGGGAGATGATGCCGGAGCCTCATATTTCATAGGATAAATCAACATTTTTCATGACTTATATGAAAATTGTATCTCAGGGCCATTGGACCAAAGAGATAAAAATACCCATGCACTAGCATTTAAATCAGTTAGAGATAATACTGCATTATGGCCATAGGTACTAAAAGGTTAACTTCAACCACCTGGATGCCACCCCGTGCCACATGCTGTAGGTGTCCCTGCTTGTACAGGGGGGTTGGACTAAATGATCTCTAGAGGTTCCTTCCAACCTCAACCATTCTGTGATTCTCTGATGACACGCAGCCATATCGGTAATTCAACCAAGTGGCCAAATGCCTCATGAGAATCTTCCTTTTAATTTGTTTCCTAGGCTACCTGTGGTATATTTCAGGCGTGGCAATTTGTCACTGCCAAATCCGTCACTGAGAGAGATGGTACCTTATCTCCAAATCAATCAGAATAACACTATTTCACAGACTGGATTTTTTTTGTAATTTCCTATCTAGTGGAGATTCTTCACTTCCACAGACATCCTGCTTGCTTCTTCTTACAACCTATTTGTGACTATTTTAAACTGTGAAGAGTCAGTCTTCAGGAACCATCACATAACTGTGACCATATATCATTTACTCTTTGTAGAGTGAGATTAAAATTTGCTACTTATAATCAATTTTAAGAGATGATAATTAATATGGACTGGATGCGAGGACCTACATTTTAATTTCCTCAGAGTCTTTGTCTGTTTTGTACCAGTGATGACTTTGTCCCTACTCGGTGAAAGACATTGGTCAAAAACAAACAAACAAATGAAACAAAAACCCAAGCAAGTCCTCACTTTCCCTGCTGTGCCAACATCAGTTACGTAGTGAGTATAGGCAGGCCAATATGCTGGAAATGTGCATGTTATGTGGAATAACAGTGTGTTAGCTCTAATCATGCCAGATTCATGTATGAAAGACTGATTTTATTTACCTTGCTTCTTTCTGCCTTAGGTGAAGTATCTCTCAGAGTCTGTAATATGACCTCCACTCTAGACCCTGTTAAGACTATGCTATAAAAGCATCCTATTTTTTTGTCTATGCACATTTCAAATACAGAGGTTCTGGCATTCTAGCCTTAACTTAAAAACCTGACTGGAAATTCTTCTGTCTTAAGAATCTCACAACATTTTAGGTTTTCTTTCTTTTGAAAGCAAGATTTTTTTTTGCTTTCTACATGATCACTGCATTGTTGCCTATCCCATTGTGGATTCCTTATTCTCCTGATTCTTCATCCTGAAGTCAGAGAAAGCAGTGCTCAGTGAATTAGATGTGTATACTCCTCCTCCTGGTTCAGTATTTCATATTTGGCTCTTTTTAGAGAACAATATGGGAGAGCTATTGCATATTAATCATAGTGTGATATGAAGGCAATGATGGCTTACAAGGTACAGACACACTGCATGTATTTCCAAGCTAGTCTGGAGGAAACATAGCACAATACCAACCTCGACTATATTGGTGTTTATGTGAGAAAATAAGGGGAGGTAGGTCAGTGTCTGCACTGCACTGCTTTCCTCACATAAAAAGCTAGATTAAAGTTTTTGAAAGGATAAAAAACAGATAGAGATTGGGAGCCTTTTAGTTTGTTGGATGCTTCTTGAAGCTTTAGACTCTTCTGCAGATTTTCTCATGACCCTTTCTAGGCAACAGAACTAATTCAGACACTTGCATCTCTCAAAACTTGCACTCTTTCATTAGATCCTTTCCAAAGTCATTATGTCTGCCCTCTTTTCACAGGGCTGAGCAAGGCCATTTCACCATCCACTCTGACAGCAGGAACTGCTCTCTCAGGCATCAGGTCTTCCCAGTGACCCCGCTGAGCACTGGAAAAGGTAATAGGGCTTCCAGTGAGGCTGTACATTTAAAAGCTGTTTTCAGGAAGGTTTTTTTGAGCCCTGTCCTCTGTTGGCTAAAGTGCTATTATTTTCCAGGACACTCGAGGAGCCAATTAGTTGCTAAATTAAATCATAAGTCATTTATCTAACCAGCTGTCTCCTTCCCATTAGAAGTTCATTATTTTTGCCATTCTCGGGCCCACAAAAATATTAATTCACACTGGAGACATCTATCAATTGCTTTGCTTGAATGTATGATTAGCAGCTAGGAGTATTTTAGGCCAGGTCTTTCAATATTATTCTTCATCTGACTCCAAATTCCAAATGTAGTGCACAACTGGGGAGAGAATGGAGAGAAGCACCTAATCTCAGGGAAGTTATCTGTGTAAATGCCTTTCTAGCTTTATGAATGTGGGTAAAGGCAAATATATTTGACTGTATTTTATAGGGATATTTTTCTGAATGATACAACACTGTCTATGTATTATTTTAGTTACTCATCCATACCAGAAAGATGGAGAATTACACAAACAGTAATCTTGGGATTCAAGATCCTTGATTACTGTAGTTATTTACTTTGTATCAGTTCTGAGAACTGGATTTTTTATAATGCATATGTATATATGTGTGTGTGTCTTACACATTTCTAGAGGAATTTAAGTGATACTTACCCATAAATCGAAGTTAAAAGTCTATATTAACACACATATATATACATATGGAAGTGAAATGTATTTGCTATAATAGGGAGGTATGCATGACTTACATTTGCGCCATACCTTAGACAATTTATCCAGCTTCTATTTCATATCTCACAAACATAATACTAATTTTAAGATTTGATGTTAACAAAGCCACTGCTTGGTGAAATAATTTTCATTCTATCTTTTTCCAAACTAGAGTTTCTTTCTGAAGTGCAGAAAAAGTTGAGGTCTAAGGTAAGAAAAATTTAGTTCTGATCCCAGGACAGTTTCTGTACTCACAGTTAGTGAAACACTTAACTTACCAAGAGACAGGAGATTACAATAATCAGCATCAGTGAAGTACTTAAAATCTTCTTGAAAAAAAAAGTTTATTTCTCCTATAGAAAATTCTCTTTCCTGTGGAAAGACGTGGTATGTAGAAAATGTGACAATGTGTATAACACCCAGGTTTGGATTTACTGCTACAATTCTATCAGTCGTCTGATTGCCTTGATCAGCGGTCGGCTTGCCAACCATCACCGCACGAGCCTAAACCTTCATAAGTAAAACTTAGAGCGAGGAGCCCTTCCTCGGTAGATACATTCCTTCTTTAATGACCTCATCAGAGTTTGGTCGTGCTCTTACCTGTGTGTACAAACATGTGCTTCACGTAGTTCTGCTTGGCGGTGAACGTCTTGTTACAGAGAGTGCACTCGTAAGGCTTTTTTTCGCCCTGCCCACCTGCTGTGCTGTGGCCCGCAGACTGGGCCAGGGGCTGTGGGGCTGGCAGCTGGGCAGTAAAGGTGGACAGGCCAGGCTGGGACACCGTGACAAACTGTGTCTGTTGGCCAGCTAAGGGCTGGGGCAGGCTGAAGAGAAAAGGCTTGGGGCCACTGCCAGCAGTCTGTGTGGTGAAAAGAGCAGGCAGGTAGGTGTTGCCAGCTGTGCCAATGACCTGAGTGTTGCTGGTCAGAGTCAGTGGCATCCTCAGATTGCTGGTGAGGGTTTCTGTCTGCCGTAAGTAGATCTGTGTGGTTGGCAATGGTTGGGCAACAGTCGTATTGACAGAAGGCTGTAAAGCCCCCTTTTCGGTGCTGTTATTGACTGCGAGTACTTTGCTGTCCATCTCAACATCGTTGCTTCTCTCTGGCGAGGAAGAGTTGGCATCTATGTGCGGCTGCTGCTGCGGCTGCTGCTGCTGCGGCTGAGCACCGTCAGCGGGGACATCCGTTTGATCTGCTTGGGAAGGTTCTTGCTGCCCGTCTCGGCCCAGGCCAGCCATAAATTGCTGCTCCATGGAATCGGGCTCAGTGCCAATGGAGGAACTGACTCCTGAGTCAAAACTCTCCCCTTTGGGCTCGCTCTCAGTGCCTTCTGCTTGGTCAGTGTCCTCAGTGCATTCCTCAGACTCATTGCGCTCAAGGATCTGCACCCTTTGTTGGCCATAGTAGTCATAGTCATCTTCCATCTCTTGCTTAATATGGATGTTGCCCACCAAAGTTTGAATTCGGACGGGGCGCGGTTGCTTGCGGCAGTGTGTGGTCTCTGGAGTGGTCGTAAGGTACCGCTCCATTTGCTGTGATCTCTCGTGAATCCGGGTAATCCAGCTGGGGTCTTCCATGTGGTGGTCCCTGGGGAGCCCCAGGGCTGTTTCATGGTGGCTGACCACAGCCCCGCTGTAAAAGGAGCGCTCCCCACTGCCATTTTGCATGGAACAGGCGTAGAGAGCTGAGTAGATCCTGTCCACGCTGTGCTGCGAGTGGCTTTGCAAGTAGCCAGACTCCGTGTCAGTGCTCTGCCCCGAGGTGCCTGACTCGGGGGTTCCCCTGGGTGTCTCTTGGCCAGAATCCTGAATCACCGGGTAGACCTCTCCCACATTTTGTGAGACAATCCTTGTGCACTCATCAATCACAGTCTTGATCTGCAGGATGCTGGCAGCTGTGAGGATTTGGAGGGCCTCCGACTGTGAGACCCGCAGCACCCCGCTGTACATGAAGTCAATGAGCTTTTGCACAGATTGGACTGACACCACTGAGGGGATCTCGATGTCGCTGTAGCCCAGCAGCAGCTTGTCCTGGAAGAAGGGGCTGCCAGCCGCCAGCACGCAACGGTGGGCGCGCAGCATGCTCCCGTGGATGCGGACCGTCACGTCACAGAAGTGGCCACGGTTGCGCTGCTCGTTGAGGGTCTCGAGCACAGAATTGCTGAAGTTGTGGAGGTTGATGCTATGAATGCGCTCTGTCATCCCCTTGCAACTGATGTTACCTGGAGCAGAGCAGGAGACAAAGCAGAACAACTAATTGGGTCTTGTCCTTTGTGGAGCCACAGTCAAGGCCCTGGCTAAGGTGACTGCCCAATGGATAAATAAAACAAAGAATATTGCAAAAATCACATAAAAAGGTACCAAAAAGAAAACATCTCCTTTATTAGAGACAGAAGAAATTTCTGCCACTCATTAGCAGTCCATGTTAGTTCATGTCAAAGGCAGGTACAGCTGACCTAAATCCCAACTACATTCCTGGGCCTAGGATTTCATATCAGCTCCTATGGCTTAATGATGCTAGAGCCAGCCAATTGTAAACAACGAGGACATGGATTAATCCCATATTTTTGGCTGTCTGAATGTGGACCCAAAGCAGAAAAGATTGGATTCTTACTTTAATGACTCTTCACACCAAGTTGGTTGCACGAAGAGTGTATATGAAAATCTGATCCCTACCTAGATCATGATTTTAAGAAATTTGAATCCCATGTTTTATGGTTCAGTCACTTGTATCAAAAAATGGCAGTGACTTTGTAAAATCCAAATCTGATTCAAGATTTGAGTTTTTTGTCTGGAACTATGGTTTAAAACATTTGTTACCCAATGGTGAGAAACAGTCCTCTATGAGAAATCAAAGCAAGAAGTTAACATGAGCTATCCCCTTCATTTTTAGCATATCTCAGCTTCTGACTGGCACCAGAATACCGTCACATAAAAACAAATGTTCTCCTGCTGTTATTTACTTAGCAGAAACTGGAAAATTACAGAAATGTTCATTAAGGAAAACTTTGTTTTGGTTTGGCTGAATAATATAAGTAAGGAACAGTTTAGAAAAGCACTTAACTGATTTAGGTATAGACCCAACAAGTCCTTCAAAATAACTTTTGCAAGTGCCTGAAAACTAAATTTTAAATCTGCCAGTCCAGTGTTCCCTGTGCTCATCTTGCTTACTTTGGTTTTAGTATCTTTTGGTTTCTCTTCCTGTTCATGGGCCATTTTTTCAGTTATTTAGATAGTATTAGATTTTGATGGTAGAAGCTACATTTTCATCTTAAATTGTGAAGAACCTCCTGACCTCTGAGAGCTAAATACATAAAAATATTATTAATAATTTCCATCTCTCAGCATTTATAGTACATGCACCACCTTGGTTCCCAAAGTGTACATATCAAAAAGTAATGCAAAAGTCACGAGTGGTTATATTGGAAACATTCCTACCGAAGCTGCAACTCCTCTTGCTGCAACTACTTGTTAATGTCTAAGAATCTAAAAGTGAAACTGTGGAGTTCTCCCTCTCCTGCCTGTTGCTTCTCATTTATCCATTCCTGCCATCTTGAGTACCCTCTATCTTGGAGCTTCAAAGAGAAACCACCGTGGACACAGGTGGTTATTTTAATTCTCTGAAGCAGCTGATGATGAAAGGGAAGCATAAAGGTTACGAAGAGGAGATCCTGATGGGACCAAGCTGTCTGAAGAAGTCGGATGCTAACATATGTAACGCAGCCAGTTTCAGAAGGGTACGAAGCTCCACGTGAAACCAGAACCCTGGGGGACTTGCTCAGAGCCCTCACGTAGCAGCGACAAGGGGCAAGGCACTAACAGCTTCATGGAGGATGTGAATTATGTCTGCCTTGTTCCTAAGCTTAGCCAGGAAATCTGAGCTTCTTTGTCTATGAGACTGATTATAGGACTGGATAAATGTTGTCCTAGAAACTGGGAGGCATATCATGAGGCCTCTCCTTCAGAGGCTTTACAGCTATGATCATCCAAAATAATGTACAGAATACAATATTCCCTCCTCTCCTTCGGGCTTATTTTCCAGAGGCCTCTAGGGTGTTGCAGATACTCCCCTTCACAATATGTCAGATCACAGAGAATTCAAAATCCATTTAAATAAAAGCTGGGAAGTCTTGCTTTGAAAGGGAAAGAACTTGTGAAAAGTTTTATGCTGGTAAGGAAATAGAAAAGCAGAAGGTTAATGACGAACAGTTAAAGCCTTTTTTAAAACCTTCCATGGAAACCAGTTGTATAGCTCCCCATTTCTGTGCATTTCCCTCTGAGTGATGGAATACCAGTATGTTAGAGATCCTGCTGTCAGTAAGTGCTGATTACTACTTGGTTTGCTCCTCAGGATTGCTTTTCGTGCCAACAGGTCTTTTTAAAAGTGCTCTTGAAACAAGAAATGGCTTCTAACTTACATTCTGTTTTATAAATGTCCCAGAAGGTTGCTGTGGGTAGGACTTTTTAACTCCAGTAGGTGCAGACTACAACTGCATTCCTATTTCTGTAGGTAAAATTAATTACCTGCGTGCAACTCTGAAAACTGCATCCTCAGGACCAAGTCTACCTCAAAAAGAGCTGATATGCATAAAGAGGCCATCTGACACCCTTGGGAAGTGATTTCTATTCTTTATCCGTAGATCATGAAATGTATTAAGTACAGAAAAGAGGTAGGAAAAGGTTCTTCCACAAGTTTCAGCAGCCTTTCTCAGGCCCTGTCTGTGGCAAAGAGAGTTACAAAGCCCCAGTGCATTCAGTCACCAGCTTACTCGGTGTAAACAGCCAGCCGGGATTAATCAAGGCTAATGAAAAGATTTTTGTGTGCATTCATGAGACAGTGATATGGATAGTTCTCCTGCAGGCACTGATCTAGGAAGTTTAACTCCTTGAGGTGTAGGAACTGCCCTGCAAGTCACTAGAGTCAATTCATGTAAGACAGAGTAAATTTTGATTGCTTTTGGTAAAATAAAGCTTTGTACTCAAAAAATAGTCTTCTGATTCCTTTAATTCTTCAAGTGAAATAGGAACATCTACTACTTCTTGAACTAAGAAATGTCAGAACTTCACTTCTTAGGGACAAAACAAGATGAGTAGGTGTAAGAGGCATACAGCAAATGGTAAAAAAAACAGCTAATACAAATTTTGAGGATATTTTCTCTAGGCCACCTTCCTAAAGAATCTGCTAAAACACAGGAATATAAAAGAGCAGTAATTTTCTTTAACAAATTCCAGAGACTGTCCCGGAGCAAAATCAGCTACTCCACGCAACTTTCTCTGCAGAAAACCATGCCCAAATCCAAGTTTTGTAGTTGTCTCTTTCTTATATATTCTTCTAATCCAAAAGTGCCAAGGCAGCGCAGCCCACAGAAGAAGGTCTTATTGACACAGCCTTGTTTCTAAAGTAAATGTCACATTCTGATGAAGAATAACAGAGACTTGGGCAAGCCAGGGAGTGTAACACACACACACACACACTCACAAGACCCAGCTGCCTACACACACTCACACTCACTTACCTACTTGGCACTGGCTCAAGAAAAAGCCTGCTGTCTTGGACTCTTCTCAAGCCTGCCCTTATATTAAATTCAAGACAGTGGGAACCTTTCCATGGAATTCAAGCAGTCTTTGTTCAGTGTGTTCAGGGCTCCTTCCCTGCCATTTTTTTTAAGTCCAGTAAACGTGATGTAGAGATCCCCATGGGTTCATTCTGAGAAACTCCCGTAAAAATGTTTTTGTCTCCTTTCTGTTAAGTGAGTTCTGATTGGAGGGGTATTCACAAACCATATAGGAAAGAATGGGTGTGAAACTGCAAAAGCCATTCTTACCCAGATGGGTAATGAATAGGCATTGGGCCCGTTCAGAAAAAAAAAAAAGGCAGAAGAAAGAAACTCCCAGACAACTACACAGATTATACACATTTGCAATCCTCCTGGGATGCAATTTGAAGCTAGCATGGCATAAAGGTGAAGCATATTACTGTGCAAGTTTGAAAAAAGCTCCATTTCCCCATATGCAAATGTACTGATTAAACTGTCAGGCTATTCACAGAAACATGCATGGAATTCATCCTAGGCTAGTATGAAGGAGCAAAACATGGATGGGAAAGGGAAAAAAACTTTTGTTGTGTAATACATGACTGAATGCTTAGTTTAGCATTTTCTTAAATCTCATCCACTCACTCCTGCTGACTTTTATGCTATGGGTATTCAAAAGAAGGAGGATTTTACCATAAGAATGACAAGGACAGCCTCTCCATGTACAGTACCAGAGGGGAAGACAATGGCAGAAGGGAACAGCAGGCAGTAGCCTCCTGGAACATGCTATAGAAATTGTGGAAGCGCTGTACTGAGATACAGAAGTCTGGGACAGTGAATAGAAATAGAAAGATGCCTTTCTATTTCCCCAAACTAGCATACATAGCCCTGTACAAAACTGGAAAGATATGGCCTGCAAAGACAATATTTTTTGTTTCCCGGAAATGTAGAATATAATCCCAGCAACTATGTGATGTAGTAGAGCTACAAATATGCACGGAATATTGAAGACTGCAGACCACACGCACATACGTTTAGGTTCTACATTTAAAAAAAAAAATAGTTTTTTTTTTTTGTATAGCCACTAGATGTCCCTTTCTGCAAAGCAAATGCTTGATGCTTTAATGCTGATAACTGAGAGGTATCACAAAATTTCACCTTCTCTAGTATCCTTTAAAATTGTGGTATTTCAAAGCTCATTGCACTACTGCTAGGAACACAGTGGCTAAGCAACCGTGACAGCTACTGAACTTGAGCAACCTTCACCTGAACCAAATGGCCTGGGGCATTGGAATTCAAGCTCTTTCTGATACTACTCTGGAGTCTTTCACAGGAATATCTAATGCTTCACTTTGCCTTCATACTTGAGAAGAAAAAAAAAAATCCATCAAATCCTTGAGAGTTGGTGGTGTTGTGGAGGATGATATGGATTGAGTTTTTATCTGAATTTTCTGCATAAGCAAACAGAAAATTGTTTTGCAACAAACCCCACTGATATTTAGACATGCTAACTGGAACTCGTTTGACACTCCAGTTTAGTTAGTCTTCCTGACAAGTTTCTCAGGCTTCACACTGAGAAAAATACACATTCTGAGAGATAGCAGATAAGTTACCACCACTGTATCTCCTGTAGAATTGTGTGATGTCTTTACAATTTTGGCACCAAAATGACAAATGTCCCCCTATACCCTGTGTTAAGAGAAAGATCTAAGAATCAGAGCTGGTAGGCTCTCCTTCTACTTCCAGAGCTGTGTGTCTGCACCTCTGTAACTCAGCTCAAAGGCCCAAGAGTCTCACAGATTGAAGCATCCTGCTGCAGCAGCATCATCGACTCTTTCCCCTCTTGGTCTGATGTGGAGTAGTTTTGGAAATCTCTAATCCTTGGTCTCCAAACCATATGTTGGAGCGGCCTTGTTGTAGCAAACAGATACACCAGGTTTTTCAGCCAGTCGACTATTCTCCTTCGTGATAGGAACAATTTACTCAGATCACCTCTCCAGAAATTAGTTCAACATTTTTGCAAAAAACAGGAATGTGGGGGATTTCCCCTCCNGCAGCAGCACCATCAACTCTTTCCTCTCTTGGTCTGACTGATGTGGAGTAGTTTTGGAAATCTCTAATCCTTGGTCTCCAAACCATATGTTGGAGCGGCCTTGTTGTAGCAAACAGATACACCAGGTTTTTCAGCCAGTCGACTATTCTCCTTCGTGATAGGAACAATTTACTCAGATCACCTCTCCAGAAATTAGTTCAACATTTTTGCAAAAAACAGGAATGTGGGGGATTTCCCCTCCCTCTCCAGACTGTTCTTTCTCCTGACTGTAGAGCAAGAAAGCTAGCATTTCCTAGTATTTAACTTTGAAACCAACAGACAGAACTACTGACCATTTTCCTCTCATATATTGGAAGATGTCTAATTTTTCTTTTTAGATATTAAGAAAAAAATCATTTTTTGCCAGTCACCCTTCTTGCACATATGTTCTAAACCCCTTCTCATTCTTGACCTTTTCTAACTTCTCTCCAGTTTGCCCCTCTTTCATTTACACAGTATCCTACAGTAGGAAAAGTATTTTGGCTGAGTCAGCTGAATGAAACAATTGCAGATGATGACTAATGTATGATACTTTTAAAGTATCTTATAGAATAAATAAGCAACAAAGTCCTGTTATCAAAATAAAATTCTAAATATTTTGCTTAAAAAATACATTTCTCAATCAAGAATACTTACTTTGAAATGAAAATCTCAACTTTTGCATAAATATGACAGTTCAGGGGAAATACAGGATATCCATCGCTACACCTGAAAGCTCTTGTAGTCCCACAGTTTCACAGGAAACTTTCTCTGTTCCAAACTTATCAGTATAACCATGGGTAATTTCTTCAGTTCCAATGGCCTGATTGAACCATCTTGACCCAGTTTAATTTACTGCTGTTTTCAAATGTGCGACTCTAAAATAAAACTGGATTTCAATAGTAATAATTCGTACCTATTTTTCCCATATACATAATCAGTCCTGCATGAAGTTCCTACTCTTAGGAGCAGGAACTCCTCTACTCATAGTATATGCCGATGATGCTAGAAAGGTCAATCCTCTTCAAAGTGATTCTTCTGAATATTTGGCCTCATTTTAAAAAGGGTTCTTGAAGAGGAAAAGCTTGTGTGGAGTTTGAGGAACACAGAAGAACATTTGTATCCTCAGCAGGAGATCTGACCAGGAGCAGCCCTTGCTTTCTGTTGCTTTAAAGGTTTGCTGGAGTTTTCACCCAATCATCTGCTTGAACATCTTGAAAATCAGTATCTCCTTCTATAATATCTATCCAAAACAAACACCAGATGACACTGCACGAATTGCCCTAACCCTACCAGATTGTTGTTAGAATCAAAATATGTAGCAGTCTACATTTAACAGGAAGTACTGTATTTTTACCAGCACAACATCTATTAATGTGTCAGTAATATCCTCTATGGAAGAAAGAAGCACTACATGTTCAAAGCTGTCAAACTTCTCTAGATTTCATAGTCTAATAACTGCATTTCTTTGAAAGACTGAAATGCGTGCATACACAAACACAACCTGTTCTCCAAGGAGCAAACATATCAAGCAAATGGCTAATAAGAGTTTGTTTAAACTTTGTTCAGAAGACAGGCTCTTTTTGAAGACTAAGGAATGCTGAGCTAATTTGCTATGTACAATTTATTCAGTAAATTATTCTGTCCTTTTTTAGCACCTATCTAAAGACATCCATTTACAAGACTGAACCATGGGTGTGCTGTACATAAAATTGCTCCTATACCCAGCACACATAAAACTCCAAAGGTAAGGATCAAATATAACATTTCAAGCTACATGCTTATGGAGCAGCCGATGAATAACTTTCCTCTACTTCACATGGAAGACAGCAGCCCAGCAGCACTAATCCTATTCACTCTCGAATCTGCAGAGTGGCAACGTGTGCTTCATATGTACAACACGGAGAGCCTCACTCACACAGTTCTGCAGAAGAAATGCCTGCTTTAATCAGTCTTACCAAATTGCTCAGCATTTCTGTATAAAAAGCACTATAGAAATACCAAGAAATAACTCCATAGGTCTCTCAGATTTTTTCTTCAGGCTCACAAAAAATAATTTTTCCTTCTGCACTACTTTAGTGCCTTGATTCCCCTGTCTTTTTATGGTACTCCTTATCCTATTTATAACTGTGATATATCAGGTAACAACTATCTCCAATTCATAGGATTTTGGTGACCAAGTAATACAACATGTTCAGCTATTTTTAAGCTAAAGAAGTATTCCATTTTCAGACAGGGAATTTACCTTTCATGTTCTCCTTCCAGTTTGTATTCTTTCTATTTTAGGAACTTCAAAGATACTTCAGAAAAAGAGGGCACACTCTCAAAAGCCACATTTATTTGCAGGTGAATATTTAGGGTTCAGACTAATATACCTGCACTATAAATACAGGCACATATATACACACAGCCCATTCCTCTGAATTCTCAGTTCCTCTCTCAGTCCTTGTATACACACCTTCAGTTGTTATAGCTATGCCAATCTATCCCCCTTGATAAGACAGACTGTATTGATGGAGGAAGCTTTTTCTGCAGGGAGGGTTGGACTAGACGATCTCTAGAGGTCCCTTCCAACCTCAGCCTTTCTGTGATTTTGTGTAATGCTGTGTACCTAAGCACTTCCAAGCAACATCTACTAAACTAACGGAAGAATTACCAAGGCTGCTAAATTTTACTGGGCTTTATAAGGGTGTTAATTCCTGGACAGCTGTAACCAGTTCACATTAGCAAAAGATGGGATGACCAAACAGCATTACAAAATATAGGGAGCAAACTGTAGAAGAGCCCTCTGGCAATGGGAACAGACAAAACCAAGTAACCACATGATGGCACCATTTCCTCACAAGAGAAACCAGCTGGTGCTTATCCTTCCCTTCATTAGGGCACAGTTTAATATTTCAAGTGAAAAGTGTATCGACAGCATTCACTTGTTTCCAGAGAGTTCAGGCAAGATTACGCAAAGCCCCAGCAAGGCCAACTGCTTTAACTGCTGTAAATTTAAGGCAGTTTGGCTCTTTGAAAGTCTAGGTGCTTCTTTTACTTTCGTTTTCCTTCCCAGTAGCGGTATCATTGCTTAGAGCTCACACTGCCCGAGGGAGTTTGTAGCAGACCTGCCACAGAACAGGTAAGATGGGTCTAAAGTGCCCAGAAAGTAACTGAGTGAATACTTTCCATTTAAAGAAAAATGAGAGGGGTACTTTTGGAGAAAAGAGAACAAATAAACTTTTAGGAAGATGTAGATTATCACTGTTTATTTGTCTGCTCCATGGACATGATCAGGTAGTCAGTAAGAGCACTTCCATCTGCTTTAAGGGGCTTTAGTTAAAAGCCAAGTAGTGTATGGGGGACTGGAGACCCGAAAGTAAAGTAAAATGGAATTCTTTTTTGGTCATCTCTCTGGGGTGGGCCTTATAAATTTATGTCCTCTTTCATCCTTTAGGGAGAATAAATGGCTGGGTTTGGGGGGTAGATAGTGAATGGGGATGAGGAAGGAATTAGAAAGACAAAAGGTTCAAATATATTTAAAAGTGTCTTCAAAAGAGACAATTGCTTTTCCACAAACTCTTTCCAATTTGTCCTGTATTACTAGTTTTTTTTCCCCAGGCAGAAAGACAAGGAGGAAAGCTTATCAGTTTGAGTGTGGTTAAATACAGTAAGCCTGAAAGCCTGTGGGCTTTGGGTAAAAGGAAAATATAGATTAAAACCTCTTAAGATAATTACCTGTTTAGAAGGTTTCTATTCAAGCTAGAATCCTCTACAGGGAGTATTTGGAGCAGTCTGTTAGGAAAAGGGTGCAGTGAGAAACAGCTGGCTTTGGTGGGAGAGCTGCCGTCTCCTGGAGAACGCTGTTCTACCCTACATGTTTCCTGAGAAACGCCTTTAAATGTGTCTGACTTCGTTATTTGGAGAACTAGAGATTGGTGGGAGAAACAGGGAATAGACACAAAGTTGTAAATGCTGGTGCTCTGGACTAGGAAAAGGATATTTTTCTCTCTTTCAGTAACTCCAGTTACAGGGAAGCATGAAAATGCTAGATTTTATTTGGTTACTTTTTTCCATTTAACTTTTTTATCTGTGAAAAGGGTAATTGTTAACTGGGTGTTTTGGTCAGTACTTCAACTTAGAAATATTGTGAGACAGATATTCATACTGTGTTAGACTATGGCTTCTTTATCTTGAGTTTAGGAGGTGAGTGTTCAGGCCTGCTTATAGTCCGGATTTAAATAGCAGTGGAAAAGAGTACATGCTCGTGTCATGGGTATAGAAGGCCACAGGAAAAATTTCCATCCTCAGTTAGACCTCTACAATCTCAGGGAACAAACAGAGATTTCCAAAATCACCGGCTTAGTTTTTGTAGGAGAAATGTATGGCAGAATGCTAATAATAAATAAAGGCAATAAAAAAGAGGCAATAAATCTGTATCATGAAATGTATGTTATCATTTCTCACATGTATTTTTCCCCATGAAAAAAACCTAGGAAATTACAGGTACACACATGGACACAGATGCTAACAGGTGATACTAATACAGTGCATAACAATTATTTCTTGGTTTTGCCTTCAGGCACATTCTGCCCTTTATTCGGCCAAAAACATTAGAGATAGCATCTGGCTGGTTTAGTTTTGAATACAGGGTGAGCTATACCCTGTTTTGAAACACCACATAGGATCAAAGCACAAGGTATGTCCATTAAAGTTGACGTGGTTGCACACAAAGGCATGAAGCTGCAGGGAGAAGTCCCTTGCTCTGTTTTTATTGCCTCTATCATACCCCTTTTCCACACAAAAATTGCTACTTTGTGTTTTTTTTCCCTGTGTAACATCAATAAATTACACGTTATCACTCCTATCATCTACTTATAAAGAGTCTTTCAAGGTTTTTAATAGATGCACAATGTTGCTACACTTACATTTTCACTGTTCAAGAACTCAAAAATAGCTGTTGTGAGATTGCTCTTAATTTATACTACTTCTCTCTTGTGGGCTTTCAAGAAGAAGCATTTCACCACATGTCACAGATTGATACAGAGTATATATTGTGCATCCCAGCCAGGCAGACATGCTTTCAATATTTAACACAAGAAAACTGGGATGAGTAGGGGTTCTAGTATTTGTTTATCCATTTTTCCTAAGCACTGTTAATTCCTCAAAGAGCTATTTGTGCTCACAGATTAACTAGAGATCTTAACTTCTCTTTGTCCTGCAGCTCCTGAGTGGTTGCTACACGATAAGACTAGGACCCCGTGTTATTTTAGCCTTATAAATGATTCCATGGGACAGTGAAAATAAGCACAGGAACCTAAGTAAAATGCTGGTGCAATGGCATTTTGCCTTGCAGAACTGATATTTGGAGCACTGTGCAAGCCAGAAGCACCATGCCTGCAAGAACATGCAGTTGTTACAAACCCGGCTGTGAGGGCAAGTGCCCTGACTAAAATGAAGTGGTTTAGTGGCACGGTGGTGGCTTACAATTGATCTTCACTTATGGAGTAGATCAAGCATCACATTTCTTCCATCACATGTGGAAATACAGTGATCTTTTCTCTCACATCCCATCGCATGTTCTATAAACATTAGCAGGCTGTATAAATCACTATCTTGGTTTTATGTTCTTTCCCAGCACCACGTTAGGACTTCACTTCAAAACTGTTTTGAATGAAAGAGCTCTCTTTGTGCAGCCAAGAACAACAAGAGAATCGGTTTATTTTTCTCTCCTTCAAATACTGCCCTGGCCCTACCTAGTTCTAAAGTTGCTGAGTGGGAATCACAGCACAAAGATCATATGGCTACTTTACCAAGGATAAGGAAGGAAAACGCTGAGAAAGTGACCATGGACACTCAGATGAAAAGAGTAAAAAGGTCCAATACCACACAGATCAGTGATGAAAGAGAACGAACAGTGACCAAGTCTATTTTTATATCAATAACTCCAACAAACCAGGCCAGCAATGCCCTGGCCGGTGCTTCACAAAGTGTGGAAGGTGTCTCCTTATAGCATGCAAGGAACTAACCGAGAGAGTTGAGCCCCGAGTTATGCAGGGCTTTAACAACAAACAGAAGGACAAAAGATGTGAAGGCAGCTTCTTTCATCCCCTTCAAGGAAGAGTCACCTCTCAAATTCTGAAAAATCTTTTGTGGTTGATTCTGCTTCATGAGGGGTCCAGTGGCACATTTAGTTTAATCTTTGCGCCCAAGTAGGACTGAACTGATGACAACAGCAGAAAAGTATAGTTAGGACATGAAATAACAATGACCATCATATGATAAAGTTTGACACTCTTCAAGCAGACCATGTGAAAAGGTAGATCTACTACATGCAAATTCAGGATGAAGGATTATTAAAGAGAAAAAAAAAAGAGGAAATTAGTCAGAAAGAGCCTGAAAGGAAAAGATAAGGAATTAAAATCCATAGGATCAGCAGGGAAGTGGCCTGAATAACACTTTATTAGAATCAGCATGCATATCCAAGGACAACAAAAACAATGGTTAAATAACAAGGTAAAAGAGTTCATTAAAGATAAAAGTATCTTTCCAAACATGGAAATCGTGCCCAAGTGACACTAATAGAACAGGGCATAAACTGAAGCAGGCTAGATGTAAAACAAAGATTAGGCAGAGCAAAGAGGAAATTTAAAGAAAAAACAGCTAAAGGTATAAAGACAAACACTGCAATAAAATCTCTTTAAATACATCAGAAAGAGGAAGCTTACAGGGCAATGACTGGTATCTAAGAAGTGCCTCAGATTATATAGATGGATAGATTAAATAGACAAGTAGCAGACTTGGTGGGTTAGCCAGACTGCTGATGCATGAAAGCAGTAAAGTAAACAAAGGGCTTATAGAAATTGTACAGGAGAATCAGTATTTTTGCTTAAATTTTCAGATGGAGGACGATAGGAGAAGGTAAGCTACCTAAGGGGAAGAAGAAGAAAGCTGTTTTTCTGGAAAGCGTTATTTAACCAAAACAAATAATAACAGGACATTCTTCTTGGTGGCTGTGGTATGATTTACAAACAGAAATCAGGATCAACACAATCACGTCAGAATTCTAAGAATGGCTCAAACCTACGAAATTTTAGGGTAATAGATAGTTATCCTTCTTCCTGCTGCCTAGAAGGAAGAGATGCACTGGGCACATGTCCTCAAGGTTTACCCTGAAATCATGAAAGCCAGCAACTTGAGTGACCACTTTAAAGTGAATCTGGAAACACAAATGTTCTCACCTAACTAACAGCAAGAACAGTAAAAAAAAACTGTAACCACCCCAAGGACTGACAACCCAGCAACAAGGCAATATTAGGGTCATCAAATAATGGAATCAACATTTAAGATAATTAGACAAGATTTTCTAGACTGTCTGTGATCTATAAACATAAGTGATTTATACATCAGTGAAACTTAGTTCCAAAGTCACAGTCGCTTTCTAAAACAAACTCGTTGCCTTCATAACGGAAGTACCATCTGCTATTAGTCATTTCTCACGAGAAGAAAAGCCCGAGAGACCAACCTGACAAAACTCACTTAGTGTACTGATTAGGAATATACAGACCAGTTCTAATCAGTAACATAATATTCTGCATCACCAATCCTTTCGTGTATTGTGATGGCTTTTTCAACAGAGCGAGCTCAGTTTATAATTTTAGAGATCTGTACTTGCACTTACTTCTTTATGCCATGCAGCTCTATACAATTCAAACATCATAAATCTGCTTCTATGAAACCACAAATCATTTGTGGCAGATATATCTTTGATAATCTTAGAAATACAAGCCAGCAGGTTATAGAAACCACATATGTTTGTTAAAAAGAGAAGTATCCACTATACAGAATTTTAAATATCTGGCAAGACAAACAGAAGCTCTGTCTCCCGACATCAGTATTTGAGAAATATGGATGTCCTTGTTTTCAAATTAGCTTTCTACAGACTCCATTAGTATATGGATTAAAATAGATATCTAAACATACATCATTTCTGAGGTCACCAAAAACAACCTAAAAATATTCAGCATTAGCTAACACATACCACACATAGATTAGCAAAAATACAGATGTAATTACTATTAACACACAGATGAAATTACTATTAACACATTGCCTAACTCTGAAACCAAGGAATCTAGTAGAATCAGTACTCCTCTCAGAAATAATCATAGCCACAAATTTCAGTGGTGAAAAAGGAAGACCATAAGATCATAGGTTTTCTTCCTACCACAGAAAGAAAATAGGAAACATCTCCCCCTCCCCCCCCCCCCCCCCCCAAAAAAAAAGATGAGGCCAAACTGCCTCCAGATTCATCTAGCTTTTACACTAATTCCAGTCAAAGCAAATCTGCCAATTCATAAAAAGTGGATATAGGACTCCCTGACTACTCAAGACAATGAAAAGCCAGAGTTTCTATCCTCACTCTTAATGCTCTCTGGAGTTTTGAAAATTGCAGGGTACAGAATACCCTCTCTGCCTTTCCCCACTATACTAGAAAGCTATTAGGATAGGAAAATCAGACTTCAGAAGGAAAAGGAAAAAAAAAAGAAAAAGAAAAGAAGACTGGCTTAAAATTCTCATCCTGTGAAAAATGTTGGATTCAGACCCAGTCAGCCACATCACTTGAGCATGTATGGACAAAAGGTTCAGATCTGGTCCATCAGCACAAGTGTTTATAAAGTGCGTTCTGTTTAATATGTAAGAGCTCCCTGTTCCCCATTAAAAAGTTCTCCTTCTTCTCAACTTCTTGCCAATAATTGTTTCATGCTGGCTTTTTTTTTTTTTTTTGTCCATGCCTCACTTTTCTTCTTGACTTTCACCCCCTATCAGAATCTCAGACCTCTTAAATGTTCTGTGTTAGCTACAAACCATAAGAATCACTTCAGTGCTTTTTCCCACCACTGTCCAACCTGCCTCTCTGTCCTATGGAAACTCTTTACTAGGATGCTGCTCTCCCTTCTCTGGAGCAATTTTTTTCACAGATGGACCATCCTATGTCTAAGAATAACTCTTTTAATTGTCAGTGGAGACAAAGGGATTCAGTTGCACTGTTCCCATGGGATTCCTTTCAGTTTGGACACATCTGTTTAAATGCATACTTCATAGCTCAAATGAACTTTTTGTCTGATTTTATCTCTGAGCACTTGTGGAACTTTCTGCCCAAACGATCTTATCTCTTGGGCTCCCAAAACATAAGCGTATGTAGTTGTGGTGCCTCCTGAAGAGCTCCTGCAGTAGGTGGATATACTATAAAGACAAAAACAGAGCGCGCCAACTTCTGACAACTTCCTTCCCCCTCAGCAAAAATTTTTGAAGTTTCACCTGAGCAAGTTCAGCTTTCATGTCTAAGACACTACCAACATATATAACATCTATCTGTAAGCAAGAAAATATATGGAAAGTTTCAAACTGCACCATCACAGACCTCACCTTTACTTCTTTGAAAGCTTCTAGAACCTGTGCCTCCATATTTATCTTTGCAATTTTCTTGCCTTTTGGTTAAGCAGCTACATGTTTGTGATAGCTGAGTAACTACAGGTATATAACTCACTCCAAATTAATATACTCCAAATTAATACGGCTCCAAATTAATTCAAAGTGGTGTTTGTTATCTGTCAAGATCTACATGAAACGAGTTACTTCAGGAAGCACCTCCTCCTCTAACCTACCTCTCCAATTAAACTGTGTGAACTAGAATTCCCCAAAACTTAAGAGCATGGGAACTCACACAATAGATCCTAGGTTCTGCATTCTGCTTCAAGGAGTCATCCACACTGGAGATACACCAATAAAGTTTAAATCCAAAAATTTAAGTTGTATAAGAGTCAGAAACACCATTTTATTGCATTGGGAATAAATCCCTGCAGAAACAGCATAGAGAATACACTACACTACAGAATTAAATACTAAAAAGAGTTGTGTATCACATAGGAATTTACCCAGACTTTTTTTTTGCTAACTACTCATTTTGTTAAGATTAGCATTCACACTCCTGCCTTGGCTTTCTTCACCTCTGTCTTTTACAGGTGAGGAGCAGGTGCCCACCCTACACTAGGGTTTTTATTTCCTATGCCTAGAAGTCTTTTTTTTTTTTTTATGGATCATTCCAAAAGCACCCCGACTTTTTTTAAGTAGATTGCTTATGAATATTTCCCGTAATAAATATGTGGTGTTATTTTCTGCCAAACACTAGTGTTCGTGCATACAAAATGGTCAATGAAGATTTTGAAAGGTTTTCATTAGGCAGTCCATAAAATCTAAGTCTATCTTCCAGATGCATGAATGAGAGCTTGCAGAATCATCTGTATACCAGTACATTTTTCCAAGAATTTAAATATCTTTTAAATATCTTTTATCTGGGCAAGGCAGGAGAAGTGGTACTGCAGGGTCTCCAAGGCAGGTGGTTAGGAAGTGCTGCTAGTCCAAAGCCAAGCACCATCACAGCTCCAAAAGGTGAGGGGAAAAAGATATGGTGATGCACCTTCAAGAGGAGGGGAGGTGAAAGGCAAAGGCAAGGATTCTCGGGTGCGAGAAAAGAACCAGAACAAGTGGAAAGAGAGGCAAAAGCTACGAAGTAGCTGGTAATACTAAGATAACCCACTTGAAAACATTGGGAATCACAGATATTCATCTCTCAGGTCAGCTAATCTGTTCTGGCATTAAGGACTGAGGCAATTAAAAAAAAAAAAAAAAGTTAACAAATGACCAGAGTAAATATGCAGGCGTAAACTAATCATACCTTATTTTACTTCATGTGAAAACCTGGTATTACAATTTTGCACATGTGTGCCAAACATGATTACATGAATACTGCCTTAACCAAATAAAGGTTATAATCTACTAAAGATAATAGTTTTTCCATTGTTTACAAAGCATATAGGATCAAACTCATGTGAAGCTTTATCATTTTTCTAATTTTTGTATCGCTTCAACTGTATTTTGGGAATTATTTTTCAAAACTGAAAAGTGCTCATTAGTCTTGAGCATATTATTAAATTTCTTTTCTAAAAAAAAGTAACTTCAGTATAAAAGGAGCATCTGATCTGGGTTTTCAATTTTTCCTTCACGTTCGTATTATGGGTTTAGTAGGAATGGAAGTTGATTTCTGGACATTAAAATCTTTGGGGTCTAAAAACCTCTGTTTATCCACTGAACAGGTAGAACATGAAGAGTGCCAAGCTCCTCCATAGCACTCTCTGCTAATATTCATTACCCTCTGTTTTGGCCACCTTAAAAAGTAAAAGCAGGATATCATTCTCTGAGTTCCCTACAATCCTGCTGGCCTCTGTCCTAAGGTTGCTTTCATGGCTTTCCATTTGTCCCGTCAAAAACCATCAGTGTGAGGTTTCAAATCCCATCTGCAAATGAACTCTTTCATCTTTATGAATGGGATAAAGAGATGCTTTGTTTGAAAATTAGGATTATTTTTCCTGTTGTTCAGCTCATTTTTGCATCTTTTCACAAGCCTCTTGTTTTCAGAAAACATTGCAAGACAAATCTGTACCCCAGTTTTAACAGTTTGACATCTCGGATTTGAAGAGAATTCTTGTATATACTGAATTGCATGGGGCCTGCTTCTCCCTTGTTTCACATCTTTCTCCTTTCTCTCCCAATAACCAGGTGAGATGTAGTAAATTTCCCCCAATGTTTTTATCAGGTCTATAAAAATCAGGATCTCTAGAAGAAGCTCATAATGAATAAAATCAGAAGCCAGTAGGAATGAATTGCAGCTAAAGTGATTTTGATAGTGATGATCCTTATAACCCGGCTGCTTCCAAGCTTGGCCCTGAGGCAGGATTTTTAAATTAAAAAAAAAGAAAAGGATATACATAATTTTTAATCTGATTTTTTATTGTCATGCCCTGATTTTTTTATAGGCCTCTGTGAAGTCTAGCTGGATTCTAAGCTCTTGAAACCTGGCATCATTGTCATCTTTTTCCCTTCCTTCCTTGTAAGTTTTACAAAATCTTAAAACCACCTCACAGCAGGTAAAGTTTATATTCTAAAAGTAGTAAATTATAAGGCTGACACGACCCTCTGTGCCCTTGCCCAAGTGACTTCCAGGCAGGGAACATTGTGAAATGATAATATTTTGAAGAGCTGACAGTGTAAATTCTGACTTTCCAAAATCCAGTTTTCATTATTCCTTTACTTGTTTATTTATTTTTTTCCCCTGTTGGGAGGTGGGGGTAGAGGCAAAATGGAAAAGATTTTTTTTAGGGCCAGCTGACCTGTGCTGAGTAATCTTAGAGTGAATGCCCTGAACAAAAGCGCTGGTATGGCCACAAAGGACTCCTGAAATCTTCCAGACTTCTCGCAGGTTAGAGCTCATCCCCTCTCTAGGAGCACCCCTCTCTTTCTTGGTGGAAATCCTTTCTAACCCTGGCTGTCACAGCCAGACACTTGCATGGATTGAGACTTCCAGTCAGTAGATACTTCTGGGTAATGAGAAACATGACTATCTCTATAGGAGTAACTACAGTGCTCGCTGGAAAAAGACATGATATATGAGGGTTCTTATTTTATTCCTTAAGAAACAGAAGCAGCCAGCAACCTGACCCAGCAGCACACTTGCAGGTTCTTCTGGCTGACTGCGTTGTCGTGACCTCAGCAATTCCAGCGCTAATTCCCACAGAAGGGAAAAGACAAGCCCTGAGGAAGCCTTGCTCGTGCCATTACGCAAAGAACAAACAGCTGGCCTGCTATCAGGAGTGTGCTTTTAAGAAGCCCAAAGCAACCCAGCGGCGTGTTGGTGTACTCACAATCAGATGACCCTGTGTGTGCGTGCAGGTTTGTTGGTGAATGTGGTGAGTGGACGAGGGCCGTGCTCAGAGACGGAGCAGCTTCAAGGTTCAGGCAGGGAAGGCCTGGCTTGGCGCTGCATGCACTCGTCTGAGTAATCTCATTCTCCTCAGACGCCTTCTGGTTTTCAGCTGTCTTGGGTTTCTTCCTGAAAACAAACAAAGAGACCTTTGAAGGGACTGACTGTATATTTGGGAAAAGGCATTTTTAGAATCTGTTAAAGATAACTTTCTCTCCTCTCCTCCTCCTTTTCCCTTACGGGGAGGGAGGCGGAGAAGACTCTCCTCCATGCTTCTTGTTTGGAAACAAACTGCTCCTTGTTTTGACTCTCATGCAATGGCTCCGAGACTGAATTACAGCAAATAGGCCAAGCACGAAGATCCTCATTCTGCCCCTACTGATGACATATAAAACGAAATTCGTCCCAGTGGTTTAGACAGTCGGATCTCTGCTTGACAAATATTAACCAAGGCTGTAGTGTTCTGAATAGAAAGAGTTATACAGAAATGTAACAGATTTGCCTGAAAAAAAACAAATATGGAAGCTTGCAGTTCAACACAAATCACAGCAAAGACTTGCTTTGTAGAGGAAAGGGCTTGAAGTAACTTGGAGATGCAGAGGTCACTGAAGTAAGGCATTAAGATTTGGAGCCTGAAACACCTGTTCATGAGCATTCCCACTCCTGAACCTCGCAGCAATTTATAAACACAAAGAATTCAGGCTCCGAGGTGTACGAAGCAGGTAGTGACTGCCTGCTCTGTGGGGAGACTGAGGCGAGCAGAGGGAAATGTCAGGCTTCCAGTCACACAGCAAAGCCCTGGGAGGAAAGGCGAGCACCCACGTCTCCTCACTGCTTCTCCTCTGATTTAAATCCCCCCAAGACCGCTGTGCCGCTCGCGGATGCTCTTGTCAGCCGCAGCCTCACGCCCCGGTCACCACCGCTCAGCGAAGCGCCCGGCGGCTCCTCTCACCCACTGGGGCTTCTGGCAGCACGTGCAGGAGCTGAGGAGACTCAGGTGGCCCCAACAGCACCCAGCTGTCTCCTGCCAGCCCCGTTCATGAGCTGCGACGGGTCATTTGTGGGGAGCAGGGGACCTTTCTCAAGGTGCACGTGACGTGCAGAGGGTCCTGAGCGAGACTGCTACAGCATCCCCTGGGCCTGCAAAGCTCCTCTCCATGCACGTTAATTCACCTATGGAAAGGGCCGAATTGGCCACCCCAGGAGCCGCTGCTACCATGCTGTGTCCCCAGATCCCACCTCCCGGCGTGAGTGAAAGCGCGGCCACCCACACCCGCAAAGCGTGACTTTTTTGAGGCCCCTGGTTAAATTCTTAAGCACCACCATCTTGAAGGGTGAGGCAAAGCTCCGAGGGGCAGGTCGCGGCGGGCACGAAGCCCCAGGCCGTTACACCGGTTACATAAAGGGCTTACATAAGGCCGCCCCGGGCCCCGCCGCCATTTTCCGGCGGCCGCCGGCGGGGGGCAGCAGCCGCCCGAGGGGCCCGGCCCGGCCCGGCGAGGGGCCTTCCCGGACGGTAAAATGAAAGGCCCGGAGGAAAGGGATAGAAAGAAAGTAAGAGAGTGGTTAAACGGGACGGGTGGGGGAAGCACAACTGCGCCTGCCAGCAACCCACAGTTCAAAAGGTGACCGAAAAGGGAAAGTAGGGAAGGGGGGGAGGGGGGGATAAAATAAAAAATAAACGTCGTAAATATGAAGAAACCTGGGCGCGAAGGCTGGGAACTGCTGCTGGCTGTGCGCCTAGTGCTGGCTGAGGCTGGGGAACTGCCGGGCCCTGTGACCCCTGCAGCGCCCCAAAACATGTGAAAATACTTTTAAAATGACTTCCTGCTGCCCTATTCCCCCTGAGCAGGGTGCCCTGAGGTGTCGCAGGGCAGTTTCTGGGTGAATCGAAGTGCATTTGGGCTCACATTGCCTAACTCGAGAGTTCTGGCAGCTCTGGGGATTATTGGGACTGACGGTTCCCAAAGCAGACCTGTAATAGGACCCAGGGTGCTGCCTCCCGCATTTTCTGCGTAGATAACCAATATGCTCAAAATATAGAGCAAAAAATGGATCTCAGTTAAATCAAAAGAAGCATGGGATAACTCACTTGGTCTTACTTAAAGTTTACAGATATGGCCAAGGGCAAAACTGATCTATTCAGTTTTAAATTGAAGAAAAATCAAACCACTTAAAGGCGTAATTTTTTTTTTTTTTCCTGAGAGTAAATACAGCATCTCAGGACTTCGAGTGCTGGCAGCCTTGAGTCTATTCCCATCCTGTCATTTGGATTCCTCCCTTGCTATGCAGGTGAGGGTGCACAAGATGCGCAATGTACACCTGAGGATGTGTTAGTCCAAGTGTAGAGATTGCATATGGTTTGCTCACAGATGTCTGGGTAGATCTTCAGAGCACTAAGTCTGGTCACTTCTGCTATACGCTTTCTCACATCTCCTTTCAGACCCTCTCACTTTTACGTATGCACCCAAGCTACAGTGGATCCCGGAGGAAGCATGTGTCTAAAGCAGTGCTTTAAAGTGCTCAAAAGAGCTCTGCTACCTGAGATGCTTTCAGGTGGCACCACTCTTCATCCAGGCAGCAAAGGACAGACTGGGTTAGCCTCTGGATGCATGTAGTAATAATGAACTTTCTTGTCTCTGGAAGCTGAACTTCCATACCTAACGTCTGTTTTTAGCTCCTAGTTAACTCAAGTTATATCCTGCCTCTGCCTTAAGCTCTGTCCTGCCTTAAGCCCTGTCCTCACACAGAACTGCTTCCCTGGGGCAGGACAGTGTTTCCATTTGCAAGGGCTCAGTCTGCATGAGCACAACTTGTCAGCTGCTATCACAACCACAGCATGCCATGAGACCAAGCCCTGGCCTGAGCTTTATTGCATCTTGCTACTGATCCTGCTTGTGGATCCCAGGCCTTCAGATCTCATTAAAAACATTTTTAACTACAGGTAGTGACACCAACGAGGCTGAGCCACTTCCTATGCAAACCTGTTTATTTGCTGTTAAGGCTGAAGCTGTATTATCAAGATGCTCTTGTATCATCACCTTTCCTCATCTGAGTCCTGCAGCTTGGTGCCTTGGTTCACAAGGAAGGAAAGAGAAGCAACGGTGCTGAATGGCACTAAAGGAAGTACTGCTTCAAAGCAGTCCTCCTTACACTATTTACATCTCATTACATGAGATTACATGATGTATTACATGTATGAATGACACAAATGCTACCTTCCACAGAAGGAAGTTCCAGCAAGGGAAATGGCCAAGTTAGCTAAGGAACTAAAAAACATGTTTCATAAAATAAAAATCCTGGGGACACAGTGGTCAAAGCACTCCAAACAAGGATCTTCTTTTCTGGTCTGTAAATCTGCTATTGTCAGCTAAGGACAACAGCAGTAAGCTTGCTCCTTCTATGTTTACATTGCTATGCTTTTCTTTTATCTTATTGCTCATATTAAAAAAAGGTCCTGCTCTGCTCTTCATATATATTATAATTATATATTCTTGTACTCATTAGCTTATTCTAATTTGCTATCTAATTTCACATTTTGCTATTTTACTACTATATTATGCACAGCCAGAGTTGTTAAGTACAGGATCAGGCTGACAAGGGAGGTTGTGGCACCTCCATCCTTGCAGGTTTGCAAAACTTAACTGAACAAGGTCCTGAGAAACCTTATCTGGCTTGGAAGTCAGCCTTGCTCTGAGCAGGGATTTAGACTACAGACCTCCAGAGGACCCTTCCAACCTATTTTTTTTTTCTCTGATTCTACACCCCTCCCATGAACACTTCCGTTAGAGAATTCTCTAAAATATCTCCATGTTCCAGAAGGTAAAATGGGACACTAGCTGTATAAGAATATGACTTGTCTTGGATATGTCAAAAGAACTGAAAGCCCAGAAGTAGGAGAGCAAATGAAACAAGTAGTAAATAGTGATCGTGGAACCTCCCCACGTTATAGCTGTTTATGCATCTTCTCTGGTGACTGACAGTTCTAGAAGAGTATTTCAATTGTGAGGGACAGTCTATCTTGCTACGTTACTGCATGTGCTTATGTTATCCTCTATGGATTAATCCTGGAAAAAAAATCAGTTTACTATTTATTTGCTGCTAAGGGCAATGCAAGTTGCAACTTACTTGCAGAAGACATTGGAATTGGCCTTTGAAGCACAGGATTGGCCCTTGGAGCATAGGATTCCTGTCTGATTTGCAGCTATCTCTGGGCTCTTCCTCCATACACAACTGTGGCACAGTTCTTGCAAATACTGCAAAGTATGAGAGGGCCATCTTTGCTTCTTGTGAAGGACAGCAAAGGCCAAGACAGCAGAGAGGACACTTCTGTATATGGGCCTGCTGGATGAAGTACCAGAAGCTAGCGACACAAAGACGCTGCCCTTTCTCAGTTAATCTAAGTCTCAAGGATCACTACAGACTTGATAATTTGTAATGATTTATGAGAGATTTATTCACTCTAGTTCTAAACATCCCGCCTATTCCATATCTTTATACATATATACATATGCATATATACATATATACACATGCTATATCCAGATACTTCTCTCTGCCTGGTATTCACTTCCAATATTCCTTTAAACACACTGTGTAACTTCCCATTATATTCATTTTCAGTACATTTACAATACATCCTTCTTTATTGCATGCTCTTCAGCACCTAATGTCAGGTTAACTGCATCCACGGTCATCACTGAACTGAACTGTGCATATCAGAGTTTTCCAACTTGTGTGTAAAACAGGACCTACAACCACTGCCATCTTTTTCTATTTGAAACTCTTCTCTCACTACCTATGTTCGTTGCAGTGTGTCATTCCCTCATTCCATGAACTTTAATGCTACAGTATCATAAATAATGGCTCAGATATTGCACAGCTCACAATAGTGCAGCTGCTGCAGGGATCTGGACACTCCCTTCTATTTAATCTGAAGGCAGAATAGATAGTATTTTGGATGCCCTAACCTCAAAACTATCTAAAAAACGATTACTACCTCTGAGCTTTGGAATGCCTTAAAACCCTTCTCCTCGCGGCTATTTCTACGTACAACCTTCTCTCTCTCACTTGCTTTCCACTCATGATTTATTTGCATGCATCTGCAATTATTTGAGTTTGCAGTGACGTTTCCCTCAATGAGTGTGCATACTCTCATAGTTGTGCCAGCAAGTCAGGTCCCTAGCAGGCAATGTATTTTGTTGAGCTGCTAATACTTTTCACATGCCAGCTGTAACTTCAGCGCATGCTTGAGCTTTCCCTTGTGTTTGGAACAGTGCAAAGTCCTGCAGAGACACCAGGTTAGCAATGAACAAATTAGTGCAGGTATTGGAATCAGTGTAGCTGCACAGAACCCAGTGTAATACCCTGGCTCTCAAGAAAGCTCTGATAATGTAACTGTATGAGAATAATTCTACATAATGAACAATAATGAGGCAGTTCAGGCTCCGAATACAGAGAGGGCTGGGTCACTATCCAGACCTTTGCTCACTGCATACTAAATAGCGCTGAAGGAAAACGCCACAGGGTTGCTGATGTTGTTACAAGTGCTCCTGCTGATTAAGTCTGCCCATCCATGTTCCACGTAGTATTTCTCTTCCTAACAGAGATACAACATCACCTTCTAGCAACTGCCCTCAGGTCGGAGATGGCTATTGCCCACACACTGCACTTAAACACTCGTGTATACTTTGCCTGCAACCTCAATAACACCGAGGGATTGTATATGATGACAAAATCTGGCTTTTCAGATCCTAAAAATATGAAAGAGTGAAAACGGTTTACATTTGGGTTTAAGTGGTATTCTCCCCCAGCATTCTGCTGCACATTCTTCTTCTGCCTGCATGCGACTAGCACTGCTCCCGCTATCAGTGCTTATCACTGCCAGTGTTGTGTCTCTCCCTGGCGTGACATTGACAATACATATTTAGAAGCTGACAAAGTGAAAGAGAGGGAGAGAGTGAGAGACAGGAATACAACCATTATTGGAAAAAAAAAAAAGGCCCAAAAGAACATTGAGAAGCCCTAGCATCTGACCAGAGATGTGACCACAACATTCAGGATACGCTAAACACCAGAGCAGAGGCTGCAACTAGCTTTAAACTACCTGAGCCATCCTGCCTCCCTGCCGGAAGTGTTGCTTCAGTAGTAAGAAGTCCTGCATGGGCTGACTGCCTGAATATTCACACAGTTTCGCTGATGGTTTTGCAGCAATACTGATCTTCATGCTGTTACAGCTACATGACTGACAGTTTGTTTTAAATCTCTGCAAGTTCACATGATAGAATGGAAAACACAAACGCCTGAAAACATCATCATAAAACATAATGTGAAAGAGGAATCCCAACAGGACACTGCAGAACAAGAATGTGACACATGGAGAACGGAGAAGACAGGCTCAATGTTCTGGTGCAATAAAAGCCTGGAAATTTTCATCAAAACAGAAGAGTAAAGTATTCTCAGAAATCCTTTACAGGAGACTGATTAACATGATTAAGTTAAACTAAGACATTAAGTTAAACTTAGCTTGAAATTTGCTGGGTCAATTTCAGACCTGAAGTAGGACTTATACCCCTAAATTTGTCTGTTTTTTCCATCTAAACCACAAGTCTCATAAAAGTTATTCCCTGCTTGCATAGCTTGCCTCACTTAAAACCTCAGAGCATCTTGGCTACAGCAACACTGCCACAAAACTGGCAAGCACTGAGGTTTGATCATAACAAATCAAAACTATGAGACTTACAGGAAAAAAAAATCCAAATAACATAAAACTAATCATTTGAGAACATAACACAAAGTTAAAATTCTCCCAGAATCTCAACTTTACTGATGCAATCCAGCCAGATTTACCAAACTGCACTGGCTTCCAGAAAAGCTAGCCCAAATCATAAATGAATCAAGGCCTGGAAAGCCAGCTTAAACCTTTAGGGAGCTGCACTAAATTCAATCTGCATTGCATGAAAGACCAATGAGAGGAAATCCAGAGGTTTCCAAATTTAGAGAAGTCAAAGGTGTGTCATTAAAAAGTAGTAAGAATAAAAACCAAGACAAACACTCCCAAGACAAAAATGGATGAACCAACTAGAACAGCATGAACTAGAGCAGTAAGCAGAGAGAACCTGCCAAACTAAAAGATAAAGTACATCAAACGAGTCACTGCTGAACTATGCTGTGAGGCTACAACTTAAATATTTAACACTTTTTTACTGACGTATGTTTGGCCACAAATTTCCTTCTAAATTTGAAAAGCAAAACTTAGCTTACACTCTTTAGAAATGCTCACAGGTGCTATTTTTTTTTTTTAAGTATGTCTGTTTTTTTGATGAAACAAAAAGTGTTTTATAAGAGATAAAATATACTTACAGTGGTTTCCAATTAGTGTCACTCTTCAGGTAAATTACTCCAAGCCTTGGACTTAGTGCAGACGTTCATTGGGGCAGGGAACAGAGAGAGGCTGTGTCTGTACCGGAAAGAACCAAAAGGAAAGGTCAGTGGGAAATAATAATTATTTATTGAGAGTAAGAAAACTTGCTGCAAGACTAACTGGCATTCTGCACTGTCAGTACAGCTGGCTGAAACCTTGTAGGGCCAAATTCTTCCTGGGTCAGTCTCTCTAGCCCCAGCTGTAAATGATAACAGCATCAGCCCCTAAACCCACGCAACCCACTGCGGGAAAGTGAGAAGCTGCTCACTCTAATGGCATGAGTGTAGAGAAATGATGGAGAGCTAGCATAAACTTGGCGCTAAAATGCATCCCCATCACAACAAGGCTAGCTCTGTTTGTTAGAGCAGCAACAAGCATTTCCTCAAGACCAAAAGGCAGGAAAAGGCAGGAAAAATGGCCTTTCACTTGTTCTGCTTTCTTTACATCACAAAAACAATGGCTCATACCAATGCAGAAACTGCACTTACTTGCCTTCAGCCACCAGCTTTACTGCAGTGAGACAGTGAAACAATTTATGGTCAATGTTTCAGTAGAGATGCAGCTGAAGAGGGATTTTATGTCTGAAATATTTTGAGCTAAAGAAATTGAGCTCAATGGACTATTACAGAAATGAAGCCAAAGAAAAACCTCAGCTCCAATATTTATTAGAGGGTGATTTCACCACCCAGACCTAAGATTTTGGGATTATTTACCTTTTGGGGGAACTTAAATTCTGCTCTAGACTAACAGGACTCCTCCTTTGCTAACTTCTTATGATCTTTGCATGGTTCATTGTGGATGTTGGAAGTCTGTTTGAAGTTAGCATCCAGAGACTGAATTAAATCCTGCTCACTTCACTTATGCAAAGAACTCCTGGGACATCAGCACAACCGGTCCTGCTGGTTATGAAGTCAATGGTACTGTTTCCATGAATAAATGATTTTAATGACTGATCAGACAAGTAAGGGAAATATTTGCTTTATCAAAAAAATCAAGAAGGTGAGCAAAAACTGAGAAGAAATGTAATTGCTATTTCACAAGTAGTTAACATCACTGTGCAAGTCTGTTGGTAAATGCAACACAATTAAAAAAAAACACTGTTCAGTACATCAGGAATACTGGAATGAGAGCCAGCAGACAGAATGAAGGATTTTAGATGACACTGTAATACTGTACTTCACAAAATATACATTCAGTTTTATGTTCAATTTATACATTTTGTAATAATAAAGTTTATTGGTGACTGGGATATATGTTACATACTCCTTTTAATGAGCAACACAAAACCTGGCAGTTGCACTTCACAGGGGCTCAGGGACACATTTTCTTTGATTCCAGATACCACCCAGTTGTGGGTTCTCTCCTCTTGAAGTCTTTGAATTTCAGATGGGGTTAATTCAAACACGAACCCCACCTTGTTGTCTCAGATCAGCCTGACCCTCTCAGTTTCACCTGGATTTGATGTGGAACCAGCGTCAGATTAGCTCCAAAGAATTACATAAAACACTGGCACCTTTGACCAGTATCAAAGGTTGTGTTGCAAAGGTGCAAGTATTGCAAAAGTGCCCAAGTATTCTGCAATTTTAGCATGGCTTCTGCTTGATAGCTCCTCCTCACTTCCATTTGTGCTCCACCTATCCTCCGGTTAATTCTGACCTTGCTTCTTATATCCACTTTGAACACCATAATCGGACTTTTATTTGGCCATTCCTCACCTTTTTAAGGCATGAATCCTGCATACGTTAAAGAGTGCCCAGTACTTTAGTTCACATGCATTTTTAACTCATAATTAAAGCAGAAAAATCACAAGATCAGGACCTTAGTCTTTACTTGGGCAGAACTCCTGCTGACTTCACTTCTAATTTCACACAAGAAAAGCCTAAGAACTGAATGTACTAATCCTGCATATTTTGTCACATCTCCCTTTTTGTGTCATTTGTTGCTCATCCAATCTCTGGGATCCCAATCCAAATGGTTCTCTGCTGTGGCACTGCCTAGCACTCAATCTGGCTTCACATCAAGGGTCAAGGAGACAAGTTTTTACAGATAGGCTGTTCAAAGTCTTCTTGAAAACTGGGAACTAAAATTCCTGTGAAAGTCAGTACTTAAAATATCTTATTTTTTTCTCCAGCATTTTTGCTATGGCCTGGAAAGATAAATTTTTTTTCTTCCAGGCTGATGAACATAAAGTACAGGGAGCATCATTATAAAATATACTTTTTGAGTGCATAGAATTCAGCAAAGACAGTGGTGTTTTAAAAGATACAGGGAGCACAATGGAAAAAGAAACACCCCAATATTTTTCTAGAAGTCTTAAGCTAGCTAGGGAAAAACAACAGGAAAGGATTTTTGAACTTGAAAAAAATGGTCAGAAAAGCAGACAAATAGGACAGCAGGGGAATAGGATGTCTGACAGCCAAGCCGCTTTGCTGTTCTTTACCTGGGTTTCTCTATCCAGAAAAGGAAAACATTAACATCTGCTCCATCAGGGTACTGTGTGCTCAATTAAGATTTTGGAGGATAAGTTTTCTGGATGAATGCAGGCATGCAGGCTATTATTAGTTAAAATATTTCCATTAATGATACTAACTTGGTAATTTCATACATGTTTGTATTTATTCCACCTCACTCTTCCCAAGTGTTTTTTGATAATTTAGAAGCAGCGAGAAACATTAATCACATTACTGTTTTTACTAAGGAAAGTACATTTTATGATAGCAGTAATGTACTACAGATTGTGATTTAAGATGTACAATTTCGGTCAGGTTTTGTACTGGCTTCACTGGAATTATAGTGGGCATAAAGTTTGGTCAATATTTGGTACTTTACATAATAATGTTCATGATTCATAGGCTACCAAACCATAACTCCATACTCTGGTACACTCATCTTCCCTTCCTCCCTCCTGAGATTTGTGTCTTGACCCTTTCTGTACTTGTTTGCTACCTTTCCAGAGCTCTTCATTAATCAGCACCATTGATCTGATCTGGTCTGTCATATCCTATTACTTAAAATACACGTAACAAGCATTGGCCTGACTCTGCTCTTTACCCACTACACCAGCACAGTATTTCCTTTACAGATCACTTAAACATTATAAGCAACAATTTCCTGCCTGTGCCCAAACCTGAAATTTGTATTTTTTTCCTAATAATTTTTGATTTTCTCTAATATTATTCCCTGAGGGATATTACTATCTCTGCCCCCAACTCTACTTCTTTCTGCTCAAGGACACCATCAGACTCTTTCAGTACTCCCTGCTTGCTAGGTTCATTCTCCTGTTCCACCTGCAAGAGACGGTTAGCAGAATAGCTCTTTGTGCAAAGGCTTGGCACCTGATCCCACAGCCTTCTTTTAACTTTTTTTTTGTGACTCCAAATCCAGGGGGCTCAGCTTTTTAGTTCATTGCTATTTATTTCATCCCTGTGATACTCTTTATCTGACAGCTTCAGAACTCTATTTTTCTAATGAAAAAAAAAAAAAAAGAAAATATGAGATCCTTGTGATCTTCTTTCTTACACTTCCCATTTGCTGTGCTGGTACCGCTCTGTCTATATCATGAGGCAACTGGAGGTGAGAACTTCCTAGTGCTACTGAAGTTAGGACATCCGATCTCCGTTCACATATTGTGAAGGTCTCTTGAGTAAGGTGGGGCCAGTTTTAATTGACACTCTTACAGCGCTGGTTATTTTCAGACCAGCTTGTCTAGCTTAAATGGAATTCTTTGTCACTTTTTCTCTCAGGAAGTAGCATTTTGGATGAAATTCTTAAAAGGACAACAAGAATTAGAAGATTAAAACAGCACTGTTGATAATCAGCAAACATGAGTGAAGAGTCAGCTTGCTGCTGCATAAAGTGGGTGATTCTGGATGCAATTTACTGATTCGTTTTCCAAAGAATGCAAACTGGTCATTTCTGTGGTCTACTGGGAGCACTGTCTGTCCACTTGCAGTAATTGGGCCTGAATTAAGAAATTAATTTGTTAATGGATTAGACATTTGCAGAAAGACTGTTTAAATGGGATGGACTACTCTAGTGTAGTAAAGACCAATTTCCCATAAAGATATTTAGTCAAAAGTATCAGAGAAAAAACATCTCCCTTAAGTCCCAGGGATTGTTACTGAAATCTGGTGTAGCAATTCATAACAATTTATAGTAGAGTCTACATCACATTCCCAATGTTTGTCTCACATAGCCTCTACTTTCTGTATCTATTTCTTTCCCCCATCTCTCATTCCCTTTTATCTGACATTATACAATTTCACCTCTCTCAAGCTGCAAATCTTTTCCTAAGTTAGAATTTGGCACTTAGAATAGGAATTTTCTATGTCTCATTTTCATCTATTGATTCTCTTGATACTTCTTTTTATTTTGCAGGTGGTCTTCTCAAAGCAACAGCTAATGACATCCAAGAGCTAATGTCCACAGGAAAACTCCTTTCCTACTGCCCTTAAAATCCATTCCCAGTGCTGGATGGCATCTCTCGCTCTAGACAGTAACACAAAGTATTAACACTCAACTTCTGAAAATGTTCTCTTTAAGATATAGTTTGAGATGATGCCTATTTCCATTAATAAAGATCTCATCATGCTTAGTGTGTTGGGTGAGTAAACCTCACACTGGCATAGAAATATTTCAGACTGAGCCTAATTAGAGCTTAGGTAACTGTTTTAGCTGCACCTCCCTGCAGGCAGAGAATGGAGTCAGTGGGCACACCTTCACTCATGCTGGAAAGGGGTCTGGGAAGGGAGCCAGGAGGGCAAGAAGCGCAGCTGTGTTATGCGTTTGGTGTTGGTTCTGAGAAAGAGTAAGGGATCAAGACACCATAGCTTCTTGAGAAAAAGAATGAGAAAATGAGAAAGCTGGAGATACACCAAGGAGACATGGGAGCCCAGAGCAGGCATTTTTTTATATAGTATTTGTGCCTGGAAATTTCTGGAGGGGTCTCCTGGTAAAACCTTGTGGTTCTGAAGGGAGAAACAGACAGAAGAAAGCCAAGATGTGCTACTTAGAAAGCCACGTTAGACTTGGGAATTTACATGTCTAGTTTGAAATGTTGAAGACAACTGGTACCTGGAAGAGGTGCAACTAAATGTCAGTAGACAAAGGAAGCAGCAGATCAGTGAAAGGCCTGATGGAGAATTCAGGAAGACATTCAGATGTCAGCAAAAATCTCTGATAGCAGACCAAACCAGGAGGGTGGGTCAGATCATGAGTTACCTCTTCACAAATGGTAAAGAGAAGAAACTTTGCCATTTAGATGATGTATGTTTGGTTACCATATGTACATGCTATATATAACACACCATATATAAATGACTATATAGCTCGATTATAGCACAACTAATATTTTAAAATTATCTTCTTCTGGAAATAAATTGCTATGTGTCATAACACAGGATTCTCTATATTCATAGAATGAAGCCATTATAAAGATATTGAACAAATATTGAACAAAACCACATACCTTTGAGAGCAATTCGTAACAGTAGGGTATGACCAAGGCCAGTACTTAGGGCCATAATTTTATTCATGCTTATGGAAAATACAGGATAAATCTGTGCTCAGCAGCACTGCTCCTACATGAGGCTTCCAGGGAAGAGATCAGTTTGTGGGATGGACTTGTTCAGTTGGAATGCTGTATTTCTACAGACATTTACTATTAATAGAAGCAGTCTGAGACCATAACAGGCCCATGCATTCACGTGTTGAGCGTGCTGACACTATAGGTTACAATGGATCAGCATTATAGTATGGAAGGTGGGAGGAGAACAAGGTAAGAACTTAGGGTTTTGAAGCCATGAACACTGCAGATGGCCAGAACAATTGGAGTATTGCCTTCTTACCAAGAAAAAAAGCGCTTGGACAACTTGACACAGCCTTGCTACATTAAGCAAGGTTTTCATAAAAACAAAGGTATAGCCATGCTGCAGCTATCACCAATGTTTCTGCCACTGAAATAGGAGTTGCCATCACTGCAATCTCCAGAGACCAAGAAAAAGTGTAGAAATTAAATTGTTACAGTAATATATCTGTCTAAGCTACTGCTTTGGCTAGATGAGCCAGATTAGCTTGTGACAGATGAGCTTCATGAACATTTCATTGCCAAGGAACCCTGTCAAAATATTGGTGATTTCTTCGAATCTGTTCAACATCATGGAGATGTCAAATGAAATCTGAAAGGACATTATTTTTCAGGAAGAACAAAAACAATGAAAGCGTATGAAGAGAATGAGCCGAGACTTTTTTTCCTCCTCCCCTACAGATTGCTTTGATTTGATTGACTGCTGTCCTTGCAAATACTTTAGTATATCCCCAAAACTCTTACTCGCATAGATGTTGGTGAATTGAATAGTACGGGATGTCCTCCAAGAATGGATCACCATGTCTCAGCAAACAGGTTTGAAAACTGGTAATTGTATTTTTACTTATGTGCAGGGACTGTGCAATCTCACCAAATAATCCAATTCAATGAAGATTTATTTATCTAGTGGCAGGGGCTCTTCCATAGCTCTCCTCATTGTCACAACAGTACAATAGCTGATACCAATGCCTGGCCACAAAATTTTTAGTTCTCATGTTGAAAGCTGATCTCCACCATAAACCCGAACTACACAGTCATGACTATGGAAGAAAATACTAAATGATAAAACTAATGAGATTCAGTTTCTTCTTGGCTTGTTTATTGCATTCATTTATGGTATAATTCTGTGTTGGCAAGTGGACGATTACAAGATACAAATTTCCATGTATTTGATCCTTTTGTCACAGAAAGAAGAGCAAGGTAAATCAGCAAGTGAATTCTTCACTGTACATCTGGTACACTGTACTGCACCAAGAGCCAGGTTAGCACGCAAAATAATAGAATAATTGAAAACAAACTCCCCAAACTTTTTGACCTTGGTAGAATTCTCCTCCTTCCTCAGTGAGCTTTTATTATGTTCCTTGCTTTAGAGGGAGGCGAAGAAACTTGCTAGCTAATACAGTGATGCATTTGCCAGAGGATGATTTATATTAAAAAGCCTGGGTGTATGCATTCTGATCTGGGGCAAGATCTGGGACGAAAAATTTTGTATCTAGGTTGCAAAATACATAACACCACTGCCCAGATGTGGAGCTACACAATGATATTGACTGTCACGGAAAATACTCAAATGATTTTCATTTTTTTGTTGTGTTGGATGAATGTCTCATGTCTCTGAAGATTTCCCTTGCAAGTCAATCATTAAAGGCCTGGTAACCAATGCAGTGAGAAAGCTAGGTAAAAAGAACTACGAACATATTTTCCCAAATATGCATACTATTCTTTCGGTGCTTGCTGCCTCTGGCCTCAAACTGTACAAATGAAAGCTTGTTTGATTTATGTCAAAAACTATATATAAAATATCACACATGATCCACGGAGAAACAGAGTCACTCTGGGCTTTGGTTTCATTATGTGTTGAGGAATAACTGACTACAGCCTTGGAGTATGTAGATCTGATCAAAGTGTTTGCTTCCTCACAAGCAAAGAGAAATCCACTGTAGATTTCCTGTTTCATGCTTCAGTGCCAAAACACAATGAAAAAAAAGGTTCTAGAGGAACATGTGAATTATTCTAAAACATTGTTCAATCAAATCTGATGGCTATGCACATTTGTGAAACTCAGTATTCGAAATGTCAAGTCACTGACAGCAATGTGTCCTCAGGTGTGATGTGTATTTGTGATATTTGCTTTTTAAAGTTATGTATCATCTGCATCAAAACGAGATTTTTCTCAAGTATGTCTGCAATGTAGAAAGGTCATTATTATGGCCACAATATCCAGATTTAGATTTAAAATAGCCACAACCAGGAAAAGTCAAAGTCAGGAGAGGACTACAAGCCTGTTTTTAATGCATTTTTGTGTTATTTCTCACTTTTCTTGTAAAACTGTTTGCTGTACGACTGATGCAGAATGATTACTAACTTTAACAGTAGCTGAAGCAATCCCTACTCTATACAGGATATGTGGCATACAATGCACTAAGGAAAAAAGCATAGTGATAATTGTTTTCACTCCTACTCCAGTATTAGCAAATTATAAACTCTTGAGATTTATTGGAATTCAGTATTCATCTCTCTTCTGTGTTGTCAGAGGCTATTTCTCTGGCCATTTCCAAAACTTGCTTGAATGAAACTGAAGGCAGTTGGCTCTGTTGTTGGATAAGTACTGCTAACGTAGGAGTACTGTCTCCTGAGTGCTAAGAAGACCATTTCCAAATTTTGAGCATCTTCTTCCTTGACAGCAGAAGTTAAGACACTAAACGGTTTAGATGTTGCTAAACTGAAATTTTACAGGAAAGTCTTCCAAGAAGAAGTGCTATAGGGAATGGCAACGGAACACTGACTTGGGGGGATCTGATGGCCACTTCAACATCACTTATTTCTGGGAGGTGATACTCAGTAAATACCTAACTCGTGTTCGTTTTGATGTTCTGAGCATAATCCTTTCTCCCATTAGGGAGGAAATCCTGTAAGGAAGAGATTGGAGCTTCAGCCATGGAGGAGCTGGCAAATACCTCCTTACTCCTACATCTCCCAACAAAAACTGTTTTAAGAAAATGGCTCAGAAGAACAGAATTGAGAAGGCGCTTGCAGATATTCTGATCTCTGTCACAACCAGCAAGATGTACTTTAGGAGTCGGTTCAGGAATCTTAGCTGTAGGGGAGCTCAGAGCTATTCTAGTTCAATCAGATTTCACAATTTGCACTAATGAAGAGTGCTGGCAGAAGTTCAAAGCTACTCCAGGTCTCAACTCTCCCTCCACATTACTATAAAAATGACTGCAGAAGTGTTAACTGCAGAGGAGCCAAAAGTTGTTTTGGTTCCAGCCTTTCCCAGCAGGAGTAACTGAGAAAATAGAGTAGGAGTGTTAGCTGTGCTCACGGCGACTTCAGCCTCGTGCAGAACAGCAGAGCCGCTGTTGGGAACACCGCACGAGGGCCGTCCTCCGCCACGACTCCCGCAGGCTCAGCCTCCCTTCGCACAGGCTGCAGACACAGACGCATCCATGTCACGGCTGCAGCAGACTTCAGAATTAGCAATAACCTCTGCTGCTGATAACCTGACAGCTTTGTCTGAGAGGCAGAAGGTATCTGGAGAACGGCTGTGTTCAGCCCGCATTGATTTCTTCAGCCTTTTGTCTGTGTCTGCTTTCTGTCTCATTTGGAGGTGGTTACTGTTACTACAAGTAGCATGAATCATGTTTCTGTTAAAAAACAGAGCTCCAATTGTCTTACATAACCCCTGGTAACGGAGCATCTAATAATAGCAAGCCATTTCCAGGTAGGGAATCTGTCTGCATCCCAGACCCAGACACATACACACACACACACACTCATATTGCTCCTTACACCTCACTTCTGGGAAAGAGTGAGTTTTTAACATGCACTACAACAGTTCTGAGTTGCAGGACCCAGCGATTACTGTTTTAAAACGGTGCTTTTGCATTAACTGCCTTAAGAAGGCAGTCCAGTACGTGCAATAGCCCAAGCAGCAAGAAGGAGTTACAAGAAACTCAACAAAACTGTTTGGTTTTGAGAGAACTTTGAACAGCAAAGGCCATGGTTGGTTCCTGACCTAAAAGCTTTATTCCTTGCAGGTGTGAACTGTTTCTCTGTTTCTTGGAGCAGGCCTACATTTTGACAAAGTTGTCTCTCTTCATGGTTCTGAGAATACCTTGTTTTTTTCATCCCTTATTTTCCCCTTGGTAAAATGAAAGAATATATGCAACACCATCATTATTGTCAGGTAACAAATAAAGCGGCAAAACCCCAAAGAACTCTTCAAATGAAAGTTCTTTAAAAATTTAAAATATTTTATATATCATAGCCCACAAGCAGCCCTCAGAAGGGAGGAGTTTCTAAAGATGAATATGGTCTCACAAAGTGCTGAACTTTCCAAAGGAGATCAAAGAAAATATTTTCCCCAGTAACATAGCTGTTACACTGTGAGAAAATGAACTGTTTGTTCTTTTGCCACATGGGACTAAACTCTGAAGTGAAACATGCTATCACGTCCAGCGATTTCAGTACCTGAACTCTGGTTAATAACAAACTTATGACTCTTAAAAGGAAGAGAAAAAATGTAAATAGAATGGATCTAGACTGTTTCATTAGGTTTTCCAAAGAAACCACTTCCTTCTGACCTCTGGCTATTACACTGGCATGTAAGCTCAGATAGTATGGTAATAGATGGATTAAATCCAGGCATTTGGAAATTTGAATTGATTTGACTCTGAATTTTCAGAACCAGAGTTTAACTTTAGTTCATCTCTTTTTAGAATGTGGGAAATTCTGGTTCATCTCTTTTAACATTGTGGGAATGATAAATAGTTAAAGTTTAATCGTTGACATAATGAAAAAAGTTTTCCATCAGCTCTTATTTCTAAACCTATCATCTTTCTCAGCTCAGATGATCTTTCTTGAAAATTGTTTGAAAGTGAAAACAATAAGACTTAATGACTCTGGTTCTGTGCTTTCTTCTGACCGTGATGTAGTTTATAACCAGGTAGTACTGGTGGTGGAATTGTTACTTGTTTGTTATAGAATTTATGAACTAAAACGTGGTATTTTGAAAAATTCAGCATTTTTATTATGAGAAGCTCTGGAGCCAAAAATCACTTAATAATAAAGATAAAAATAAGCTAAACCTCCATCATGTTTCGGCTCACAGTTGTTGTACAAGGGTAACTGATTGTTCTGGTCAACAGTTAACAGTTTTATGGATATCCTTCAACTAAATTTGTTTGTAATATTCATATGATTTCACAGATGGATTTCTGTGGCTGCAACTGAGGGAAAAAAATGGGCTGGTACTTTTATTCATAATCAAGTAAAAGCCTACAGTTCAGTAGCAATAAGCCTACTGAGAAAAGTCCAAAGACCCAAGCAATTGGAAAAAAACACAAATCAAACAAGAAACCTGCTGAGTTGTAAACTGTAGTTTATCAGTATCACGCAGTATCACGCAGTCATGATGAACTGACTGTGTTACCGCCCTAGGGTAAGCGGTTCTTACCTTTTCTGTAGGAAGTCAAATTAATTTGCCTTCACTATCTAGTAAACCCCATGTCAAGCAGCAAGAAATTCAGATATTGGCCACTCCGTGTTATGATGCACTACTCAGAAAGCTGAAGAAAAGAAAGAAATGAATGGAAACCATAGATCATATGTGGGCTGCTGACTTTCAGCACTCCTTAAAAAAAAAAAAAAAAAAAAAATGAATATGGTACTTGCTATCATAGCATAATGTACTAGATGCTAACTAAGTGTCTGCGAACCAACATATTTAGTATGTTTAGATAGTTTTAATAAAAACTCCTTCAGGAAAATGTCTGCAGTGATCCAGTGAACAGTTAAACAAAAGTTGGACTCAAGTTTACAAAGCCATCCGAACTGTCTTCAAGTAGACAGCAGACAGTAGACATGAAACATCTATGCATCTGGAAAATGGAGCTTGCAAGTGACTGTTCTTTACCATCTGCTCTCAAGAACATTTTCTGCTTGGGAGTTGCATAAGCAATGAAAAAAAACCCTCACACAAACAACTTCCTGTAGCATGTTTTCGGTCACTTGTAATGACGCATTACAGAGTAAACCAGCTAAATATGCACGACTGTGCCTCAATCCAGATGACAACATGTATTATATAAGAGCAGTCCCTGACAGAAAGGCATTTACCTTAAAATATCACGACACAAGGAACACCCAGGGGTAAATACTCACTGTATGAGAGAACTGGGGGCAAATGAAATGGATGGTTTTGCCTGCATCTTAAAAGTCCAAATCCAGATGAGAAGGTATGCAGGTAAAAAAGAAGACTTTTTGATTACAAGTTCAAGGGACACAACTTGTTGCATTTCATTTTGTAAAGGGGAGTTTAACTTGTAAAGATTGTCAGTTTTCTGTTGTTATTTAATGTCACTTTAACACAGTTATAGATTCAAAATTATTCCCATCTCCAAAGCTTTTGAAAAATAGCATTTGTTTAGACTGGCTTTGTCTGCCTATTGGGAAGCCACGTCCCGGTTTAATCCCTTATTGTCACATAAATAAAACAATATCCACAGGAATTAGAATAATTTAACCAGTGTAAAAATATCTACCTCTCCAAATGGGTTCCAAGCCTTTAAACTGTCTAAGTATGTCTGTGTTTGTCCGCTGCTCTTTCAAGTCTAGATTCAATTAATGGAAACGAATGAAAAAGTATGGGGAAAGCCCGTAAGCACAAGAAAGGGAAGGGAAACCCTAAAGGAGAAAGGCGACCAAAACCTTGTGTGAGACACGGGCTGGTACTAAAGCAATGCAGTTGGTCTCTGCTTTGGTGGATTTCTGATGCTGAGATGAGTTTCCACTCTATAGGGCAGACCACGGCCATTAGGGGCAGGATTCCTTAGCACTATAGATCTGCCTCCATTTGAGTGCAGGCACCTGATCACATTGCTATCAAATTAGCATGAGTTTATGTTGCTGGGAGAGAACAGACGATATATAATCTAGCCTGAAGTCAGAGCGGTGCAGACAGGTGATATCTGATCTGGCATAAAGCCTGCCATATAAAGCTAATCCATTTGTTCTGAAAAAATCTGAACCGGTGTGTGAATTCATCCTGGATTCACACTTTTGTTACATGGCTGCACGGTTTCTGAGAGGGTGTGACATCCCCCATCCATGGTGCCATCAAACCACGGCTTCACATCCCAGAGATTCTGCACGATGCGACTCACTCCATACATTGGCAGGGAAAATCTGGGAGCACAACCCGCTCCAAGAGAGACAGACTCCAACGCACCTGGGAGAGAGGGCACCTTGTAAGGAATACAGGGGCTTCCTTCCAAATCAGCAGCCCAAGCAGCCTTGAACCTTTCTCACTACCTTCAAAATACAGTCACATTGTTCGTTAACACAGGCTTTCCTAGGTAATGGACCCTGAGGTCTAGAGTCTGCTAGGGCAGGGCTAGACCCGCTTCTCAACAAACCTGCCCATTTCTAAGAAAATATCTCGGACTGTGACAATAAAGCCTTGGGTTAATGCAAACCTGCCCATTTCTAAGAAAATATCTCGGACTGTGACAATAAAGCCTTGGGTTAATGCAAACCTGCCCATTTCTAAGAAAATATCTCGGACTGTGACAATAAAGCCTTGGGTTAATGCAAATCGGTTTGTGGTTTCCTCTGCAATAAGCAGGTGCTCAGTTGACGCAGGTCACCCCTGCACAGGAAGGAACATCAATATATTTTCCTCTCCCTACAATTCCTTAATAACAAAACACGATTCCTATTCTCTTTGCTTCGGTGATCACTCCTCCGTGTCCCTTTTCAAGCCAGCCCCCTTTCTGACTCTACCGCCTTAGCTCCAGCCATCCGGAGGACATCATACCAAATTTTGTTCATGATTACACCAACATATCTCAGGTTTTTGTGGAAGCTACATCCTCATAACTGAGAGCAGAATTTGGCTCTCAGTCTTTTCCGAAGGAAGACTAACGATCAAATAATTTTCTCACATCTCTGTTTGCACTTTCACAGTCTGGTTACATTGATTTGTGTCTCATAAGTAGACATTTCCTTTGTTGGTTACAAATCAATGTTATAGACCTAGGCTGCCTGCGCATTTTTTCCTCCCTTCCTGCTGTGTGAAAAACAAAGTGCCGTTTCTTCTTGCTTTATAAATGTGAACTTTTCTTGATGAAGCATAAGAAAGAAAAGCAGATAAAGTTCCATCTCTCCCTAAAAAAAAAAAAAAAAAAAAAAAAAAAAAANGGCAGGAAAGTCTGTGCTTAGATTTCTAATTACTGAGATGCTTTACGGAATGATAAACACCTTTATCATTGCAGTCCTGCCACGGCTTTGTTAACCTAGTTATAATCCTCTCCTTCAGCTATCACAAGATTTCCCATAACAGCCACTGTGGTAGCACAGACAGCTCTGACTTCACGGAGTGAGTAGGGAAAAAGGAGGCAAAGGTGTCAGTGTGCAGCAGGACTGTGCTGCCACACAAACTGCCCAAAAAGGATGGAAAAGAAAAGGATTTGCAATTGGTTACCGAGAGACAACAATCTTTTTGACCGGAGTATGAAAATACAACAGTGCAGATAGCTGGATATTTTCCTACAGATGGATATGCATGACAATAGAAAAGGAGTAAAACGAAAAAGAGCCATCAATCAGAATATACCAAGTGAAAGAAGCTACAGGTGTAAATGTGGAACATCCCAGTTTGATTTGCCTTTAATAAAGCGAGAGAGAGAGAGAAGAAAAAAAGTAAAAGCTGCTTCAAGTCAATGTCATCAATTTTGATTTAAATACTACAAAGTAGTTTAGGAAGTGACAGTTCCACCAATTTGATGGAAAACTCATGGCTGCCAAAATAAAAATAGAAATAGATTAGAGTTGGCATCAATAAAAATAATAAAATTTAAAGTTTGTGAGATCAAAAAGGAGAAGAAAAAGTTTTACAAATATGAAACAAGGCTTGCTATGCTGTCGTCACCATCATCAAAGAGCATCTTCAGAAGTCAAAAGGGAATTTTATTTATTTTAAAGAACAGCACAAGGAATTCAGAAATCTGGGTCCTATTTACACCTCTTCTGGGGAATCTATGGTTGGCCTTGAGAAAGATATTTCACTGCTTCATGCTTCAGCTACTCTATAAGACCAATCAAGATAATAACAGATCAACTTCACAGGCATCTTAGAAAACTTAATTCAGGAGTGTTGAAAACACACTTTCAGCTCCCAGCTCTTTACACAGACACTATTACAAGGAAGGAGAAACACAAGCGAATAAGAAGATGTGGAAACTGGTTAAAAATAAGATGCCATAAATCAACCCTATCCTAGGAACTATGGAGGAAAAAAAAATCAAATCACTTCCTTTCTTTTTTTTTTCTTTTTTCTTTTTTTTTTCCTCCAGAAAGAAGCTTAAGATTACCAAACAGGCAAAATTCCCAGCAGATTCCTCCAGCATGACCACCTCCCCCGATACTGGAAAAGTTCAAAAACCAGAGGGCAAATGGCAGTGGGGAGCCCTGGCTTTGCTGCATCCTTGCTCAGCCTTACTCTGTGCTGGATGGCAGTGTTGGGACACTGCAGGTATGCACCCATTCCCAGCAAGGCAATAAGAAGTAGGCCAGGTTCCCTGGCCTACAGGGAATGGAGGAAATGCTGTGACCAACCACATTTCCCTTGTTTTCCCCTTGCACCAGCAGCAGGCCAGGCAAGAAGCCAAATCTACTGCCAGAAGACTCTGAGGACCTGCTATTCAATCTCTGTGTTACTATTTGTAGTCCCATTGGTCCACAGCCGTGGGCAACTATTTGCTTTGCTTGGGTTTAAAACGGGCCCGACTCTAAAACTCTTGAGCATTGTAATAGTAAATGTGATAGAATAGCCCTGGATAGATTAACTTCATAAACTGGGTTAGAGAGAAATAAACAGAGATACAGAATGAGAACACTAAAAGCAAGAGAGCTAGAAGAACAAAACAAAATTACTCTGATCTGACATGATTTTTCCAACCCATTTTACTTAGCTGCACATCACGAATGGCAGATGCCAGGCTGCCAGAAGTAAGACCTATTGGATCAAATCTATCCACTGATACTGCTTTAATAGCATGCATCATTGTAGCAACTGTGTCTCTAATAAGAGTTAATCCTAAAGAAAAAACCTTTCCAGAGAGACCTGCACAAACTTGGATTACCAAAAGAAACAGGGCATGATATATTACCAACTAAATAGAGTACTGCAGCAATCTCAGCTGTAGGATGGTGAAAGCCCAACATGCATTTCAAACAAGCAGCTATAAATCTATGTTGTGGTGCCTTCCACTCTATTCTGCACACTTTTTTTCTTATCTTGCACTATCAACGTGAATAGATCGCAGAGATAGAGGAAAGTATGTATCCTTTTCTTACCCAGAGTAGGCTTCACTAACAAGGACATCATTTCTGGCTTTTCAATACCAAGCTGCAATTAGCACCAGGGTCCTGACACTACAGTTAGTACAAAGGTTACACTAGGACAAGTACCCGTGGATATTCGCACTGGAGCTAAGCAGGAGTCCTAACCACCCTGGGCATACAGACGCTCACAAGCCTTTTTGTATCTGCATATATGAATAGCAGGTGTAAATACTGAAGGTACTTACAACACGTGTTATCATGAGAACACCAATGATCATCACAATAACAATGGTCAAACTATCTAATTGACAAATGAACCAAATAGATCAACCTGATGCCAAGCACTGTGGAGAGAAGGTTTCGCCTTTCGCATTACCTGGGTTTTAAGAAGCTGCTCAGATTGTTTATTTCAATCTGATGTAAAGTCTTGCACCAAAAGAACAATATTGGTATCAGAATTCACTGTTAAACGTTCTTAGGTAGACAGATACGTGGGGGTTTCTTGTTTCTTTACGTGTGTGTGCACGTGTACAGGAAAAGTCAAACATCTGTGTTCAAGTCATCCAAACTTGTGGGGAGAAGTGCCAGATACAGCATTTTCCAGCAGGTTCATCTTGCTTTAAAACCTAATCTTCTGAAGCCTCACTGCAGGACAGGATGACTCACTTACCCTAACGTTTTCAGACAAGTGTACTTCACTGGCTTGGATTCACTTAGACAGCTAAGGCAATTGTCAGCATTTGCTATACGTTGGAGCAGGTAGTCTCAAAATTCCAGCCCCCGGGATCGACTCCAAAAGCAGGTGCAGTTGACCTGTCCAACTGCAGTAACTGAAACATGGGATTATACCGTGAGGTCTGTGGTGATTCAACTTGGAAAGAAAAAAAGAAAGGGAAGGAAAATTAATAAATTTAGATCCACGGAACCAGCCTGGAGGCTGCAAAATCATCTCTTTTAAGAGCCACGGGTGATGGCCACAGTCTAGACCAAACACATACAGAGAAAAGTCAAGACAAATCAGCACCATTAAAAGCTAAGTAATCACATCACATAACGGTGAGCCACAGCAACAGTCTCTCTGTCTACATGCTGAGGTGAAATCACCTGGAATGTGACATTTGTCTGAGGACACTTTCCCGGCAGAGGGACTGGACAGAGTTCAGAGGAGAGCCACCAAAATGACCAAGGCAGTGGAAACACCAAGTGCTTAGGAGAAAAAAAATGAGAGCTCCATCTGTATAGTCCGGTTACATGCAGAGGAAGAAAAAAACATGAAAATAAACTGCAAAGAATTAAAAGGTGCAAATGCCAAAAAAAAAAAAAAAAAGGTAGCTAATAATAAAGAGGCATATAGCTAAAATCAAGAGCAGCAATACAAAGCTGAAATTGCAGGGAGCAAATGGTGTGAGCCTGAAGAGCAGTGTCCCCAGGGAAGAAACTGAAGGTTGCTTGTGTATTTAAAACTGCCCTAGACAAAACACGAGACATGTGATGCAGACACAATCCTTCCCTGGCTCTGGGGAGATGGCTTGAGCAGGGCTTGATTGTTTTTCCAGTTTGATGACTCCAATGTACACTGTGTTTTTCTGGCCTAAAAAAAATCCTTAAAAATATGGGAACCCATGAAACACACTTTGGCAGTTAAATGATGATTAACCAGAAGGAGACTAAATTCATGTTCGGGGGATAATGCCGTGCATTAGAGTGGTGTAAGGAGAAAGGAGAGAGGCAAGGAGCAAATCCTAGAGGGTTCAGGAAATGGTTCTTTTAGCCTCAGATGGTGCAATGAGGAGAAGCCAAACAGCAGAGCCGACAGTCCATTGCATGAAGAAAGCTGCATCTATGGATCAAGCAAAAGATTTGACAATGAAGTGAGGAAAATCACTTAAAAGAATATATGAGCTCCCGAGCAATGAGCTCATCAGTCAGGTAAGGGATAGTGTAGGAGGCTGCATCATAAATCCGGAACTTTGGCCACACAAAAAGGGAGCTAGACCTCTCTCTCTCTATAAGACCTCCTAGGAAAATCAACGACAGAAGGATGAGGACAGAAGAAGAAGTGTTGCACTCTTCCAATCTATCGAGCAGCGGATCAAAGGGAAGGGGAAAGGGAAGGGAAGTGGAAGGGGAAAAACAAAATCCCTCTTATTATTTGAATACCAAAACACTGCAAAAAGTTGCATACACAGACAAAAAGTATGACAGAGCCACGTAGGGCCTGGGAGTGGAAGGAAGTTGGGTGTCTGGAAGTGATGAGATGGAAGGCTATTGTCACTTTCCACCCAGAATCCCCTCAGCAGGAGTCAGGAAAATCACTAGCTAAACCTTGGACAGAAAAGCTATTACATAAAACAAACCAGATCCTGCCTGATTGCAGCCTAAACTGCAAATAATTATTTTTTTTTTAATTGGAAAGTAAAGAGCTAACAGGTGAGAAGCAGGGGGAAGGTAGAGGCAGTGGAATAAACTTGATTTTGACGGCAGTTTTCATTAAGAAAAATAAACTTTGATTTTACAACAGTCATCTTATCAAAGGCAAGAACAATGTTAGTGGTATATTCCTTTGAGTGTTACTCTTTCTTCATTTTTAGAACCAAGGGTGAGAAGGAAACCTTCTCTGAACCAAAGACACCAAATGAATAACACCCCCTTTGGCCTTATGCATGAAGAACTATTTCAGATCTAGTGCCACCAAGGCAGCCCCTTCCTGACACTGCTGTCTCATCTAAGGTCTCATGAGTACAGCTCTGCTGACTGTGGGATCCTTCGATAATGTAAAGGAAATTTCAGAGACGTTTCAGCTGACATTAAACAAATTCCAACTTAATAGTGAGTTATTCTTCTGCTAATCTTCCTTGAAGGCTCACATATGATCTCTGGAGGACTCCCACCCTTCGGCCCTACCTTCATGAGCCTGATGTTGAGTTCAGCATTAAAATACATCTTTGGAGAAACTGAGGTGCTCCCTGCTCCTAAATGTAAATGTGAACGCAGTACCAATTCCTCTGCTAATCCTGGCCTGAGGCTGAAAGCCTGGTGAAACTGATTTCAGAAGCACTATTGGAAGGTATTTACCTTTTTAATCAGCCCATTGCAATCCCTCCAACAATACATGATTTAAAGAAAAATCAGTTCCCTTTGTCCATAGCCCAACTCCACAAACAGCTGTGTTGGCACAAGCGAGGGAGCTGTGAACTGTGATGTGTTGGCAAGCCTGAGGAAATCATTTAAACTTGTTTGGCCCCTGTATCGTCAAGCCTCAGCATGGGTGACTGACTAGCTTTCTGCAGTCCCCTGCTAACTAACAGTGTGTACCTGTCCATCTAAAGAGCCAAATACATCTCTGCTTAGAAGAACAGCAAGGAATCCCTGCTGAGCCTGCGAAACAGAAGAGGAGCCCACCGTGTGTGTCTGCCTGGTACTGGGGGGTCCTGTCACTGGAGTGGCTCAAAGCTGTGGGTTTATTTTCCAGCTGAAACATATTGATAACCTGTCCTCTGCACCCACAAGGTATTTGTAAAAATTCAGTGCTTATCTCAGCTTCTACAAACTCTGTGTCCTACAACCTCATATAGGGGGTGATGCCATACATATGATGTATGGCATGAAAGGACCTTCCAAGCTGTTGTCAGACAAAATACTTCTGACAGCCATGTTGGTTGGAATAATGCTTAAATGGGAGGAGGAAATACAGTACTCCTGACTCCACCAAGTGCAAAATAGTCAATATTGTACGTCCTTATATATAGGACTTACGATATATTTTGATTACCTCCAGCCTGTCCAGTACGCCTGATACTGTGGGCAAGGCTGATGTGACTGACAGTTTTTCTGAACATCCAGCAGAGCGCTACAGTCACTAGCGACTGAAACTGCTTAAAATTGTGTGATCTTTATCACTTTGACAATACTTAGGATAACTCTCTTAATACACGAAGGTTATTACTTTTTAAATTGTCAAGAATTATAAATTAAGCCTACCTAAAAACTTGATGTGTATATGTTAATTGGTCTTCAAAAACACATATAAAGAACAGACTGCCTTTGCCTTATATCCCCACTTAAAAGTCTCTCAACTCACAGACACAAGCTTGGTCTCCCTTCCTCAGTTTACAAAACTCCCTCCTCAGTTCACTTTTCTACACAAAACATCTAACTAGGTCTCTCCCTGCAAATACAACAACCTTCATCATTCTGCAGGGAAAGGGGAAAACATGGATGTGACTACTGTGCCTCATTACTGAGATAAGGAATGCAAGAGAATGAGTAGCTGAGCTCATCAAGATAATCCAGCTACTAAGAAAGAGGCCAACACCCACAAAGCCCATGAAAAGGGGAAAAATCAACTCCTAAATTACACCCAGAAGTCAGTGCCATCCACAGAGTATAAATATATCATATCCCATGACACCTGGGATATGATATATAAAATACTGTGCAAGCCAGAAGTTGCTCTGTATATGAGCTTAAATTTCTAAACCATCCCCCACAGAGATAATCATGTCAAGGTCCACAACTAGAAAGATTCTGTTGCGATTCCTCATCAAATACTAATATAAACAACCCAATGCTTCCATATTCAGAAAGCATCTACACCTCTGACAAGTCTTATAGGATTTCTAAGATAAGAACAACAAAAAAGCTAGTCAAAGTGAAGGAGATCCTAATTTTCAGGTATCTCCATTCAACATCCAAACTATTTTCTGCCCCCTGCAGTGGGTATTAGACTACTTAATCCATCATTTACATCTAGCTCAGTTCTTGCTAAAACAAAAGATGCTGAAGGACCCAAACATGAGGTTAGGACATTTCAAAAGACCCTTATGTTATGATCAGATCTAGTTGGCTGTGATACATAAAGATATTTCTTTCATGCAGTAGCAGCAGTGAGCATGGCAGCACCCAACACAACGTCTGGTCCTCCCAGAAAGAGGCTCGTCAGCAAAGACCTCAAACTTCCCGTGGGTATCTCACCTTCTGTGCACTGTCAGCGTAGGTGAATCTACTGCTGGAAACGACAGGTGTTAAAGCAGGAAAATCTGACTCCCTGAGCAGAAGGGTTAATGGGGCATTAACATTAGGTCCCCAGTTGTGGCCTTTTAAATGCTAATAGCCTTAAGTAGGTTATCCAGAACACAAGCTTGCAGTGTGAGCCACAGAAACTTAATTATAGAACATTTGGGGGCAAATTTTTCCCCGGGATATGCATGAAGTTATCCTCATCATGCTAATGGAAACCCATGTGCTTATGTATTAAATAACAACTGGTTCTAAAAGGGGCTATTTTAAAGTAGAATGTAACAGGTTAGTTTTTACTGAACCATCCTCGTACCATTTACATTTACAAAAATTAATCATGTCACAGATGCCTGGACTCATCAGCTGATCTCTGATTTACACTCTTCACTAATATTCCTGCAACATCATCTATAAGAAAATCTTGGTTTTAAAGCCTGGTATGTTGAATTAATGTTCTGTTAAATCTGGCAGGTTATGTCCACAGTTCTCTATTGACCCTTGTTGTAATTCTCCTTTTGACGCTTCTGATGAACATTTTCCCATTCACAGTATTTTTCATGGTCCAGAGATGATTTTTGCTCGAAGAGAGTCTATTTTCACCTCCTTTTCACCTCCCAGAGCAGTGTTTCGGGCTGACCAAGAGGTAAGCCATTAAACCTAAAGCATGCACAGGGCTTCTCTTGCTTTGCTGCTAACAGATCTGTGAGAGCTCAGATCTGCTGGGAAGCAGCAGGTAAACACAGCTTTTGTTTTAGCAGCTCAGTTACAGCTAAGTGAGCATCTGCCCTGGCTGTGCACAATAAACCTTCTATTTCAGTGCAGGGCAACTGTCATCACATTTTTGTTGTCCTTTGAAACTCAGCACAAGAGGCCTCAGCCTGAGGGTCCACTGCAGTTTTTAGGATATTAAAGAAAAGCATCCTTCACTGCTTGCTACCTGATGCAATTATTTATATCTGTGTAAAAGAAGGGGAATAGCTCACTACCTAAAGCCCCAGCTGATCCATTTTGCATGGGATTCACTGACTACAAAGGAGACAAGCAGTAGAAAATCAGTATTGTTCCATGTTTTGGTACTTGCTAGATGCAATATACTGAGAAAGATTTTGCTGTCACTTTAATAATTTTCCTGCTGTTGACAGGTTACAGGGCTCGAGAGGAGTGTGTTTTTCAGTTCTCATGAATCTTTTTGTAAAGTTGGAGTTGAGTTGCCTCCATTTGCTGCATTTCTTTTGAGAATTTCCCCTGTGGAGGCTTTAATTTCCTCTTACTTGCATCCAATCCCCCATTCCCCCAAAAGACTTTTCTACCACCATTTTTTTTCAGGGAACACATTAATACTTCTGTTTTGGGTCTCCGTGAGTGGCACAGATATGGTGAAAACCAAGGTAAGAAAAGATCCCTAACTTTGTTAGGGACTGCCCTGTCATCAATCAATGAGCTCTCCATTTAAAACCTAGAAGCAATCTGTGGCTTGAATCATTCATTAACCTTCAGAACATCCCTTGCAGAAAATACAGCACGGTCATCTGTTTTATAGAAAAACAATGAGAAATTAAAGTAATAAATATCCATTAATTGCAGGCACTGATCTGACCTACCTGTACCCTGAATTTAGGGATCTTTACACCACAGCATGTATGTGTTCTGAACAGAGCTTTCTGGGCAGAGAGTTCAGCAGCTGAACCATAATCTTTGAATGGGATATTTCCAGCAAGTTCACCTATGAAAAGGTTTCTATGCCCTGTAGGGCACATATGCATCTATACACACCTACACATACACACATTTTTGAGGAAAAAAGAAATCTAGTCTCTTGGGATACACTCATATTGAGCAGTGTAACCATTAGTGTTTAATGAAGTGCTGGGGTCATCTATGCTAACTCTGATTTGCAGGGCTTAAAGTCATGTAGCTCCTGCTAGTGTTACTAAACTAGAGAGGGAAGAATTTTTAAAACCAGATCAGTATGTTACAGTCATCGCAAGTACCATTTTATTGCCATGAGTATTAGCTATTTAAGCCCTTTTGAAGGTTTCAAAAATCCTAACCACCTCTTTGTGTAGGTGGTCTCATGAGAGAAGGTATTGTAAATTGTTCTTGCCCAGGCCATCACATTCCTCCCTTTTCCAATCATTTCCTTCTGCCTGTCCTTTCATGTCTCTTTGCTTTGCCCCTCTCCATTCAGTTCTATTCTTCCTCTTAACCTTGCATTTGTTTTCCCTTCTCATATACATACTTTATGAATACCCTCTAATGCTGTTTTTCTTCTGTTCCCACTCATCTCCCTCGGCAGGATCAGTGTCACTTGCCACCACAGTATTTGGCCTGTAATTTGTGTGTTTACTTCTACCTTGCGTTTGTTATGGTAACCTCTCTCAGTCTCACACCCTCACCTTTAGTTAACTCCCATTTCCTACCCTCTTCAGCTCATATCACTCCAGGAAAGGCTGCAAGGGGAAGTGTGTGCTTGTGGAGGCAGCACTGGCTGTCGCGGTGGGACTGACAGCGCACACGGTGCCTGCGAGCGCTGAGATGCCGCCGTTTGTGGCGCGAGGTGACACCTCGGCGCCCAGCGCCCCCTCCTTGACTGCAGAGACGCTTGGCGCACGGCTGCCGATCATCGTTAGCCCCACGGCTCCCTGCGTTCGCCTCACTTCCCTCTCCCAGACTGTCAGACTGGCAAGGTCAGGAGAAACCACAGGTTTTCTGATTGCATTTGCGCTTGCATGGAGGAAATAAAAGCTTTCATATGGGCTGGTCAGATGTGCGCTCATGATGGAGAATGTTTCTTTGCCAGAATGGGCTCTTAGATTTGTGCCTTCCTATATGTAACTTTCTGGCAGCTTCCTTTGTGTCTGAGGCACAAACACAAACTCTGGCCTTGCATGCGTGGAGATCTTTCATCAGAGCAGCCTGTTCAAGTTCTTCCGACTGCTTCTTGCTCGTGCTATGCATCGTGCCCCATTTCCGATGACATTTCCTCAGTGAAAACCTTGGTTAAAAAGAGAGACTCTAAGAGGGCCTTTGACAATTTAAGCAGTGAGGAGGCCTTGGGCAGCTAGGAAATCCCACCAAAATGCAGAGCAGCAGCAAGTCTTTACTGTGAACCTGACTCAACGGTGGTTACATTTTCCTTTGATTACTTAGGATAGGCTATTCTTTCACCAGGTCATTTTCTAGTTAAACCAAACTCAAAAGATGTCCAAATCAAGATGGCAGGGAAGCTCTTGGGAATTGAAGCATGTTCAGTGATCTGAGAGCAAGCGGAAGCTGTGGACAGTGGATGGCCTGGGTTACGGGTGGCTTTTGGGGTGGCTTTAGTTTACACAGCTCAGCGGCTCATGTTACCGAAATAACAAGTTGCTTGCTTCTTTTTTATCGCAAAGTCTCACGGGAAACTTATTTTGCATACAGTGACTCAGAATGCCGCCTGCTAAACTGCACGTACTGTATGTCTGTCTGGAACAAGTCACAGTCATTTGTCCTCTTGTTTACAACAGCCTATTTGTAAGGGTACAGAGTTGACCAAAGGATACACGAGGTCTTCCCTTTAAATGCCCAGAAAGGGGCTTTTCACACTCCTCACAAAGCAAGGAAAAGGATAGCTCCCTCAACTCCTCCTTCCAGTAAAGATGGTCTCCAAGGGCAACAGGGATCAGAGTGGGTTAGAGCAGGCTTTGAAGAAAAAAGATCGGCAACAGCCTTTGTTGTATCAGGATCCCAGGAGGAATCCATCTGCCTCCAGATGACACCAGGCCCAAAAGGTGGGGAATGAGTGTCCTTCGATATCCACAGATTATGGCATCCACTGTTACTATTTTCCCCTGAAACAAGTTGTTTGCAAAAGGCAATGTCCTAAGAGGTGCAAACAGGTGAGCCACATCTCTCAGGATTTTTTTCGTAACTGCTATCAAAAGCTGAAACCTGCTAGGATGAAATTTATAAAGCCACAACCTTTCTTGGTCAGCCAGATTCATCTCTTAATAATACCTGTTTCAGAAAGCACCATATGTCATGTATATGAACAGGGTAAGCACGTAATAAATCATACATGTGTATTCAAATTAATTTTTCACAGAAGTAATTTTAAGTGTCCTACATTAGCATCTCCTGCTGACTAACCTTTCCCCCCAAAGAATTAGATTAACATTCTCCAGTCCCTGCACCTTCAAACAACTATTTCTTCCCAGATAACAAAACACATCTCCCCCACTCTCTGTCACAGATATAATACTCCCCCTTAAGACTGCAGAAGCTCAAGGTCCAGTCTTGATCATAAATTTTTTCTTTAAATTCATGTGCAATTTCAATTTTGCATTAAGAGATAAGGAAATTTACTGCTTTGGAAAAGAAAGCAGATTTCTTAATATTACATGTAAAGCTCATTTATGAACCTGTTACTAGATAAAATCAGTGACTATATGAATACATTTCACATATTTTATATGTATATATGTATATTCATATATATATGCACACACACATTCCAATGTTATACATACTCATGCAGGTATATATATCAACAACGACATAATCTTACTTTTACACATACATATTTACAAGCATGTTTATAAATGTGTATAAACATACACAGATTCACTCACACACCCAATTTGTAAGCATTTTATAATGCTTATGTTAAATTCTTTTTTCCTAAGCTTTGCCCTATTGCTTTTGTGATACCTTAAGTATCTGACTGAAGATGAAGGGATAAGACAAATTACCTCTGTAATTATAGAGAAAAAAAATCCAAAATGACTAAAGCTTTCCTGAAATCATTTTCCATAACATAGCTACCATTCAAGCAACATAGAATGACAACACAGGACCACAGGAGAAATGGAGTAAAGTTTCTCCTTGCAACCTCTTTTATTTGGCTGATCTCCATTTGGAAACGGAGACTACAAATATACTAAGCACAAGTCAGTAAAACTGTATCATACTTATCATCTATATGTTTCATCATATGCCACAGCACTTTCCACAAGAGAAGCTGCAGCAGGCAATGACTCTCCTGCCTTGTTCATGAGCCTCTCCTCAACAATGCAGTATCTAGTATCTTAAACTCATATGTGACTTTAGTCACAAAGAAAACACTCTCTTCACCTTCACCTTCACCAGCTTCCTTCCTTCCTTCCTTCCTTCCTTCCTTCCTTCCTTCCTTCCTTCCTTCCTTCCTTCCTTCCTTCCTTCCTTCCTTCCTTCCTTCCTTCCTTCCTTCCCTCCTCCTCTCTTTCCCTCCCCTCCCCTCCTCTTCCCTCTCCTCCCCCAACCCATGACCACTAGATATTAGAGAATTGTAGCCTTAAGCAAGCTAATTCCTTCCATTTCCAAAGAGGATATACAGAACAGGGCTTGGAAGGTCCTCACAGAGCAGGACACAGCTACTCTACATATAGAAAACTCATACATGTAACTTTCAGGTAATTCTAAAATATGTTTACAGCTATTCCTTACTCTGAGGTTGTTCCTAAAGGACTGGTAGAGTTGACTGGACAAGTAATTCACAATGGAAAAAAATGAAGGCCTTTTTATTTTTGACATGGAAGTCTCAATTTCTGCAAATGTTATTAATTTCCAGGTGCTAAAGAACCCAGATAAATGGTTTGCATTCATTTGGTGACATATGAAGGATTTTTTTTTCCACCATATGTTTGGTCATCTAAGTCATATGTTTCTTGGTTTTGACAGAATCACAAACTTTTCAAACAGGAGGATATATTCTGAAAGTGATGTAGAGGCACTCTTTATCATGAAACTCTTCACTTGAGCTCTTGTGAAATACTCCTTAGGAGGGGTATACATGGTGGAATCAAACAGAATCAATACACAAAAAAGCACAGCCACCATCTTGTGATGTGCATGATTTTTGAACCAGGATTGAGATGATTTTTCTTTTTCAGTTCCACAGTCAAAATATGTAACTCTTACATTTTTGTAAATAGTTTTACTATACTAAGAATTGAATGTCATGAATTAGAGAGCGATACAGAATGGGATAAAGACTTTATGACATTTATATGGGAAACTTTGTTACTAGCTTATCACAGGATTTTGTACCTTCAAGAAAAGTGACTCTTTCAAACTGGTGCCTTTAAGGATGTTACATCAGGTGTCAAACATTCTCTAGCCACGCTACATTTGTAAGAACAACAATCTTCATTTTGTTGCTTCCTAAGGATCCCAGCTTAGGTCCTTGAGCCTTCTGCATTAGGAGAGGGAGAGGAGTAAAGGTAACCAATCTGGTTACCGGGAGAAAGGAACACTCAACACTCTCTTTACTCTTGGAGAAAAGATATCTACACTACAATGTGCGGTTAGCGGCAGAAGGGTAGCACATTCTGGAGTGCAGTAAATTTAAATGATTATTTCTAGGCCTTTTTCATTTGTGTTATGCTCTGTTATCATGAACAAGGCTGGCAACCAGTTACTTTCCCTGAAAGCTGTGTTTTCTCCGTAGCAGAATTTACTGTGATGCAGCCCAGCAACTCAGGATGGCAAAGGAAGGCTGAGTAACAGTGACTCGTGCAGCAGGACCACGGACAGAGCAGCCAGGAAAGGGTTTTGGTTGGCGAGCGCGCAACCAGCATTCATGATAGATGGGAATGTTTTTCTTCTTAGTCATGTATAGCCATGACACTCATTTTCTTGCCCCCACTAACCTGTAGACTGACATTCTCAGCTACGACTATCCTAACTCCTGTGGCTTGCAGGGGAAATAAAAGAGAAAAAGGTGGAAGAAACTGTAAAATGCTGTCAGCAACGATTTCTTCTTATCATGAGGAGTGCTGAGATCATATACAATGGTATCAAATGAAGTTACTTATCTCAACATCACATTGCTCTCAAATTAGATCTCACTCCATAGGCCTGTCTTCCCACCAATTCTTGCTTTTCTAGACATAAATGCGAACCATATAGCCATAACACCTGCTCATCTGCCAACCTTTAGCATATTTTGCCTCACAGAATCCACAGATAATGAAAAAGCCAGCATTCCTGTATCAGAGTTGACAGGTAAGGCCTGGAGAGGTTAATTTACTTGCCTAAGGGTAATACAAAAAGTCTTTAAATGCACAGATCTGAAAACTGGACTCTGGAATTCCAAGTCCACGATTTAAGTGCTGGAATACTTATTCATGGTTGTACACTTTAGGACTAAAGACCCACAGTTGTGAGAGGCCTCTCTTCCTGCTGTTCTCTTATGTGTAATTAAACTGGATCATGCAGCTCTGCCATTTCTCGTTAGACGTAGTCCCGTGTTTCTGCTCTCCAAATGCTTTTTTATTTTTGAATGCTTTTTTTTCCTCCTTCCTGCCACTTCCACCATTCCTTGTTTTCCCCTACTTTTCCAATTTTATTATCCACCTCTCTTTTTGTTTCCTAGTTCTTAGTCTCCACCCATATTCCCAATTCACTCTTCCACCTCCTCCTAGGTTCTTTTCATCTTTGTTTTCCCGTTTTCCTTCTTTAACATCATCTGCTATAATTCTCTAATGATGCTCAGAGAAGCAATTTCTGATGCTCAGGTGCTCTTTGAAAGCAAGAACAAGCATACTAACTGCTCAGCTGCTAGAACTGAGACAGGAGAGCGAACAAATGATAAGCTTCAGGTACATTTCCCATTGTATCCCAGAATACACATGTCTACTTGGGGTGAAATTAATGATAGAGAACACATGGCTTTGGACCTTAGCTACTTGAGCCTGCTTTGTCTTCTGTGTCCGGTTGTTGCGGCTGAGATCATTAGAGGCTGCTGTGCTGAAAGACCTTAGAGTCAAGAAACACTCACACCGGCTTTTTAAGTTTTAACTCTATTTTCTCTATTTGCTTCATTAAATTGTTTAAAATTCTATGCATTTTGCAAAGTTTGAATCTGGGTTACTCCATGGGCAGCATAAACTCTAATTTGTTATCTCAGCCTACTCTGGTATTATCAAGGTGCGATGCACACTGCTTTGCTTTACATTTCCCTTCTGGATATTCAGAGCACAGTGGGCACCTTTTTGAATCTTTCCTCTATGTACCAGTGAAAACTGAGATGCACTTTCACAGAACAGTTAGGAACATGGCTGTTCCCCCGGCCCTTAGCTTCTTTGCTCCTTTCTCTGCTAGCATTTTCAACTGTTTCATTCAATCTCCAAGGAGGGCGGTCTGTCTTCAGGTGGTGTCTCAAGCCTAGTGCCTTGCGCTCAGTGGCACAGGCCATCCCATGTAGCTGAGATCACTTAAATCCCATCTTTGAGAGATACTCTACAGCAACAGAGATGCAACAGTAAGGAGAAAACATCACAACCAGGTGTCACAAAAAGCAAAGAACATTTGCTGATCACAAACTTTATTAAATCTCTAGCAAAGGCCTTACACAAACAGTGTTCCTTTGGGGCAAGAACCTTGTGTTTTCATACTCCAGTATAGTCCTGGAGCCAGATGGATAACAAATGAGAAATAGAGTGAAGGGTTTCTCCTGAGGGAAACAAATGGTGAATACTAGCTACATTTAAGACCATGCTCACTGTATTTCAGCAATGGATGACATCCCAAAGCACAATTTCTTGGTTCCCATTGTTGGCATGTTTTGCCCCAGTGCTATTGCAGTCTACTTTATTATATAGCTCATTGCACAAACAAATAAACAAACAAACAAAAAAAAACAGAAAAAAGTCGCGTTATAAAAACCTCTCTAGTACTGATTTTTGGATCAGGTATTTGATGTATGTACGTTAAATTGCTTATTGAATAGCTTTTCTCTACCTTCTCCACCTTTGCTCTTGGTCCTGTCTGGAACAAATCTTCATGTGGACCTGCTCTCAGGATTACTACTTTTTTTTTTTTTTTTTTTTTATCCCCCATATCCCAGACTACAGCACAGTCCTCTCTCAAACCCAGGGAGACAAGATAAGCTTTTTCTGCCTGGCAGCATTTCAGAGACATTAAGTGTAAGAGAGAAGGTAAGTAATTCACCATGCCTCCCCATTTCTGTAATGGGGGAGGACATCTTGATACATTTACAATACTCCTCTGGGGATATTTCATCAGTTATACCTAACTCTAATGGACAATAATTGATTTGAACTTTCTACTTAGCACAGAGCTGTAAACAGCTTCACTCCAGGTTGCAGCAATGAACTGGTGTTTTGTAAAATGGAGAGAAATTTGGAAAACTTCTGCATTGGTCTATTAAGTAAGCTAGCAATGGAATGATCCAGGGATAAACTAACTTATCCTCTCAATTTCAGTAAGAGAGAAAGCAGCTATTAACCAGGTGATACAATTTTTGACTGTCGTTGCCTTTTGCTGGGCATTGGCAATTCAGCCATTTCATGTACTTTTAGTTGAGATTGGTCAAATCAGGATGAGACAGTATTTCACTGACATATCTAATGCCACTTTTTTTTTTTTTGGTAGTTCTCAGAGCAAATAGTCTAAAGAACTCTGTTCTGCTGTAGCCATCAGATAATATTGCTAATATCTAAAGTTCATCAAAAATAGCATCCAACACTGCTGGAGTATTCCCCTCATAATCAAACCTTTTTTCTGTTGGTACCTCCGGTTGTTTTATTCCTGGGCATGAGAGCAAAATTCCATCATTTTCAAAAAATTGGCATATACAGTATTCTTTCTTTGCCAAGGCTTGCAAAGTGAAAATACAGAGTCCCTCTTAGCTCTGCTAGGGAGTAACTAAGCAGGCCTTGTTATCACATGCTGTGTATTTTAATGCCTGTTGCGTTAGAGATTATCATGGAGGTGACAACTGGGGCAAACGATCACATCAGTAATCCATATTTTTAAGGTTCCAATTTCCAACATACGGATCACTATGGCTTTGAAAAACACTTTTGCAAGGGGGTAACAATTCTTTTAAAGATAATACTAGGCCTCACAGTAAAAGATAAGCAATCCAGCTATGCTTTATGCTAATAACCCTACGGTTCGAATTCAAGCAGGCACAAGCAAGAAAAGCTGAAGCGATGACCTTCCCAGTCAGCCTTTTGTCCCTCTGAATAGCAGATGTCACTCTGCACGACTATGTTTATACACTGTTTTGTTACAGCGTGGACACAGGGAATTGTCTCTTTATTTTTTTTTTCTTTATTGATCATGTTCTAGGACTGGTGCTGGAACAATTTACTAGCCTTGAAAGCTTTGCTGTGGGACCACGGAAGTGTCTCTAACACAGGCAGGTCATGAGATGTCAGATTTCAAAACCACGCAGTTGTAGCTGCTGCTGCTGTCTGGCCGTTTGAAAGGGATCCCAACCTGCTTTCAGCTGCTATGAACACTGAGAGGCCAACCCTCACAGGCCTTTCTCACTTCTGTGCTTTCACAGACATCAGTGGCACTGGCCCTCTGAGCAAGATCAGGTCTTCGGTTGTCCACCCTCCTAGTTCTCAACAGACATAGCAAAAGGCAAGATGGCCATTACAGTAATGTGACTGACAACAGGAACCATCAAGATCAATAATAAAAAAAAAAGTCTAAGTTCCTTATGAAAGTTGAAAATCATGGTATTCAGGTGCTATTGGTAGGTAGATTCTACAGCTCTGGTATTTCAAGAGATATAAGCTGTTAATTTCATGCTGGTCCCTTGCTCAAGCAGAAATCTTGGCATTTATCCAGCACTAACTTGGGGAGTTAGAAGCAAATAGTAGGAGCAAGTGTCAGTTTTACTCTCCGGGTTGTGTGCTGGTGCTACAAACACGGCAAACATGGCAAACTGGCCTAATAACCGCTGTTATTAGGCTGGCTTCCTTCTGGAGTTTGTGAATAACTGATTAAACTGCAAATCTGCATGTTAAAAGGGCCAGGGGAACCACCGTTAAATGCCAGTATGTCTCTGCTTATTACTTTGGTGCTTTTCTTATAAATTTTTAAATAGTTCCATTTAAATGATTTTATAATACACATCTGTATTTATATATGTATGTACACATACATATATATAAAATACAGCACAGCTGTATTTTAAGTGTTCTTTAACAAATTTCTTTAAGGACAAACTTCTTGATCCAATACCTCGATTTAGCATCTTTTCTGAGTTAAATCTGCCATTTGGGAATGGCAGAAGATGAAGAAAGAGAGGTGCTGGCACAACACATTACATCTGAGTACTTCACATTCCAGCACATTTCAGGAAGAAACTGCTAAAAGAACAGGCTCTACTAATAGACAAACTGGACTGAATTATTAACTTCTTTAGTGATAACATTTCCCCCCATCTCTCCTTTCCTCAGGGGTATCTGAAGAAAAGGATTCTGCAATGCACAATCCTCACTGCCAATTAATGCTTTGTGTAACAGAATAGAGCTGATAGTAAGAAGTGGCAAATAATCTGTTGCTTTGTGTCTTCCATGGAGAAGATACTTGGGAGCAGGGGGCTTCCGCTCAGAGCAAAAAGCATTAGGCATTTAAACACTTGGGCTCTGCCAGAGTCTCAAGTCTTCACTCTTCACACCCAATGAAGACTAATCCATCCTTCTTTGGATTTGCTCTTTGCTCTTCTGATTACTCTTTCATCCTGCTTTCCCTCTAACTTTTATCTGAGATTTATAAACCTTTCTTATGGTTCTGTTTGGTTTGGATTTCTACTTAGTGAAAGGTATATGTTGGCTTGGAAAACCTCTTATGCCTGTGCTCATTTAGGCACACTCACCTTCCTGCTTCCCTGACACTTTGCAATGAGTGTTTTCATGGGTGTTGTGGTATGGCTAAGAAGCCTTGGTGAGTTTTCCAATTTCTTCATCTGATTTTTACAGCCTTCTTTTAAATAACTTTGCTGTTTTTTAAGGCAAAATAAAATAGGCTACCATTATGTCTCATGCTACTTCTGTTCCATTCCTTAGATGTATCAGAACTATTTCTGAAGCAATTCCTCAATATTACAGTAGGTACTTGCGCCAAGGACTGGTTCTTTAAATGAAAACATTCTCCGCAATAGTTGCTATTTACAACATACCAGGACTGCTTGACTTATTCCTTCTATCCATTCAATATTGCAAATATTAGTACCTTCAGCCTACCAAAATAAACAAATTAAGGAGAAACTTCTAGTTTCTGGCAATATTCTCATTCTTCCTACGTTATATTAATGGAAGGAACTGAAATGCGGAGTGATGTATTATTTTTCATGAAACAGAAAGGGAGAGAATGGATCCAGAAATTCAAGATGCCAAAATCCTTACAGACAATGTCCTTTAAAACCTACCTCTTCCCACTCTATGTAAATAAATTCTGCATTAAAATGGCTTAGCCCAAGGGGCCATAATCTTTGGATTCAAGACAAATTACAAATAACTAAATTTGTAAATGAATCTTAGATACCAAACAATCTAACATATGATTTCTAATCATGGACTCCAATAAAATGCTATCAAAAGAAGATATAATTTTCATAGTTCACCTCTCCAAAACTTTTCCCAAATGGCAGCCCACACATCTGATCTCCTGATATTTTCTACTTGTGATTCTGGATACATGCAACAATTGTGTGGGAAATACTGCAGGGTCTCTTTACACTGGGTGAATTGGGTAAGGACTCAAAATAAGTGGTGCCAATCCTTTATCCATCTGGTTTATGACTGTTCCAGATGGAAGGAAGCTATTAGAACACCATTCTTAACTCCCAGCAAAAGCAGAATATAGTCTCCAAATTAATGATTTACCATATGAGCGACCTAAGCTTAGTCAGAAGGCCAAGAAAGTACTTGGCCCACTCAGTAATGTTCAGATCAGTCTCAAAATGGAAAAGACTAGATTAACAGTTCCTGAAATCTAGTAGCAAAAGAGCTAGGATAGCTTGACAGTCCCTGATAAAACACGACAGAGTCAGTCCCCTCCCTCTTACCCAAGCTAGAAAATAAAGTTCTTCTCTCCATCACAAATTTTAGGACAACTGCGCCCTCCTGCAGTGGACCTTCAAACCCTTCAAACCCTTCAAATCCAGGTCCAGCTCTTCCCAACCAGTATCCCTTAAAAGCAAAAAAAAGCTCCCCAGCTTTCTAGCTTCTGTTTCTGCGACGAAACACATGATGGAAACTGTAGGAGCCACATTAATAAAAAACGTAATGGCCAACATGGAAGCAGTCGGGACAACTGATCTAATGAAGATGGGGTCAAGGTAGTAGAGGGGGGATGCTCAGAGCAGCTGAATGACAGGGCAGGGCACAGCTGGCGCACAAAGGGCCCGAGGAGCAGGAGGAACTCAAAGCTTCTAGTGACACCTAAAGGCAGTCGGGATAATAGAGACCTTTAAAGAGGTCTTTGAAACCGGAATGTGGAGCGGCGAGAGTGGGGTGACACGAAAGGCTTAACTGAGGTTTTTTTTCTGTTCGTTAAAGAAAGCAGAACACAGCCCGCGCTCATTACGGAGGCCTAGCCAAGCTGATACATCTCATCAGCCTATTAATAACGCTGCGCTCCAATCTCGTTTCACAAGGCAACCCATCGGAGCCGCAGCCGACACGTTGCGCAGACACCGGGCTATGGAAAATCTCACCCTCTGGAGAGACCTGAGTGAGGCAGCCTTTTTCATTAATACCAAGTCTGCACAATGAATCAACAACAGATTCAATAAGGCCAGGAAGAGCAAAAATAGAGCTTCTGACCAAATAAAAGACACGTAATGAGATCAGAGTGAATTTAATGGAAACCTCTATTCCACTGAATAGGCAAGGTCCCAGACATCCTCCTTCCTGGGTCTCAGGAGTTAAGCCAATAGACTTCGAGTTGTATCATTAAGTTCAAAATCAGATGAACTGTAATTGAAATAAAATCTTATTTTTGGCTTGTTGATCAAAATGGAGATCAGATGTGCCTAAGGGCATGATTTTCATCAGGACCTCAGTGCAATCTTTGATTTCCAAAGCACTGCACCTGCAATGAATCATGGGCTCAACTAGTAGGATATTAATAGTCTGGTACCTGGTATGCAGGTGCAAATAGAAAATGCAATATTTAAGTGCTTTAAAAGCACCTGCCATTTATTATGAACACAATTCTTTGCAGGCACCAAATTGCTTCCTCACACACATACGCCATAATTGAAAATCATGCCCCATGATTTTTAAACACTGCTTTGTGTCCCTATCCTTACAGGCTTTCATTTCCTCTCCTTCTAATAATTAGTCTAAAAGGGCCTCTTCCTCGCTAAGGATGCTAGCAAAGAATCTCCATATCATGACCTTAGTTGTGTCCAATAACATAGGTCCACCTAGAACTAGCTCTCTCACTTCAGAGGAAATTTGTCAATAAAGCTAAATGACCAAGTAGTTCCATTAAACTTGAGGGAGAGTCTCATACAGCAGGTAGCAACTGTTGATCGAGCAGGGATTCTACATTGTAACTCATAGTCAAAGATAATTAGTCAAAGCCACTAAAAGCAGTAGGTGGTCCCTCTTTTAATATGTAATATAGTAAGTGATGGAGAATTGAGAGATGTGAGAAATCTTGTTCTCATGGGTGAAGGGACGGCTAGTCATCTGTCCAATCTTCCCCACACATGAGTAAGTAATAAATACAAATTAACATTAATTGTCCTAATGTCTCCAAGCTTGGCCTCTAACTTAGCATTGCATGCACACCCAGCAAGTCCAGTAGGATACTCCGGTACCTAGGCCAAAGAACGGATAATTTGCGGCTTGGTGATTTAGGGCTGACAAATGAAAGAAAGAAACTGCTGCTTCATTTCATTTGTTTCCTGCAGAAGAAAGCATCTGCATCAAAATGAGTTTAAACATAAGGGAATACATTTTCAATGTGTTGCACGGGGATTTAGCCACATGACTCCCATTGATGTTTATGGGAAATGAGTGGCTAAATCCCCATATAATAGGTTGAAATTTTAGCCCAAGGAGACTGACTGTGGAGGGACTTGTCAAGGTCTTTGCTCACAAAAATTGTGAGCTACCAACCATTTCCAAACACCATCTCTCTTCACTGGTATACAGTCAAGTGGACCTTTTGCAAGGGACCATTGAAATTGCCTCTATTAAAAGGTTGCTGAAAACCTTTAAATTGCTACAGCAGGGAATGCATGAACATCATTGATGCGTGAAAGAGCGTGCCAAAGGCCGACTTTATGTTGATCATGTCACTTTTACAAGCTGGTGTTGTCTTGGAAGACAAAAATAAGGGGTTATTGAATGATTTAATGCTTCAGACTCTACCAGTGTGGACATCCTGCTATAAAATGCATCAAGAAATGCTTCTAACCATAGTTAGTCGCAGTAGGTTGCAAGAAAAGAAGAAAGATGCTAAATCCCTTGGCTTTTCTCCTGCCTTAAGGAGGATGGAGATAAGCGTCAGATTAGAGTGAGAGAATCCTTTCCGTTTTCCAATTACACAGCTACAGGCCTACCAAAAGCCAGAAAAAAAAATGTAGCCAAAATTTACTACCAAATCTGCTATATGAATATCAGATTAGAGGTTTAACTAAGAAATACAAATCTAATGCTCTCCTCAGTCACATGACTGTTACTTTTCAGTGTAAATTCACAGAGGTCTAGGCCTTTTGCTGACTAAAATATATGGTCAGGGTAATAATATCTTTCAGATAATGTCAGATCCCCGACACTTTTGCATTGATGTCAATGGAATTCTGCTGCATTTCCCTTTCCTTTTCCCTTCACTCATCCTCCCCCCACTAAAAATTGTTAAGGAGCTAGTATGGCCAAAAATGAAATATTTTAACATAGGACATCATCACAGAATCACAGAATGATTAGACTAGATTCTATCATCCTAGCACAGGTTTAAAAGAAGTATAGTTCAAGCAGGGTAATTTTAAAAAGCAGGTTCTTTACAGATGTGCAGCCAGCAAAGAGATTGTTATGTTTCTGCCCTTTTTTTTTTTTTTTTTGTATGCAGCTGTTGATATAAAATCTTACTGCAGAGGTGAGGATTCGTGATCATTATATAGACTTGAGAATCTCCTGAAGGCTTTGATTACAGCAGAATTTTTTTTTGACAATTATAAACCATCAATCAGTGGCATTCCGTGGAGTCAGAGCACTGTACACCTATTTTTCGTTAGCCTTCACACTACACTTTCAAAAGATAAACTGCACTTCTCTGTGCGTTTCAACTCTGAAATACTGTATATGTGAAAATTAATCTGGCAGGCTCTAGAAATTGCAGGCTTCTGGGATGAGCAAATGGGTACAGTTTTCTTCTAACTGTTTTTTGAACCCCATGTGTTGAGAGAAAACAACAGAATGGAAATTGCTCATCAAAATGTTAACTTGTGGCATGGCACAGCCACCAAGCAGGTGTGTGGCATGCCGTTCCCTTCGCTGACATGCCTACCACATGCCACTCAGTTCTGCCACCTCCATCACTTTCTTTTGGACTGTATCCTGCTGCAAACAGCAAAATGTGGCTTGACAGGGAGTCTAGCACAAAAGCGCCACGACCTTTTAGACAGCAGGCATTTGGGGAAAACATTCATTTGGGATAATCCACCATCGAATAATCCTTTGGATTATCTGTTGCCACTGTGGTCTTCCGGCCCAAGTATAAACGTGTTCAGCTAATGCTTTTGCTATTAAGAGTGTATTTAGACAGAAAAAAAAAAAAAAATACAATCTTGCTAATTCATGCTAACAACTAGGACGTTGACCTATCACAAATAAGGGAATTTTTCAAATTAGCAAACACTTGAACAGACAATGCAAAATATAAATAAATAAAGGATAATGCATCACAGAACATACTTTGTTCATTTATTTTGACAACTGCTTAGGTTTAATTTATGAAAATACTTTACAGTGTACAAGGAAATGTGCTGTGGCAAACTTTCTAAAAATAATGAAGAAGTCTTCATTATCTTTGAATGAATGTCTATCTCTGTGTTTCTACTGCTTGGAGCCAGAACTGAAAGCTAGTAACAGAGAAGATACCATGCAGGGGTGATAGTCTGCCAGAGAAGATACAGGAGAAATGCCCCTTTTTGATTACTCTTCCTTCTTCACAGCTTTCTGTGGACTTGGACATCACATATTGCAAGAATGCAACACCTGCTCTGTATCTGCCGGATCTTGTAGTGTTCTGATAAACCTCTGTGAACGATCACTCAGATCTCACTCAAAAGTCTTAATGAAAAAGATGACATTGTATCCTTGTCTCCAGTACCGACCTCCACCTGGCTTGTATGAGGCCCTATAGACCAAATGTTCACAAAGCTCTCAACCTGACAGGAAGTTTCAGGTATCTGAATTCAGAGTTCAGATAAAGAGATGCATTTGCAAGAAAACTGCCCACAGGCCCAGAATATAATTTTACTTACTCAAAAATCCCATGTTTCTACAAATACTAGCAGGAATTTTAGAAGTTGAAATACGAGCTTAAGGGTATAAAATATTTATTTCCACAGCCTTTATTTTTCCTTTTAGGCCTCATGCAAATATTTTGTCTTTTCTGAGGCATGAAGACAAATGTTGCTCCACACACAGCAGAACAACACTCTCCTCTGAGCCATATCTATGTCTTTTTCTCACACAAAACACAATTAAAGCATAGGGCACCTTACTGATGTTATTTGAAGGGAAGCCATCATGCCACTGCTATGTGGGCATCTGTCTCAGGGAATAATCTATGGCTCACTCCCTTCACAGACCCACACTAGCAGTTCACCAGTATTTCTACTCCATTTATTCTGTATGGCCCTGAAGTGTCACAGGGATCGCTCTGCTGCTCTTTTACTGTGTGGCATTCCTGATGCACTTTTGTTACAGGATCCAATGCCATCCGTACCCTCACTCAGGGAATGCATTTTTCCCTTTGCTTTTCTGTTGATGCAGTGGTATTTCCACTTGGGTTTGCAATCATGTGAAATGGAGAACTTTTGAAGTTGCAAAACAGAATGAAACCTCCCTGTGCAAAGCGAAGGGCATAAAGGAAGTCTGAAAATCTGGATAATGCTGAGTGAGTTATTAGGTTGCAGGAAAGGTGCTTGGAGTTCCCATGGTTTCTCCCTGCCTGTCCCTTATTCTGGGTGTCAGAACTATTTAGGTTAGTAAAGAGACTGAATGGTGCTGGTTTGTGGGCTAGAGCAGAGCTTCTTTGATAGCCCAGGTGGATTTGCTGAATTAGTTTGCCTTTAAAAATGGCAATATGAAAAACTTGTCTTATTTCTGGTGACTAAAAACAGTTTCCCTGTCTGAGCACACACATGTGGCATGTGACAGATACTTTCTTTATCTTCAGGAAAATAAAAGAATATTCGAGCAAAATTTCTCACAGAGACCTAAACTATTCTCCTTAAAGACTGTGAATTCAGCCATTTTGGCCATTGGGTTTCAGTTCCATCATTCTGTTTGTTCCCTTCACCCACAATGTAAAAGAGGTTCTTGGAGTTAAAAAGGGGCAGCTCTTGCCTATGTGGCCATTCCTGTTGGCATTCTCAGGCTTGTTACTTTCCTGTGGCCAAGGAGGTTAATAGCTAAAAGACATAGTTCCATTTCAGCCACAGGATGACAAAGGGAGAACCAAGTCACAGCTCCACAGGCACTCAGTTGCTCCGCTGGCAGCCTCCGTCTTTCGCTTCTTCTCACGAAGGAATTTATTACTCTAGCTCTAAGCTCTGACTTCATCCTCAGTGGCTGAATTTGTGTCCAAATTTCTCTTTGCCAGCTGCATAGACGAGGTGGGGGGTATTGCCCTGGAGGATCATACTGTTTGAGGACAATAAAAAGCTCCCAACATTCAAAATTTCCTTATAGCCTCTATCTCCTCATTATTGCTTTGCCATGGTAAATACGAAGTGCAGATAAGCAAGGAAAACAGAAGACATGAAGTACCCCTGATCAGAGACAGCAGTGTGTGTCTGCCTGTGTGTGCCAAGCTCCCATGCTCAGCTAAGTGGCATCAGGAACCCCCCAAGGCCCTGCCGTCTCACATCAGGAGCTCAGCAACCTCAGCATGGGCTGGTCCCATGTCTGAGTTTGGTAGGCAGGATATTTACCGCATCATTCAGACAGGGCTCAAGAATCTTTCCTATCCCATAATTGTTTTAACAGAGAGCTGTGTCTTTAGACAGAATGCCAGGCAGAAAGAAGTTTGAGTATCAGAACGTTTCTGGCTCTTCTGTTTCAAAATTAAGCCCTACTTTATTTTATTTTACCAGGAGAAAAAAAAAAAAAAAAGCTCCCAACCACTAAGTCTAAATCCATTGGCATTTTATTGCACTGCTGCTTAAGTGGGAACAGACCTCAAACACTACTTCTCCTTTTCTAAAAGCAGAAGACCTTAGCACTTGAGCTCCGAAGCTTGACCATTAATTGTTTGTATTGCAGAGCCTATGACACACTTAAGTAGCTGAGCACAACAATAAACACAATAGCCAGTTCATTAAATCATTCTTTGTTAAGACATTCCAAAGCTTTAGGCTTAAGCCTCTTAACATTGAAATCACTATGCTATTTTTTTAAACAAATGAGCAAGCATAACTCACACAAAAAGGGGAAAGCACAACAGACTCTTTGATGTATGCATCATCACTATGATGCCTCGCTGAGATTAAACTCCATGTCTAACAGCACTAAGAGGTTTCAGCAGCTCTTTCTAAGGAGAAGCTGAAGTCAGGAGCAGCTAAGAAGTGCTGCGGTTGCTGTCACCTCTCCTGCAACAGCTTTCCTTGGACTGTCACATCATGAAAGAGGCTATCAATAAACTGTGGAGTGGTGTTTGTAGTCCCTCTTCTTGTGTCTGCAAGATCCTGTCAAAAGTTTGACTTGTTGACACATCCTGTCAAGTGTTGAGGAAGACTGGAGATGACACAAGGTGGTAGTGGGAACAGAGGTCTGCTGCAGTGGGAGAGTTTGCTTTTATAACTCATATGTGAAAAATACTTCAGCCTGGAAGAAGAATGGAGTCTGCATTTCTTTCTACGTACTTGTGAAATAAGTTCACTATTCATAATCTTGGAGTTACACAGATGCTAAAACACCTTAATAAAATGCAACTTCAATGCATGCGCTAATTAATGGTCCCTTTTAAATAACATCCACCTAGCTTTGGCTGACTGCAGCTTGTTATTCCTCCTCACGCCAGCTTTGCAGATGCTTCTCTTTCTCCAAAAAAAAAAAAAAATTCTGCACCTTTTCTCACACCATATGTCACAGGTAGAATCCGTGTTATTCCCTTCCTGTTAGTATATGCTAGTGTTAATATCCCCACACTGTTAGTATGTGACTTCACATACTGTTAGCATGTGAATGCATTCGAAGGAAAGAAGAAGCAAAATGCATGGCTGAACAAAAGCCTCAACAGAAAAAATCATCGCTGTAGCTACGATCTTTCTCTCCTCTTGCCTCAAATGCTTTGGTTATGACTTTCTGTGTTACAGCACATCTGATAAGAGCTCATTTCTAGTGGGTGATGAGCACTCCCTGCTCCTGACAGGGTTAATGAAAGCTGCTGGTGCGCAGTTTCCCCTGAGTTGTCCCCTGGACTATGAGCTAGGGCTACAAACTGTTGCTCTTAGGTGCCTGTAAAGTGACATATTCCTCGTCAGGAGTAACAAATGTGAACAATAATAGATACGTTCAACACCCTAGTCAGTCAAATCTATGAATTTCTTTCTTACAATTTTAACCCTGCCATTGCAATGTTTTTTTTTTCTGACCAACCTCCCAATGATATGAAAGTTATAAAACCATGGCCTGGTAGCTGACTCCAACTCTGCCACATACAGGCTTCCAAGACAGTGCTTTCTGAGAAGAGGAGGCTGAAAAAAAGGTGGAAGAATGAGCCAAAGGTCTCATCTCCTTTTCTCCACATACGCTCCCCCAGCCTGAGCAGGGGGTTTGAAAGCTACCTGCCTAGGGCAGCTGTGGCCTCAGATCTGCAGCTAAGCCTGCCTTTCTGTGCAGACCCAAAGCATGTGTGGCTTTGTAGAAAATGTATAAATGAAGAGAGAGTTAAAAACTACTAGAGAATACTCCCTGGGATTATCTGTACTATCAAGACAGGAAAACTTTGCAGATGCTACTGTCTCTCTAGAGGAATAAATGCTTGCATTTTAATATTCTCAGCAGCTGGTTCCTGTTGAATGCCATCAGGATGATTCAGCCACCCACCAGGAACACCACTAGCAAGTGCACACACACACACACACGCACACAGACACACAAATCTGCGAAACTTTCTACTCGCAATGCCGATGTCGTCACTTCAGCAGAACCTAATCTTTATTAACTGTTCTTCATTACTATTAGCAGCAGGTTTAACCTTATCAGTAGTGCTTCCCACTCCTCACATCAAGTTCACATTCTTAGCTGCTTACTCTGTGGTTACTTAATTCACCTGCAGACTGACCTCAAGCAACATATCCCTCCTATGCCCTCGTGTCATCAAACTGATGGTTCTTCAAGCAGCCCTACAGTGGCCAACAGTCACTGTTTCTGATGAAAAGCACAACACCTGTAACACCTACTCAGGGTCTACACGAGACTCAAATGGGACAGATAACTTGTCACACTGGCTGATGAGATCTTTATGTCTTGAAATATCAGGGTTACTCTCTCTAATTTTTTTAATGAATCTCATGGCTGTTTAGTCAGTGGCCTGCAGACTGCATCCATGTGCACCTATCAATAATCAGTAAAAAAAAATTTACTCTCACTCAAGCAGCAATACTTCTTGATATTCACTTACCAAATCAGATCACTCAAGGACTAACCTCCTTGGAACAATTTCTGCCTCTGTTTAGCATTTATTGGAAGCAAAGTCACCTGTGATCCCAATCTGCACAACTTTCCCTGGGGGAGGACAGGGCCTACAGAAGACCTAACTAAACTGCAGAGTTACCCAGGGGGATCAGAGCATCATAGACTATAGACCTTATAAAAGGAAGAATCTTCTAAATAAAATTGTCTGCCAGTGAGTGAAATGCACAGTTCAGAAACAAAACAGTGAGAATGTAACAAAGCAGCTGTATCCATCTGGTCAATAATGTCCATTTAGGCTTCCTCCTTAATGCTACTGCCACTTTATTCAGCTCAATACTAACAGTGCTACAGGTAGACAGAAAAGCAATATAAGCATCCGTTCTAAACCGATGGGTTTTAATTTCATCATCACCAAGCACCTTAATTTCACTGCTACTCTTTAATGCTTTGGAAAAACAAAAATCAAAACACCAACAATCCTTCAACATGGAAATACCTGCTATTTCAAACCAAGACAGCAGCATGGTTTGACACCGCCAAGTATTGGTGCTATAAATATACACAGCTCCTAATGTAATCTCTCAAATGAAGGAGTGAAATTTAGGTTTATTACCTGTGTCAGGATGTCCTAGCACAGAAAACAAGCTCTAATAGAGAAGTCAAAGATCATGCATTGAGTAAGTGACAAAAACATTATGAACACAAGTGTTCTAGTGTCAGATCCATGATGTACACAAATAGCCCGTGACACCTACTGCTGACTACGATAATATTCATCCTGATTAGAAGTGATGCCATCATATTCCTTACTTGCTTCGCAAAGAGTATCTTCAGGAGCTGTGTCACTTCCAGAATCCAGAGTGGTCCTACCATGGCTCACCATAAACCAACCAAGTTACGGAGCCAGCCCTTGCCCACGCTAATGAGCGAAGCCGTTAGGTATGCAGGGGAAACTGCCATCCGGGAGAGTCAGCCAAGAGTCGGTGTGTGAATGTGGCAAAGAAAACTAGGGGGGTGGCAGAAAGGGAAAGAACAGTCTTTTATATCGAAACAAAACCACAAAGTTTTAATGAAAATTTTAAGCAGTCTCACAGTTTTCTGCTATTTCATCACATGAAAAAGCAGAATTTCAAATCACTGAAAAACAAGTATCTTTAATTTAGAAAATCTCTGTTTTTCTGCAAAGAAAAAATAATGGGAAGAAAGACAACAGCATTTTCCTTTCTTTTTTACTTTTTTTTTGGCAATTGGTAACGAGCGTTTTTTCTTTGTTGGTTTTTTTTTTTGACCAATTCCAGTAAGCTATCTATCTCACTAGATGCTATGTGGCAACCAGAATCTGTTACCCATTGTGGTTTCAAAGCTGAGAATGGATTAGATAGATAGTCTTTTCTGTTATTTTAGCCCCAAAGTATATTTTAAACAGCTTTAAAGAGAATGAGAATTCTTCCCATACCACTGACAGGCAGAAAGGGGTTTAGAAACAAGTTTATGTTTCCAACAGTTTTACTTTTTGCTCCTTCTGAGACTTTTTTCTTCTTCTTTTGCTTGCACACATACAAGGGGAAAGCCTTGTTTGAGAGATGTCAGAATACAACACTCAGTGATCCATCAGTCAACAAGGAAACCCAGATAGGTGTTTCTAGTAAGCAGTAAGTGTTGTGGAGTTCGTTTCCACGCACTTCATTCAAATCTGAGACAAGTCAGGCATACAAGGACAGTTTGAAGGGCTGCTTTTTCTTCCTCTTTAAGTGTACTACAAAGGCACATATCTTCTTAAAAGCTAGTCTGGGCGGTCCAGGTTGGCAACATTTCAGTGTTTGGCCTCCAATGGCAACTTTAGAATTATCTTTCGTCTCTTTTTTATTTTCTGAGAATGGTTAGGACATAGGCATGTGTTTTCAAAAGAAAATCCAAGTCCTTTAAAAGAACAGATTTTTTTTTTTTCTTAATAGAAGCTAACCAAATTTTACCTTGGCCATAGAATTTTATCAAGATTTAAGAAATGAGCAGTAATACCATCAGTGTGTGGAGAATTTATTATGCTCAGGCACAGTGCTCTTGTAACACCAGTGGCAAGAGTTATTAAAATTATTTTCCAGGTAAAGGAAGATGTGAGAAATAACCCAAAACTTGAAACAAAGGCACAGGACTTCTATACAGATCTGTGTGAAAACCAAAGATGCACACAACTTTGTTACCTGTACCTATGGATTTCACCGCATTTTACAAGCCATATTGATCTAATCTTCTCAGCTGCCTCAGAGGTAGGAAACCACTGGCTACAGTGAGGAGGTGCCTGGCGTAATTGGAAGCAGGGGAGTCCAGGGCTGTGCCCTGAGTGGGCAGTGGAATAAGGAACATGTCCAAATCGCTCTGTTCCAGCCACCAGAGCAAAGCAAGATGCCCCTACAGAGAAGGCTATTTGGAACAGAACGAGCCTGAAAAAAATCAAAGTACAGTTACCCAAAGCAAGTTTTACTCTGGCCCTTTGTTCCTCTGTTGTTAGCCAAAAAAATCCACATACGTGCAAAGAACTTTCTCTCCCCTAATTAGCCTTCCCTTTCGTTACGCCGTGAACACTGGAGTTTTAATCCTGAACAGAGAGGGGCCTTGGGCAGAAAATTTGGCCAGTCTTTCTCACAAAGTCTGAGTGTGTTCCGACCTTTTAAAACTGTACCAGTCCCCCACTAACCTAAAGATTAAGGAGTACGTTTTCAAAGCCATAATGAGCTAAGCCTCTCGGCCTCTTGTGAGATAGGAAACTACCCACTGATCCGGAGGCCTTAGTCCACACTACCCAAGGTGAATTGCTGTTACTCTTTTTGTTACATTCTTAACATAATCTGATATTTCCCCTTTTCCTGACCTCATTGACCATTACAGACTACATTTGTTTCTTTTTCCTTTAAAGTGTTAGAATGCTTTGCTTTCACACGGTTCTGTGTCGTTTCTCAAGTCCTTTTCTCTTATGTTTCTTCCTTTATTTCTGTGTAACAGGACGGTTAAAAACCTTTACCCATTTTTTTTTTCTCTCTCTGCCTCACGCAGTCTGGAAGAGAAAAAGAATTCACTGTCTCTGCCTACTGCATCTCCTCTCTATTTCACCCATTACTTCTGCCACTAATAGTTCTTCTTATCTCATTTCAAATTCTACTAATCACCTTCCCATACCTTCGAATTGCACTCTAGGTGTCAAAAATTCACCATCCATCAGCCACAGAAGCAAAATTTATGAATAGTAGGTATGGGGAGAAGATTTCTGACAGCAGAGGGCTCCTTAATACACGAGACGAAGGAATAGCTGTTATTAGACAAATTCGGATTCAAAATAGTGACACGGACATATAGAAATCTTTAAACAAACAACTTAAATACAAGTGTCTTCCCTTAGAGTCTTTAAATCAGGATGATCTATCTTCCCAAAAGGTATGTCCTAGTGCAATCAAATGACAGGGGTTTAGGCAAGAAGTTCTGCAGAGTTTTCTTGCCTCCCTGAGGTGAGACTGTAACCTTGGTCCTTTTTTACCACCTCTGAAGATAAAGAGCCACGGCTGTGCAGGGTGTATCATCTGACTTACTTGTCTCTCTCACCTCTTGTTCCCATGCGCTAGTAGATGTTGGATAGTTTTGAACAACAACTTCCCTTTTTCAGCTACAAGGGCATTTCTCCACTTTTTGGGAGAGGTCACTCTCCCACACGCCAGGGCTCCAAAACTGCCTCGCAAATCGTGATAAGGAGGGTCTAGGAAAATGCACTCCTCCCATACAAAGCACAGAACAACTTGCACTTTTCAAGGGTCTGTTTCTCATTTTATAGCCCCAGGCCTTCCCCCAGCTCGTGCTTGGGGCTTTCCCCAACTGCTTCCAATAGAAATGACCTAGTTCTTCTCGGTTCACTGAGGTCCCCATAAGCATCAGCAAGAGCTCAAAATTAATATATTTTTTCCTCCTATATATTAGAAAAAATTTAGCCACCACAGGGCTCTCAGGCTCCAGACTTATATAGTTATCAATGACTCAATTTATATTCAGTTACCATGTGGAAATTTATCTTCGTAATCATAACTGTGAGAATATACAGTCATGTTTTAACTACGGTACAGCTGACAGATATGATACCAAACCAACGTCAAACAAGTAGGCTTTTCAAGGTCTGTTTAAATTCACTCTAAATTGTGGGTTTGTAGCATTGCAAAAATTTACTAAAAACACACGAGTTAATATTTGTCCAGTGCTATCATCACAAGAGAAATGCTGTTGCTGTTGTCAAAGTCTACTGTAGACTTAAATGCAAAACAGTTTAAGATGTGAATAGCTTTAGTAACTAATAGCAAGTCGGCAATATAACAGATGGCAACTCACATGTAAGATAAACCACATCTTAATAACAACAACTTACATTCAGAGGGGTAACATTTCCTAGTGGTTAGAGCATGGGACAAGGATACAGAATTCCCAGGTTATCTTCCTGGCTCTACCACTTCACTTGCTATGTGAGCTTAGAAAAGTTACCCCAAAGCTCTGTGCCCCACTTTCCTCATCTGCAAAATGGAAACAATTCTTCCAAATATCACCAGACTGTGGAGGGGAGAGGCTCATATCACTAGCTTTGATAGAAAACACTTTAGACAAATGAAGGCATCGGAGAACGTTTGCTAATGCTATTCTGTAGCTACAGATGAACTTCCAAAGGGTTTACCTCTGCCCAAACGGAAATACAGCCATCCCTGGAGTGAGAAGTAGCAGCTGCTTAGTAATGCTCCATACCTTTATGCTAAGGTTCAGGCCAGGAAGAGAATATTACCACACCCCACTGATACTTCAAAGGGAATTCAAGGAGGCCAAATATAATTACATTAATTGAAATTTAGCCAGGACATTATGTAATCTCGAACAGCGGTCTGAATCGCTATTCTGTATCTCCTACAAAAGGGAGCACCTACATCTCCCCAGGTTTCTGTCATCATTAGTTGGTCGGTTTTGATCAGAAACAAGAGTGCTTCTCGCTCCCTGACTCTGCTTTGTGCCGCACGACAGAGTTTCACAAAGGTCCTCCAAAGCAGGCACCAGAACAGTCTTATGCTATCTGACAAGAGCATAATGCAAAATGAAAAGGCTGAAAAATGTTCCCCTCTGCTTTCTGCTACATAACAACCTTTTTTTTTTTTTTTTTTCCTTTTTCTTTTTTGGTATGAGCAATAGATTAATTTTTAACTGTATCAGTAGTAGAGACTGGACTCTGAAAGGATCCATTTTTGCCATGCTTTCCCAGACGGGGCTTTGGTGAGAATACCATGAAAACAGAAGCTGGAAGATTGGACCAGAAGGGAAAAAAAAATGGTTGGCTGCAGAGAGAAAGATTTGCTGTAGTGTACACCCTAGTGCTCCTGCAATATGCAGGCAATGGCACAAACTAAAGCTCAAAACCTACTTTCTGGCTCGACTTGTCAGGAGGAAAAGCTGCCTCTGATCAGCTCTGTTTTGGTCTCTCCAGCTGCATAGGGTTATTGTGGCAGCACAATTTTCTGTGGCTTCTGAATATTATGGGGATATGGCTTCAACAAGCCAAAAAAAAAAGTCACAAACAAAATACATATATATAAAAAGAACAGCTGATCTCACTGAAGAAGACTCTGGCATCTTCCTACACAGAGTTTTCACTGGTATTTCCTGGTTCTCCAGCCAAAAAAATCATCACAGAACCCTTTTTTTTTTTTTTTTCTAAGGGGAGGGAACACAAATTATTTCTCACGCTAGCTTGTCAGGCTTTATGGGATATGTAGTTGGGAGTAACAGGTCAAAAAGTTCTGTGAAGCAAGCTATTCAAAGGACTTCATAAAGAATATTCTATGCAACTAACTTACTGCTCTCCAGATGGTCAAAATTGAAAAGGCCATCTGAGCAAAAATCAAGTTTTGGAAAGTGCCATGAGAAATTTTACCCAGAGGATGTGGATTCGGCGTCTGCTGGCTTCAGTGGAAACAGAATCACTCTGACTTTTAATATTCTTTAAAATCTTAAGTTCATACAAAGAGATGCCTGGATATTCCATGTTATTATTTTCAAAAGAGATGAGCTCAAATCGCAAAATCTGGATCTGGGTGCCTAGTAGCGCCAGCAGTTCAGGAGAGTTTGGACCGGCAAGGTTGGCTCAGGCAAGTGTTGAGTGTTTTCCCAGGATTTTTTGAAGGCCAATACAAGGGTTTCAAAGAGGAGAGAGGCATGTGCAACATGGCAGAGTTACAAAAAAACATCGTGTGGAATTTCCTGGGTTTTGTGAGATTAAAATTGTAAGTCTAATTAGTTTAAGGAAATTAGCTCTTTATAATTTCCATTTTGTATTGAAGAAACACTAAAAATTAAAAACAGAATGAGAGTGGAAAAATTAATGGGTTTCAGTAATTAGTTAATCAGAAAATGCTTCTGTCTTAGTGTGACTGCCCAACACACATGAAAAAAAAAAAAAAGGAAAAGTAACTATGGCTTTCTTCATGTTTTCCAAAATAATATAAGCTTCACCTCTGAGTTTGGAACGAGTACCTGATATTCCAACTCAGCTAGTTTTTTAGTGGTAAACCACTGAAATTGGTGTTTAGGTTGAAATATCATCTTACCATAACACTAATACAGACACAGAATAAACACATGCATACTGGCAAAAATAAACCTGAGTTTGTTCCTCTTAGTGGCCACATCAGATTTACATGAGCTTTACGCGCTAATGAAATGTTAAATGAAAGAGTAACCTCTTCTGAGAGCAGACCTTTTCACCAAGAGCTGAGCTGGGGATCTCTGACATCTGCAAGCAGCAGGACAACTTATTACGCTGTAGGAAAACGTATTTCTCTTGACAGCGGCGAGCCAGGCCGAGGTCTACAGACCCCACACTGGTGCACTGTGAAGACATGTGTTAGACAAGCTGTTTTGTCCCTTGGCTATCACCCTCCCAAGTACTCCATAGATCTGGATTGGGCCTGCCTTTTCAAAAAAATCAAATAAAAGCAGCAAAACAAAGCCAAGCCAAAACACAACACTGGTGTAGCTCCACCGCTCCCAAGTTACGCTAACAAAACTTTGGTAGCAACGAATCACAGCACTTGGATTTCGATTTTTTTTGTGGCTCTTTATTGCAGTTATTTCATGAGGCATCCAAATATGTATTTTATCATCACTGGAGTTTATAACCACTTTGAAATAGAATAATCCACTCTGCAGAGCTGAAGGCAGGAAAGTTGGAGAAGAAGGAAATATTCTTGCTAATAAAGATGCTGAGCAACAATCTCAGCTGAAACGGCCCAAACCTTGAAAGGAGCCTTTACGCCATAGTGATAAAAGTCTCCAACATTAGCCTTATTGCCACGCTGTTTGCTGACTGTCGAGTCAAGTAAATTTGCAGGTGGCTACGAGAATGATCTCACAAACAAATATCTGCAGCTATGACTGTTCAGAACACCGGAGTGCGCACAGAGTAACTGGGAACACAATGTGCTGTGCATGAACAGCACACAGTTTTTAAATGTTCATAACACTTATTTCAAAACCAAATTTTCTCCCCGCAAAGCCCATCATCCCTTACTCAGGACCATGTACGTGCCTCAGCACGAAAAGTTAAAACAAAGCTGGTTTTGAGTGGCCAGAGTATGAAAGAAAAGGAAAGGAGTCTCAAAATATTTTCTGTGGCTAAGGATTCTCTTAATTCCCATTTAGATTATGATCACAAACTAAGAAAGAATCATGGTCTGCCATTTACAGCGAGCCTGAGATATTTGAGCCCATTTTCCGATAGACCTAAAGGATAGAAAAGCAAAGTTTTAGAGGGTGGGAGTCCTCTCAAGTCAGCTCTCCTGTCTCTCCCGTGGCGAGCGTGCTACACATTGCACAGACACCTCGTACTGGACCACGTACCCCTGTGCCTGCTTTCCAATGCTTCCTCAGAGGCCTTGCCCCACATGCTCATGTTCTAGCTCAGCTCTTAATTAACCCTGTCCCAGGCCAACCTTACCTGGCTTCAACGGCAAGGTCTCCGAGTGAGGCAAGGAAGGAGAAAGAAACAGCACCACGTAGCAGGGGAGACCTAGGTGTGCTTCAATACCCCTACAATATAACCGAAATATGGTTGATCTGGACTGCTAACAAAAAATCCGTAGTCTGTATCTGCCTCACACACAAGACTGCTTTTGTATGCAGCCTAAGCACACACCAGAGAGGAAATGCTGAAGTTTATATATCTTCAGCTATGCTAAGAGGCTTTATCAGGACAAAATAATGTAAATAAATCATATATACAAAATTCACATGTACTTTCACAGGTGGTGATAGGCCCAGAGGGGGATCGGAGCAAGCGGGCAGCGCGAGCAGCCAGCAAGAGCATCACCCTCCTATAGAAGGTGCCAGTAACTCCCCTTTGTGCCTCTACGGAGCAGCCGGGACTTTGCCTTTTCTAATCTCACCAAATCCAGATGAAAAAAAACCCTCACAAAAGAAAACAAAACCTACTGAGTTCAGAAAAATGCAACAATAATTACAGTGAGAGCAAAGTTGTGTGAAAAGCTCGTTTTCGGGCTTGCTTGCCAAAGTATATTACAATTCAGGTTGCCCCAAAATGAAGCAAACAAAAGATCAAAAACTCGAAACTCCTCCCGACCGGTCTACACTCCCCACTCCAAACCCTTGCATTTTGGCACGCATTTAAGGATTTCCCCCCCCCATCCCCTTTTCCTTTAAAAATCAATTCTGATATTTGTCCAAGAAAAACCTTAGTTCAAAAAGAGAAAGGAAAACATCACAGAAGAAAGTATCTGGACAAAATATGGCATAGGAAAGTATCGAAACAAGACAGCACCTCTATTTTGGAAAGACGGGACTTTCTTTCCTCGCAACAATTTAATACATTTTATAGAGATCCACATTTTTTTTTCTGTTGAACTGAGTTTGCATTTTCAGGCAAAAAGTTGTGGATCAGTGTTTATCTAAATGATTTATTGCTAAAATCGGCACAACGAGGAAAAAAAAAAGTCATCCCACAACGAAAATGTGAGTCAGTATCATAAATACTGTTGCCATAAGGCTGATCTACTTGGCCGTACTCCTCTGATACCTAGCTCCTGTCTGACTCTCCCTCGCCTATTCTTAGAGACCAGTGTTCTGGTACCGCAAACTTTTATGGAGGGCATACAGAAAACAGGTCTGATTTATACCTCGTAGGGTATAAATTCCTGTATTCCTAGAGCACTTTATTTAATTTTCCTCCAGCCTTAATGTCCCCATTGGCCATTTGAGTACTTAAAAACCCCACACCCAGGTTAGTACCTAAAAGTCTCTCAAGCTCAGTAACTAGAGGTGCCCAAATAAAATAAATAAATGATAAAAGTTTATGAAAGTGAAAGAAATTGTGTAGGAGATGGAATAGGCAGCTTTCTTAGGCTGATACAGGTGTATCCCAACTGCCCCAACTAAGGTGGACAAGGCAAAGGACAGACACGAATGTGAGAGGACACCAACTGACAGCAAGCGAGAGTGAAGATGCAAACAGGAGAAATAAAACTAAAAGGGGCTCTTTATTTTTCCAGCTCTACCACGAACGCCAATTTGGGCAGGGAATTAAAACCAGCCCTCGGAAATAATTAAGTTTTTCTTTTTCTGCCGAGCTTGGGGACAAAACCCCGCGGTTGCGAAGGGACTACCCTCACGCGGGCACGCGGGAAATGGGGGGGTACTGGGGAGAAGGAAGTGAAAGGAAAAGAAAACAAGTGGAGCCCTCGCAGGCCCATGCTGCTAACGGGAGTCCAAATAAAGAGTCATATGATATCTGATAGTGCAGGACACGTCGCCAGGAGCTGGAGCGCATTGCCTGCAGGAAGAAAGAGCCAGTGTGTTACTGCTCAAAGAGCTTTTCTTCCGCCTGTTTTTTTTTTTACTTTATTTTTTTTTTCTTGCCCTCGCTGTCTTTTCTCCTGTACTGTAAACGTGTTCCTCTCAGGCCAGGTCCATGAAGAGCCCCTGAAAGGAGCTATCGCCTTTCTCTGCACTTCTGGAAGCAGCGGCGGCCGCTGGAAGATGCCCCCTCTTGCTGGCACTCAGGAGGCTAAATCTCCATTCTTGCCCTACGGGTCCTTCCCTGCTGCAACCATTGCCTGGGCTGCAGGCACCAACTGCTCACAAAGCAAGGTTATACTAAAAAAAAGAAAAAGGGAAGGGGGGAAGTGAGGAAAAAGATCCAGGGAGAGAAAAAAAAAGGGGGGGACACATCCTATGGAAAACTTCAAAGGCCAAGTCCCATTTCCCTGCTCTTTGTTTACTTTTTTTGTGTTTTTTTTTTTTCTTTTTGGAGAGCAAGCGAATGAGAGAGAGAGAAGTCACAGAAAACATTCAAACCATGAAAATATCGGGAGTTGGGAAGAGTCTCAGAGTAACAAGGAAAATGAGGATTTAAAAGAAAGGAATTCTTACTTGCCAAAAGTTCATCAATTTCTTATGTTTGTCAACACAAAAACGAACTCTTTGAGGGGGAGCGGCGTCCATCTGCCCATACCAGGTGTTTCACACGCAGCTATAGAGTCCACAAAGTCCTGCCAAGCAGATCCTGCCACTGCTGGTGCCCCCGGAGACGCAGGTGCCCCAGGGAGCCGCAAGGACGTCCCCCTGCACGGGCGGCCCTGGCCTTCGGCCTGTACCTGCACCCCAACTTCTGCCAGTCTCGGTCTTCAGGCTGTACCTGCACCCCAACTTCTGCCGGTCTCAGCCCCCAGGCTGCACCTGCACCCCAACTTCTGCCGGCGGAGCTGCGGCCTCCGCAGGCTCGGCCAGGGCAGTGCCTGGTAGCGAGCAGAGGTACCACCACAGAACCCAAACTGTCTTTAACCTGGGTCGGCTCCTTTCACCGGGCACGGGTGGTTTCACTGCACTTTTGCGAGCGACAGACTGTGTCCCCCAGGACTTTTTACCACTACAGTATTCCGATATTCCTAAAGCCAGAGGATGGGCTTCCCTCCTTTAACGTATAAGGATATGTACGTGTGCTAATTCCCAATGTACACCTACCGAGTACCTAGGTATTGCTTAAAAACACTGCCACAGACCCATACGCTGCACCTATGGAGCTGCTACAGGCTACCTCTTCTGCAGGGAAGCCTGCAGCACAGATATAAAAATCAAGGTATTGCAGCAATAACGCTTTGCATCCAGAAACAATCATTATAACTCCGTGACAATTTGATCTAGTTATTTATATTGTATGCTTATGATTTTGGCGGGGTGGATGTAATATACATCTTCCTTTCTTGTTTGCTGTACAACTGATATATGATGCAGTTTTTAGACTGGTAATTTGTCAAAAGCCAGGAAAATATAAATCAATAAAGGAAGGAAGACAGAATTTGGCTTAATAAAGCACTTCCTTAGCTCCTGAATTTGCAATGGTCTGTATTCCCAAACATCCTAACCCTTGCACAGGAGACACTATGGAGAAGGCACCACGCATGTTATATACCAGGTGCAATAAAATTCCAAGATAAACATTGCCTTAAATATGAAGCCTTGTTTCTTGACATATTACACGTGAAAAGGTCCCTGCCTTTTACACACACAAACACACAGAGTGTATATATAAAAAAATAAACACATACAGAAGAACAAAAATATCGGTAGTACACAGAGGTCCGCTCTGAAATTCTCAATTTGGGGCTCTGCTTGAGAAGTAAACTCAGAAGGCGAAACGCAGCCCCCTTCTGCGAGGGGGTCCCATCCACCAGGAGGAACAAACAAACAAACAAAAAAAAAAATCCCTGAGCTCCGACTAATCATTTAGGCTGCCAATGAGAGGTGACTTTTAGACAGATGGCCAGGGAAAAGCTGGGTCCGTGGACACAGACGCTAGTGCCCCATCTGTATTTTAGGATCCTAGCTTCAACAAGCCATTACCAACTTTTTTTCTAAGTGACAGAAAGTGAAAGATTTCTGTTCCCACTAATTTATTTATTTTGCATTGAAACCACCCCATTTCCTTCCTTTTTTTCCCCCCTCGTTAAGAATTTGTTGTTTGATTTTTTTTTAAGTAAATAGAAACTGCTCGCGGTATAACTTTTACGCCAAAAAGAAAAAAAAAATAAAGGAAAAAAAAAAGCTAGATAAGTTGGCAGAACAGCAATTGGATTTAAACAGAGAGTAAAAAAAGGGAGAAAGAACAACATATGAAACTCACTTGGTCTCGTCCCCCTTCCATTCCTGTTCTTATTAATTCCAAATTATAATTTGGAGGTAAGGGAACTGAATTTCCTTTCAATCTATTTTGTTGCTGCCACACATTCTGTGCTTTGCTTCTGCCTCTTTCTTTTTTTAGGAGGGGGGAAAAGGAAAAAAAATAACTAATAAAAATAGAAAAACATATCTCGGGCGTTAAGCTCGCTCTCCCCCTTCCTTTGTAAAGAACTCTTTGTTCTCTAGTGAAAATGCTGAAAAAATCCCCGGGCTCCCTGAAACAAGTGCAAAACACTTAGAGGCTTTTGGGCTGGCTGGGAGCCAGAAACCCTCCCGCTGTCTGGTTAGGAAGAGAGGAAAGAGAGAGAGAGAGAGAGAGGGGATTGAGAGAGAGAGGGAAAAAATTGGAGCTTCCTTTAATAGACATAGGAAGCAGGTCCTTTTTTTTTTTTTTTTTTCAAAACTGGCGGTCAAGCGTTAAGTAACTCCCCGTCTCCATCCACCTGCTCGGGAGGAACTTGGGCAGCCCCCGCGCCGCTCCCCAGCCGCCCGCGCCGGGGGAGCCCGGAGCCGCGGAGACCCCGCGAGCCGCGGCGGGCTCCGCTCCGCTCCGCTCCTCTGCTCTCCGCTCTCCGCTCCCTGCTCCGCTCTAAAGCCGCCCGCATCCCGCTGCCCTGCTGCCATTCCTCCGTGCTCCCATCGCCCCGCTGCCCGCGGCTCCGCTTCCCCCTGCCACCGGCAACGCGCGCACCAAAATAACGGCTCGCGCCGTTCTCCTTAGAGAGGAGAGAGGGGAGAAGAGGTGGGGGGAGCAAAAAAAAAAAAAAAAAAAAAAAAAAAAAATAACGGGGGGAAAAGCTTTTTCAATCTCGGTTGCGACAGTGATAAGGGGTAGGGAACATCTCATACCTGGTGTGAATGCTAATCAGCCAGGAGTTCGCCTTTTTTCCCAAGACAGGGAAGTGTTTCCTTCCAAATTTATTAGAACCTCCTCCACTGCCTCTTTGAAAAACCTTCTTTGTCACCCTCTTCCCAAGTCCTGATACTTCTTTAAAAAAAAAAAAAAAATGGCTTCGGAGCTCCTTCTATTCTTGATATTGATTCTCTCTCTCTCTCTTTCTCTCTCTCTCTCTTTCTCTCTTCCCCCCCACCCCCCCACCCCTCCTCCTTTCTCCTGTCTCTGTCTCTTCTGAGTGGTCTATTGATAAGTCCCTAGAGGCACTGGGTCAGCCTGCCCGTAGGAAACCAGACACAATGCACAAATCTCCGAGTGCCATTCTGCCATCAGCAAGCAGACCACGTTTAGGAGAGAGGAAAAAAAAAAAAAAAAACACAGTAGAGCAAAAGACAGAGAGAGAGAGAGTGAGTGTGAGAAAAAGACTGATTGGAACAGGAGGGAGGGAGGGAGGGAGGGAGCGCGAGCGAGTGAGCGAGCGGCAGAGAGAGAGCGACACTGCCAGTCAGGTTAATCATCCCCACTTTAATTAGCTGTTCGGCTTAGACATAAAACAATTGAATTTGAATGATCTGTCAGTGGGCTCGGCTGAACCAAAGGGGAAATGCGAATATTACAAAAAAAAAAAAAAAAAAANATATTCAGATAAGGCAGCCTGGAAAATCCTCAAAGGATAAGTATTTAAACTTAGCACCAAACAGAAAGCACGCATGCAAATGGCATGGTACAGAGGCCCTCTCCAAAAAGCAGGCAGAGATGCCTTCCCCCTCATTTTCCCACACTGCAGAAGGCGGTATGGGGAAGGAACACCAGCATGTTCCTGGAGCCATCAAATTCCACCTGTCCTGCAGGGCGGGAAAGGGAGTTACGATTTTGTCACTGCTTGTGCTCGTTTAGAGCCATTGAGCTGAACTCCCTTGATGCATCAGTGGGATTTCATGATTCTGGAACTGGGCAAGCTCTGAGAGTCAATCTTTGGTATGGACATCTATGTGTGACACAGACAAGCCAAGTATCTGCCGGATACGTATGGAGAGGCTGTAGAAAGACAACACCAGGTATTGGGATAGACAAGTGCTGGGCAAAAAAAAAAAAAAAGTTATAACTAAAAATAGGTGGCAAAGCAATCTATTCGTTCTACCCTGGGTTGTGATTTGAAGTGCAGTTCAAATGGATTAATCTAGGCAATAAACAGCGCGGTGTGAGTGTTGCATGGCAGGCGAGGAGAGTCTATGGCGCTTCTGAAAAGTCGGCCCCAAGACAGACCTGCAGGAGGCAACTTCTGCCCTCAGGAGAAAGGAAACAGGTAACACACCTGCTGGATGGTGGTGGGAGGCAGGAGGTACTCTCCGTATTTCAAATATATTCTCCATACAGGGTTAGAGAGGGAGCTAAATTCATCAATACCTGATCAGCTCCATGAGCATCTGCTGTATATGATCTTTAAATCTGTGTGGGCTAACCTAGGAGGGCTTTAAGCTGTGAGAAGAAAGCAGGGAAGGAATTTAGCACTCTTCTGATTGCCGGACGTCAAGAGTAAGCGCTGGGATTTCCCTTCTCACTTGTGGCACAAATGCTTTAAAAAAGAGACAAAACAAAACCAATCCAAAGCCCTCGTAGCCTCTTTTGATTAATTTCACTATCTTTTCTATGTACATCTCCAGGGAAAGCTAGCACTGGTCTTTACACGCTTCACCATCGGGCAGAGCCGACAGGAGGTACTGATATTACAAAATCCGTCTATCACCTTCTGCTCTGGGAAAAGGTGGGTTCTTGCCGATTCCCATCTCTTCAGATGCACTATCCTCAGTGACTCAATCCCATCTGCCCAGCAGCCACTTGGTGTCCCTTTACACAGCACAGAGCACGGAAGGAATTAACCAAATTCAATGGGAGAGGAGGGCACTTTGGGTACATGTGGGGCACGAGACTTAAAGAGCTCTGTTCAACGCTATTTGTGAGTTCTCAGTGCTGTTTGTGAGACTCCCCAACACACATTTTCCCCGTTTGGAAACTGTGCAGTCCTTTAGCTGTGTTATGGGAGGGAGGGCACTTACTAAGGCAATGAAAGAGGAGCTTTCGGTGAAATACGGTGCAGCCGAAGGCCTCAGCTCCTTTGCAGGCGAGGTGATTTTGTAGATCACCGTGACACAGACAAGCAGTTTTCTCTTCTTGGGGTCAGCACCAAACTAATAATCCAGCTGGGTGCAGGACAGCTCTGGGCTCTGTTTCTAATGAAACACACAGAGGCCCTGACCACTCGATGCCAAGGTTCAGTGGAAGAACGAGCAGGTAGCCATATAATTACTGGCTGCGACAACAGGACAAGGGGCCCGCAGAAAGGCTGTACAGGCAACATTAACCGTGGCATTTCCTAACTTTTAAGTGCTTGACTTAGTAACATTCACATTACTGTAACACATTTCCAATATCATTTCTTAGGGTACTTTTTAAGCAAACTAAAACATAGAACGCTGTTACACCGAACCACTGAGGCTGAAGCAGGTTAGTCCCTTTAGAGCTGTCATGTGGAGTAATATATTGCTGAACATCACTGCTTCAGTGCATGGTGCCATTGGCAGCCACAGTAAGATGGTGCTCACCGGGAGAGGGTGAGGAAGATACTTCATCCACAGCTGTGACAGCATTTTCCTGACAGTGGAAATGCTGAGACACAGGAAGACCAGACAGAGTTGCAGGGATCAGAGGATAGTGCTCTGCCATTGGAAGGGCCTCTCTGGTCCCCAGGCCAAAGGGTCTTCATCTCTTCTGCACCTGTCCTTTTTGCTCCCATCCCATCTGACCCACGGACTTTAGTTCCTCCTGTCTTCAGGCCTGCTCTCAAACTATTTCTTCTTCCTTACACTACTCCCACCCCAGCCTGTTCCTCACCTCATTTCATCTAGATGAGCAGCACCTTGAATGGCTCTTCACCTCCCTTCCGCCTCCAGGCACGGACACGGAGAGACGGAGGAATGAGAGCCCATGCACACTGCAGAAAGCTGCTCAGCATGATCAATCAGGCCACATGGTGTTCCAGGCTGCCTTAGCCAAACCATTTCTTGCAAGACTGTTTAAAACTAACTCGGGTATTAAAATTTGCAATCCACAGCGTAGACATATCAAAATGTCCTTGTTCTCATTTCCAGTGCTTGCTGCCATAGCAACCCCTGGTCAAAAGGAAATTTCCATTGATATCAGAAGGAGCAGCATTTCACCCAGGTGAGTTTTTACTATGTGGCACATATCTGACTGGCATGCATTCCCGATATGGTGATCCCCACATCTTGTATAGTGTTTCATATAAAGAGTTGTACTGTTGAGTCCTGCTCTCAACAGGTCCCTCTCTACTAGAAGTTACATAAGTCAATGACCTCCTCATTTCTATGAGAACATCAACCAACGGCAGACCTGAAATACAAAAGGCCAAGAGCAGATCTAGAACTGTACGATACTGTCCCCTCCTGAGATTTTATCACAGTTTTTAATTTAGATACAGGATTAGGATCTCTTTCTTTATATGACAGCCTCATGCTCTTTCTTCCTCCATATAAATCATTATTGAGCACTGGGGAAGGTTAGCCAAAAGAGCAAGAAACAAAAGCTCAGTCTGATCAGTTGAGAAAAGTTTGTTTCTTCTTATGGAAAAGGCAATTTGTGTTGCTGCAGGTTTTCAAGCGCTCATGCATGATACCCACTGCATAGGAACATGGCTATAGAACTAGAATGTATGTTTAAATATGAGAACTGTAAATGTATTTGCCACTGGCAAATGCCAAGATTTATGAAAGGAAAAGCCACCAGAACATCTCCTCACTTTCTGACTTCTACATATATTACATAACATCAGCCAAAAGGAGGACACAAAACAACAGCAGACTGGGAAGGACCTGGAAACGACACAGTGCTTGTTCCTTTAATGTATATGAAGTATTCTGCAGTGCAACTTGTAACATTCAGTACCGCTGACATGAGCTGACATTAATGGGAAATCAACAGATCAGGGTGGCACACGGAAGAATTTGGTTCTAAAGAGTATGAAGTGCTTTGCAAAGAAGGAAAGTTAAGAGCTCTGTCTACATGAAAAAATCACATAACCATGTAATCTCAGGATAAATTGTATAAATATATTCCTTCAGACTTACTGGCTGCTCTTCATATACAGCTGTGAGTCTGCAATTTCTATTCAGAGATGAAAACCAGCACAGTATGTTGGAGAAGGTGTATATATGGATATCATTTAAACATACGAAACAGGAAAAAAGTCTCAGAATTCCACATATTACATAAATCTACTATTTGCCTAGAGAAAGGTTTTTTGGATATACAGTCATTTCTAACTTTCACCGCTATGTTCAGTAGATACCTCTGTATGTTAAGGAGAAAAACCTATCATGCTTTGCACCTAACCTAATTTCTTTCTGCTCTACAGGCAATTGGCTTTCTTTGGGAAAAACAACTTTCTTCGCTCATGCACAGATTATCTGAACTAGCACCCATGTATATTAAAGCTAAACCTAATATCCAGAACTGTTTCCTGGAACACCTAGTGCTGACACTGTGCAGCTCCCAAAGCATTTCCTTTCAGTGACTTCATGACAATAGGAAAGTGTAAATGGGAATATAGCAGAAGCTTCATATTTTTCCTCTCTTAGACAGTCCAAACCAATGACTGACTTTTCAGAGGAGGAAGATCTTCTTTTCTTTGCTTTTTTTTTTTTTTTCCCTCAGTGAGAACATTGCAACTTGGGCTGAGAGAGACATTTTTGTCCCTTTTTTTGCACAGTATAAACAGTAATAAGTCACTGTAAAACGAGCTGTGCTCTGACAAACACCATTGTAATCCCCTTGCCTTCCCTGGAAAAGCAACAGTGCAACCTAGGGGAACTCTGTAAAATATTTCGTTGAGAAGACACGAGGAGGACAAGACTCCTACCTCTCTTCTTCTTTGGCTGCACGGAGTCAAAAAGCGACACATGCATTTTCATAATGGAAATAACGATATCTGATAAACACACAGTTAAAAAGTAGTGAAATAAGGAGGTGACTCCTGCAGGCAGGCACACACTTTCTATATATTTATGCTTATTGTGAATGCTGCAGAAGATTTTAAGCAATGAAACATGAACTCTCTACCTCATTTTCTTCCTTCCATCATGATCCATACTGTTGTTACCAGTACAAAATTAAACTGGCTTAAGCAGCGCTGCTTTGATTTCAGCCTAGCCTAGCCTAGCCTAGCCTAGCCTAGCCTAGCCTAGCCTATCCTATCCTATCCTATCCTATCCTATCCTATCCTATCCTGTCCTGTCCTGTCCTGTCCTGTCCTGTCCTATCCTATGATTCTTGAGAGAAATAAGAAACTTAGGGTACTAGGAGGTTTAATTTTCTCTCATATTTGCACTGGGAGACAATTAGATTTTTGGACCTAAAGAGCTTTATAGCTGACACCTGCCCCACTTTTGTTCTTGGAACCTTCGGTTCTCCCACACAGGCACAAGCCTTACTTCCTGCATTGCAGGTGGTATGTATTGTGCCTCCACCTCCACAGTCTTCTTATGGAAAGATCTTGTTTCTGTTGGCTCTTCCATAAGTTCTATGCCAAGTTCAAATTTTTATTATTTTAGTATTTCTCATTCGGGACCAAACCTTTGTAAGAAGAACAGTATTTTTTATATTTTGGGGTTGTGTAGTCTCAGTAATGCCAAAACTATGAGATTCACATTGAAATCATGACACTGTTTTCTAAAATTACTTTAGTCCAGCATACTTTTTGACTTTCTTGCTCTTCCTCAGTATAAGAGCACAAAATTCATGCTGGCAACAACCCAATCTTTAGTAAGGTGTATATTGTCCCCTACTGAGAAGATCTGGCTTCTCTGTCCAGCAATTAGGCTTGTCTAAAACTATCCAGCACTTTCTCTGTACTGCTTTTACCCTGCCATCTCATCCTTGTCTTCTGTCCTTGTAGGATGCCCCCACACTTCTCTTTCCAAGATTTCCTCTGCTCTTCTGCAATTTTCTTTCTTAAACTTTTCTTGAACGTGAACAGAGTGGGAAGCCAAAGGGTCAGCATGGGCATAGAGTTTTGTTTGCGTTCCTGACTGCTCATTGCAACAGTCGGCTGGGCTAGCAGTGAGGCACAATGATGTAGGTTGGTTGCAGGATGGATTTCCAAATCCACTCTCTCCTCTCCCCTTCTGTGGACATAACTGTACCTTACAAGGTGAGGAACTTCTGAAGTCAAAGCAAAGCTGACTCAGGGAATCAGGAGCATGGCATCATGGCCTTTTTCCTACCTGCTCCGAATTATCTTGCAATACATTTTGTTGTTCATTTTGTAACACAGAAGGGCCTCAACACATAATGCCTTCTTTTATAATAACTTGCTCATCATTCTTGGGCAAGTCTCTTAATTGTTTTCTCCCTTCCTCAACCTCACTGTCTCCAATGTTTTTGAGAGGTGTCAGCTCTCTGATAATACTCCCTGCTAAAAGGAAAAGAAGAGGAGAGCAGAAATAGCTCTCACTTTCTTTTGATGAGATCATGGTCACGCTGAAGAAAGTGTCAAAAAACTCAATAATTTCATTATGGATGTTAACACCTTTTTCAGGCTTGAGCTATGCAAACTCCTCTGTAACCCCTATTACAAATCAAACAGAGACTCTTTTATACTCTTCTTCCAGTATTGCTCCCTGACCTTAGAGAAACAGAGAATTGCTATGGGGCAATGAACTCTCATTTTGCCCTTGCCGTTTCTGCAATCCATCTCCCTGAGTAGGGAGACCCTTTCACAGGGCTGGAACCTCGCCAGCATAAGGAAGAATTAGTATAATTAAGAATTAGACACAGGGTCTCTAAAATGGGAATCATAACAATGAGTAACGTCACAAGAGTGTTTTCAGACTTAATTCATGTAAGAAAAGCATTTTGACGATAAAAATGTAGAAGCCGCCGCATCAGATTAGACGACGGCTCCATCTATCTCGACATCCAGTCTCTAAGCAAGCAGAGAAGTAGGCGCAGGGGAGCAGGATGAAGGGGCCCTTCTTGGGCAGGAATAGGCTTCCATCTAAATGCACTCAATTTAAGGCCTTAGTTATAGGATTATTTCATTACTTAGGGAATATATTTAAGCCGCATCAACCCACCATCACAAAGGACAGCAGTACGGAAACTTAAGGAGTGAACTACATAAAGTGCAAGAAAGAACGTAGTTCTGGATACAAATTTCTAACGCAACTCTCTTCAACTGTCCCTGCCTCTCAGGGAGAATTGCTTCTCAAGAATTGCTGTTTACAAATGACAGAACCTAGAATTATTCTAAAAATCTAAATTCTAGGAACACAGCTATTAAAAACAAATACAGTAGGATATAAGTACTTATAAGACGGGTATGTTATGTACACATATGCACATGCAAACAAGCTGTTTGAAAAAGCAACCTGATCCTTGCTAGCCCTGCTTTGAGCCAGGGAGTTGGACTCAGATGACTTAGCGGTCCCTTCTAATTTTTATTTTCCTAGGATTCTATGATTCCACAATTTTCCATTGCAGTGTTCTGTCATCGAACCTGAAACAATTTGTGGTAAATGTCATTTTTAATGAAAACATTATTAAAGAAGTTTCTTGGGTCCGGGATAGAATTTCTAGTTCAAAGCAGGAACAAGAGATTGACTCTTGAGCTGGCGATTGAGGTTGCGATGTGGGAGACCTGGAAGGGAAGAGCTCTGCTGCTCCCTCGCCCACGCAAGCAGTCCTGGCTGTGCAGTCGTTAATTCTACTGAGATGGGTCTTTCAAAAATTCAGTTCTTCAGGAAAAGTTTCTCATCAAAACAAAAACATACTCCAAAATTTCAGAAGTTTTCACCAGGGGGAATTGTTGCTTTTCCAGACAGCTTTACTATATGCTTAGGCATTCTGTAAATAACCACAAACCGTACATGAACACTATCCTCAGATCTCATAAAACTAGTGACAACCTTTCTGTGAGATTTCATTATTTACAATAGTTTAATATCTGTAATTCTTATATTTTTTTCAGCTTTATGAAACAGTTTGATCTGAAAAGAAAGTGGAAGGCTTTGGATCAGTTTATTTTCCTTTACGAGTGGACTGTAAAATTTATTTTCACTTTTCTACTAGCATGGCATGTTTGATTGAAACAACGCAAAACCCTGTTAGAAGACATAGCCCCATGATATTTTTGGTTAGGATTGTAGTCTGTATTCTCTTTTCAGACAGAAGAATGGAAAAAAAGAAAAACAAATTAAAAGATGATCTATAAAACAAATGAATCTCTCATAACTGACCAAACCGTAAATGAGTCTTATATTATTAGGAGGGGATAATCAGGGCTGCATTATCGCATAAGGACATGTTAGTAATGTAGCAGGAGTCTAGAGTCTAGTCTTTTAAGATGTGAAAGAGCGTTATCTAACCTCTTTGCAAAGTTCAGGGAGAAGAGCCATATGTCCAAATAATCATTTTCTTGCTGGTGTTTAACATGTCATTTTTTTCAAGAGGCCTATTTCGAGTTTTAAAAAAAAGTGTGAAATGCATTTCGATTTTTTTTTTGGCAAAAGCAGCTCATTTTCAAGCTTGCAAGGAAACAAGAAAAACAAAATCAAATGTCAAGTAGATTTGCTCTTTGTTGTAATTAATACGCAAGCATTCACTTGTAGATGGTCCTGAGCCTGAAAGCAAGTAGCATCAGTTGTAGTCCTATTAAAAATGAGTTGTTCTCTGTGAATCAAAGGGCCAAGTGTTCAACCGGTGAAAATGTCTGCTCAAATCAATGGCTGGAGGCCAGTTTACATCAGCGAAGGATCTGCCCACAATGGAAGGATGGCAGGAAGCATGATGCCTGAGGACATGTCTCTACAGGATTGGGCCCGACATGCCAAAAGCAATGGAACAGCACAGAAAAGTAGGACAGGCTTCTTCAGGGAGGGAGGTGGGAAGTGATTAACCGAAAATAAGCAAATTGTGAAGCCCTACGCTGCAGACTTCCATGCACGCTCAAATTCTGGTCAAGAAGGTTATACAAGGTTTCTCTTTGAGTCAGAGCAATGTAGTGGATAAAAAGGACCTGTCTAGCCAGGGGGATTTCCTGAGGCCATTGCAGACCAGCTCAACACGCTGTTAAGAGGCTCGTTTTCAGGCGAGTTTTTGTTGCATTTGTAACACTTGCTCCAGGTCCCCTAGAGCTTTAAGTGCCACATTGGAGTGCTGCAACAAGCTCAGTGCTGAACGCTTGGCACAGCACCAGGCATCTTCCCTTTCTTCTCTTGATTTCCTGAAGTCATCAGGTAGGGCTCCACGGCTCCAGGGCTCCATCTTTTTTTGTTGTTGTTACTGTTCTTTTTTTTTTGTATTATTTTGATTTTTATTATTTTGATTTTTTTATTATTTTGATTTCCCCAAAAATGGAGAAAAAATTCTTGTATCCTTCCCTCTTTGCTACTTTCCCGCACGCTGTTTTGTGGAAGAGTGCTGAGAGAAAAAGACTTCTTTTGCTTTTCTTCAAAGGGTCCCACCATTTTTTTCCTGAAACGGAATGCTGGAAACACCTTATCTGCTCTTATTTACATCAGAATCAGGTGCAATTCATCATCAGTGAACCAGGAGTGATTCCACTAAGATCACTGAGATCCCCTGGCATACTACTCACTTCCCTGGATGCAGGTCAGGCCTACGCAGTCAAGTTCTTCAGTGAGTTCAAGCTCAATGCCAGGTCACAGAACAGGTATAAACGGATGCAGGGCAAAGGAAATGCAAATCTCTACCAACTTTCCCCTTGAAATGTTCATAAAACTACTGGAACTATTGGAACCCGAAAGTCAGAAGAAAGGGGAAAAGCTAGCACAGCAAAAAATGCTACTGACAGAAGTGTGTGATAGTGTCTGAGATAAGAGAGAACCAGGGCAACTTACATTATTTTGTCGCTTACTTTTCTACACGTGTGTGCCCAACAAGCAACCCTCACCGTTTAGGTGACTGCTGGATTTAGCCCTATGGCCTCAAACAATTATTTCCAGTGACAGAACTACTTCATTTTCAAAACTGGTATGAACGGTAGATTAGTTCTAGATTAAGTAATTTAACCGCAGATCAGTAGTAGGTGTTTGCTCTATATTAACTTGGCATAAACGGAGCTGGTATTACTTTTTATCAGTTTAATATATTTAATAACATTACATTGTAAACTGTCTTGAGCAATCATCACCTTGGAACACCACAGTCAACACCTCCCAATTTAATCTATTTTCCAAAAATTACTGTTCAATCTTTTAAATCATCAACTACAGAGAGGAGGGAAGGAATAGAACTGAGAGAGACTCCGAAAGTAAGGATATTTAAGTTTATGGGCATCACCTCTCACAATAGAATGTATGATGCTCGGCAAATACTGCGCCTCAGTTTGCCTGCCTCTGCATGAGAATGTTACCTAACTCACCGATTGGTTTAAAAATCACATAGTTCTTTTTCTTATCTTCCATTAAGATGTATTTCTAGTAGCAGACTACTTGAGGCAGGCATTTTGAACCATTCTAGCTCGGCAAATCTCTTAAGATGATCCTTAAATTAAAAGAAATATGTGCTTAGGTGCTCTGTTGCACCAAAAACTCGGTCATTTTCCTTATCATCAGTGCCTCAGTTTCCTCAGCAGTTAAATGCTGAAAATTTGACTTTGCTTCTTTATGGAAATCCTGGGAGAGTGAACTCATTAACAGCTATATGGTACTTAGCACTTGGGTAGGAAGCCTTGGAGAGTGCAAATTAACATTAGGTAATACTGACAACTGAGGCTGAGGCAGAAAAGACTCAGAGCTCACACTTTTCAGAAGTTTTCAGTTTTATCATAACCCTATGAAGAAAACTAAGAGGATCTCAACTTGCTTTTGTGCTCAAAGCAGGAACTGGGAACAAGGAGGATGTGCTGTGCTCTGCTCCTGAAGAAGACAGGACTTCTGGCTGCTCTTTCTCTTTTGCCTTATCTTATTCCCAGCGAGAGCTACCGACCAGTTCTATGCTGTTGAAAAGGCGAAACCACACAGATAAATGGTTTTGAAAAGGAAAGAGAAAAGTAAGGAAAAAAGGGGCATGTAGAAGTGATGAAGGAGGGCATATTTTCAGAGGAAAAAAAAAACCCAAAATATTCAGAAGTGATGAAGTCTCTTTACAGGAAATAAGAACACTGAAGATATGTGAAGATAAATGTTGTATTTAAGTTCAAGTCATCATCTTAGGGAACAGGAATGATCACCTGGGGTTACAGAAGTGCACAGCTGGCCAGCTGTATTAAATAAGGCCTCTCCTTTCCCTTAAAGCACCATGTTAACTAGAGCAGACAGATCCAAATCAAGTAACTGGAGGTCTCTTCTCGTACAGAGCAGCAAATCTTGTCTTCCTATGTATTATTATTAGGAGGCTGGAAATGATGCAGACAGGGGAGTGAGCAGTAGAGAAGAGATAGTGTACATTACAGAAATAAACTGGAAGCATAGTTAAAGGTTATAAAGTCTTTTTTTCCCCTTCAGCTGCCATTGAAATGAATGACGCCCAGTCGTGCACTGGCAAAGGGAAAGAATAGATGAGTTCATGTCACTTTTCCTTCTCTAAATACTCAGATTTGATGACTAACAGGCTACAATATTTCACTAAAAGAGGCCTGTTTTTTACTTAAAAGCTTAAGAAGTATACAGAGAAGGTAATTTTCAAGGTCAGAGGGTTGTTTTGACATTGAAGAAATACTAAAACAGATCTTGGCTTTCAAAAAATTTGAAAAGCAGAATTATTTTCTGACCTGAGAGAAAACTTGCCAAATTTTTAGCTGACCACAGACTTCTCAGGGTAAGTTAGAATTGTCAGATATATAAAGTTATCTGGGTACATGCCTTCATATTTTTGAAATGAGAAGTTGATCAAGTTTAAAAATACATAGTACAAGCAATGTGACCCTTCTCACACTGACTAAGGAGGCAATACTCTTTTTAATAATCATTTTGATATAACTCCTGGAGAACTCAATTGCTTAATATACTAATGAAAAGAATAAAAAAGAGCGCAATAATAGAAATATTTTAGCACACTGAAGCTAAGGAACTCCTTTTATTTTATACCAAGACTTTGATCCTCCCACTGATCCTCTGACAATACTAATCGATTCCATTTAACACTGTAGCTGACAAGCCAGAGTTCACTGGGAAATTGCAAAACTTGACTAAATCCAAGTGCAAACTCCAAATGGGCTCACAGAAAGCCTCATAAATGTACATGGCGCATGTACAGGTGCGCAGGCTATACATAACTTGGTAGCACAACCTTGCCTTGGAAGCTCAAGAGAGATTTGTGCACATCCAATCTTAAAGGGATGTACTTTTGTAAAACGCATGATAGTTGGCATTGATTCTCACAGTGGCCCATCCATTTCCCTTACAAACTATCACTCCCATGTCCATGCTAATGCACTTCAAATTGGACTGTGAAACAGTGGTTTTCTACAAAATGGAGAGACTGTACATTTCTGCCTTACACACACTGTAGAACATCAAAATAAACCCACTTTTGTTGTTTCTATTAGGATAGAAAATCAGATATTTCAGTCTTCTCTCGGCATTTTTTTAATCACTTCTGACAAAGCCTGCCAAAGTTTCAGTCAAAAAGGTGACAACTTCTGCCACTTCCCCTATTCACCAGTGCTACTTACTGATGCCAATACTTGGAGAGTATGCAACAATGGACCATAATGGGAAATAAGTCTTTTCTACGCTTGACTCTGCTTACTGGGGGTTAGCTTGTTTTTTCCTACTCGGAACAGAGTTTAGATGCAATTTCATTTAAAGACCTCCTGTTTTTTGGTAAGTTGTCTTCATAGTAGTTAACAGGAAAACAGAGTTTCCAGCCTGCAACTCTGTTATAGGCAAACTTGCTCTGGCCCTACAGGATGCAACTCTTTCTCTGAGGAAGGATTTATCCCCATCAGATTAGCAAACTCAATGTTTCTACCTTTTACTATCCCTTCTCTGCATTTCTCTATCCAGCCATCTCAATATATTATCCTCTGGTCCACAAATACTTAAAAATCATACAATCTAAAAGATGACTCAGGGAAACAAGAACAAGTTTTGCTAAAAATATCCACAAACCTGTTTTAAGTGCATGGGAGAGAGATATAACAGTACTGCCCAGCATTTGCTTTGGTTTTAGTATGAGAATCACAAAACATTTAAAAGCTATGGCAGAGAGGCTTTGGATCAGAAAAGTATTTGCAAAGCAGAGGAAGGGATGCTTCTAGTAAAACATGCAGAGCATCATTTCCTTCTAATGCCCAGTCAAAGAGCAGATCAAGCTGTGCTTGTGTGATTGGTCCGAGCAGAAACTTCTGGTGAGAATCACTGGCCATTTCCAAAGGGGAAAAGAAAAAGGCAAAGAAAAACTGAGGCCCTTCATGAGCAAGACAATCAATACCAAGGTTTTAAAAAGCCTAAGGTTTTAAAAAGCAGCAAAGATCCCTACTGCCAGAGCATACCCGGGCAAGCAGAGGAGGCAGATGGTCCTAGCTGGCTGCAAGCAGCTTTTTTCTTCCAATGGATCCATGGGTTTGGTGGTCAGATTAGACACAACCAAATCTGGGGCTGCTGCACGTGTGCCTGTGAGGAGAGCAAGCTGGAGCTTGCTTCGTGATTGCCATCTCCCAAGGACCTCAGCTCAGCTGGCCTTAGGAAACGCAATGACATTTACATGCCACCCTTCTGCCCTCTGCAAGCAGGGCTGCTGCAGAGCTGAAGGAGAGGAGGGTGGCGAGCCCACCGCAGTGGGGACAGCAGACACTGTGGCACACAAGGAGAAACCCAGGTGCCACTGCCAGAGGCCAGAGAGCTAGGGTTAAAGCGAAAATTCACGGCTCAGCCCCAACAGCAAACCACAAGTCCATATTGCTTTTACTACAAACAGATTTCCCTTTGCCATACTGCACTTCTCTTCTTGCTGACTATTCAGTATCATCACCCAAAAGTACTTCTATTTGTGTTATTTTTCACACGCACCGCCCTGAAATAAAATTCTGTATGAAAGAAGAGTAGTTCCCTCCAACACAGCTGCCCATCCTAACCAAGCAAGACTGGAATCACATTTATGCACCGACCAAAGGCCTCCAACAGTGAAATGATTGTTACCACGTTATGGATTCGACCGTGCCCGGAATAAGACCCCAAAAGACTCCTCCTCTCCCACCTAAGCAGCTCTCGGGGTGCAGTGGCAGGAGGAAGAAGAGTAGATGCTTCTTCATAACCAGGAGCACTAGTCAAATGCAGTCAAGTTGCTCGACCACAGTGGGCACCGCTTGGCAGATTTCACCTTTGGTAATGATGAGGGAGAGAGGCAGAAGCGACCCGGGTATCCAAGCCCAGTGCGAGCGCGTGAGGTTTTTCACCTGCCAGTGGAACAGGCCAGAAATGGAAACCTGTGAGCAATGAGCGTGGAGCACCCCAGTGCCAAGTGTGTCTTCAGGCAGACCTGTCTTTGCAGAGCTCAGGGATCACAGATCCGGGTGCTAGGCATGGTCCTCTTCTCTTCCTGTGTGAACTTTGGCAAGCCCTGTGCTTTTCTCTTTGCCTTTGTTTCCCTGTCTGAGTGCACAATATTCAAATGTAAAATTAATATTTGATTAACTCACATAGCTACAAAGCTTACTTCTTTAAATTCTAGAACAGACCTTTGAAATCTTTGGAAAACTAGATAAATATGAAATCTTTTATTTTTATAGCGTAACATTAACAACTGTGCAGCACAAGTGCAGGAATTAAATAATTTCTCTCTATATTTGCTTATATCTTTCTAAAACTGTTACCTTTCGAGCAGATATTTCTCATGCCTTGTCTCAATCCAGAAATGACATTTTTGGGAAAGCTTTGCAAAAACCCATTCAGCTGTTTTTGAGTCATCCAAGTATGTAAAAAACAGTTTCCAGCTGTTAAGTTTTAATAAGCTGTTTTTTTTTTCTTAAACACGCTTGTATAATTATAACATAGCTTTGTTTTAAAACATCAAACTTGACATGTACATAGTCGTGAAAGAGAAGTAGCAGCACTGCCATGTTTGAAACCATTTGGTTTTGAAATAACAAGGTTATTACCATATTAAAATATCTTTCTCAAGGATTTTCCCAGTCTTTGAGCTCCAGATTTCTAACTGAGGATATCACTGAAACTTCTAAATTGTGCAAATGACAAATGAAAAATAAAAAGACCCTATTCTTGTGATCTGTAATGGCAATATAACGCAAAGGACTGATGGACAATGTTTGCACTGACAGCAGGTTCAGCCTTGTCCTGACCGGCTCAGACGTGCCTGCCGTATGCTTTGCACCCCTAAAGAGAAAGGCTAAAGCCCTAGTGTGGCATTTTGGCAAGCAGCAGCTCTGCTTTGGGCAGGTTGGGCAACCTGGCCGTGGCTGGAGCTAAGCACGCGTCAGCCCTGGCACCAGCCAAGCTCAAGGCTGGCCTCCCTAAGCCGGTCCAGTGACTATAAGCGCCAACAGCTGGCAGGCAAAACAGCTGGCAGTGAGGTCAGAAAGTGTGTGGGTGACGAGGTCTGCCTGCTTGCAAGCTTGTGATTCAACTGGTAGTATCGACACGGGATTGTGTGGTCTCTAAAAAGCCTGGAACTACCACTTAAAGTGACACAGGGACGACAGTCTCCTTCCCCCTTGTCCATGAGGTCTGATGTTCGGCTGTGATGGCAATAGCTTTCCAGAAAGATTTTGAATCCAGTTTACCATTGCCTGCTTCTACACTTCTAACCATTTCATTTTGCATTTTGGTATAAAGTGCCATCAAATCAGACTGTAGATGATTTTACATTTATTTAACATGTAGATATAAATGCAAGGGCATGATACCAAGCAGGTAAAAATCAGTTGTGTAGTTTAATTTGAAGATTTCACTCAACCTGTAATGCTTGGGGTTTTGATGTTTTACCCTGTGAGCTAAACATTGGTTCTGGAAATACTAATGGTGGCTGAAACAGGAGCTGCAGGCTGATACTAGATTACATGGGTTTCACTCCCAAACCTATTTTCAGATTTGATGACGTAAAGTCGATTGTGGCTTTTTTTTGTCTTGCACAGAGCAATGGCCACATCAAGTCTTCTCAGAACTCCTAAAAAGAAATAACATTTTTGCAAGAGGAATATCACTGCATTGGAAAATTTCTGTATGGGATAAACTCTGATGATTTGTACAGACATGTGACTGCTTTTAAATAAAGAGCAGTCCCTCCTTGCCTCTCCTGGGGTATATTCTCCTAATGTGCAGGTATGAGCCCAAGACAACTACCAATGTCAGCGATGAGATGGCAAATGTGAGAAGACAGTCTGACTCACTGGAAACCAGCAGGTAATACAATTCTGATGGGCTTTCACACACAGAAATGTGTGCCTGTCTGCATGTATGTGCATGCACACACCCTTCCTCACCTGATGCTCTTTGCACTTTTATTGGCAGATCTGTGGCTTGTCCTTATATCCGTTCTTCTGTGAGGCTTTCTGAATGTGCTTCAAACCACAGGAAACACATAGGCAGCACTCCACAAACAAAAAAATTCTGTATTGCAATTACGGAAAAAAAGTCAGCAGTTCCTACCCATCACATTGTCTTCTCTATGCCCTATATTGCCTTGGCAAGCCCAGAGCTTGGGATCATATAGTAAAAGAACCTATTGTAAGAAAGGGGCAAAGGTAAGGTTGCTGTGGGAACCTTAACTCCAAATTTCCTGAGTTTATTGAGATTAAAATCTCAGTCTTCGCATTTCATTAGCATACTTTTTGTGTGTACAGAACATGGCATAGACGAGTTTATTGTTTCTAAAGGAAAAGGTATATCTTTGGGTAAATAGGTGTCTGCTCACATTTTGGCAACCATAAACTACCTAATTCAGTTCCAGTCAATGGCTGAATTTTTGAAACCCAACGATATAATAAAGAAGTGGGAAATAAAAGCAATTAAAAAAACAAACAAACAAGCTGTTAAGTATACTGTATGCTCTATTCTGAGCATCAGTATCGAGACAAAAGGAGAGGAAGATTTTGCCATTTTCTAGTTGTTAATAATCAGGAAAAGATCTGCCAGACACGCTCTTCAAGGGCTCTGTCTGTCTAGACCAGGTAGATGCTGCAATACACAAAGGACTTCACAGACAGAGAAAGAAAGAGTGTTCCTGGACAATGATGCAGCTTTCTTAATTAAGATTTTCATTACTGATACATACATTAAGGTTTTGCTAATGCAAGTGCCCGAGTACTCTCATGTGCAGGTAGATGTCTCTGATTCTATCTCCAGACACACTTTCGCAAATCATCATCAACACTCACCAGCCCAGGCTCAAAATCAGCTCCCCTGCCCTTTGCCGTAACGACAATGGAAAACAGAAAAAGGAATTTTATTTGTGTGCCAGATGAGAAGCTGGCACTTTGTAGGTGCAAGGATGAATGGGATTTTGCTCCGGTGTATTGAAATTGATTCCGATCTCTCTTACACAAGTCTGATGTTGATGGAACATCAGGAGTTTCAATGGCAGGCCTCACAGCGCGGCAAATGGGGAGGAAAAAGTAGCAGAAGACAGATGAGTAAATGAAAAATTGAATAAAACACAACAGGAATGCGCCAAAGGTAGTTTGCAGTAGACTAACCTGATAACTTTCTTTGATAAGATAACTGATTTTCTAGACAAAGGAAAAGCAGCAAATTTAATATATCAGTAAAGCATTTCATATGGTATCACAAGGGAAATTATGAGTTAAGATGAAGACTAGCAGAAGGATTGCAGGGCGAGCAAAGGCATGCCTTAAGAAAAGATGGGGTAGTGTTGAAGAAAGAATTTTGGGGCAAGGTAGCAGCTGAATTTCTACTTTTTTTGAGTTAAACAAACTGCAATTTCTACCTAATAAAATCTGTGGAGAGGGCAAAGTTGTTCTTTATGCTTACTAATACTGAGGCCTCACTCACCTGCTAGGAGGCTAATTGTGGGATAGTGTTTCCATATTATGTCTATGTTTACATATATAGCTAAATTAAATATCTATTCACTTTTATGCCTTTATCTCCCAGAACAGGAAGCACATTCACCTACAAATCTGGCAGCTTTGCTCTCGCTTGAGTCCCATACCCTGCAATCTCTCACTTGAATCACTACGAACTGGAAATCTATGTGCGGTCCCAGGGCCATGATCTCATTGGAATCACGGAGACGTGGTGGGNCTCCAACAAAATACCCCTGGAGTAGGATACAGAAGAGGGGAAGGACTTAATGAAAACTAAAGCAGTGTTTCTCCTTGAACATGTTACATGCTTCTGTTGTTGTATTTAGGCTCCAGCATTTTGGAAATTTCTCCAAGAGGACAAACTGGGCTGATGAACAACAAGGCTATGACGTTGCACTGACATATTGTGTGTACCATGGTGCCATCCATCAGAACATGCCCATGCCAGGATGTAAGGTGAAGACAATGTCTCAAAAGTCACAGTAGACGGTATCAATGTGAGAGTAATTTGCAGGCTCCAAAAGAAATTAGCTGTCAGCATATGTTCAACAAGTTTAGAAAAAAACAAAACAGCATTTTTGACAATCTTCCTTGAGGCATGCCTCAGTCGATGGGTAATTCAAGGACTAGAATTGTTAGCTTTCCATTAAACTTTACTGAAAGAAAAGCTTTTTTTCATTCTTCTATGTCAGAATTTAATTCTTTAGTGTCATAATTAGACCATGCTAAGCATGCATGGACATTTACATCACTCAAAACCAAAATTTGAAGGATTAGTCAAGTGCAAGAAATGAAAAACACTTTGTGAAACACACTATTCTTTGAGGTTGGTTATATGCTGATCACACAGTAGGTTTCCTTTACAACAATCAGTACATATTTGCAGAGCATCAAGAAAACAACACACTAATTTTTATCTTTTATCTAAGAGTAGGTTTACAGTAAAAAGTGAAATTCGATTAATTGCAAGTTTTACAAGTAACCAGCCTAAGTGAACTGAGATGCATATGAAATTTAATCACATATCTAGATCCAAATGTCACAAATGATCCTTACTTTACTGGTTGCCTGAAATGTAACATAAATACCTTCAGGCTGTATGTAGTTTGGAGATGGGATTCCATTTCTGTCTCGGAAAAATCAAGGAAAGAGCATTCAGAAAACTGATACAACTATGCTAACAAACTTAAAACTCAAGTTGATGGAATAGGAAAGAGTGAAGATCTATCCAAATCCAAAAAAAAAGTTGCTTCTGGTGGACCTTAAATATCTAACACTATTTAGTGGGCACACAAACATATGAAATGAAAATACTACGTGGGGGACCAAATTAGAGCTATATTCAGCCTGAAATTATCCAAAATTATGGAAGAGAGTAGTAGTGAATAGGACTGCAGTGGAAGAAAATGTTATTTCTTAATAGGCTGTGGATCTTTTGTATTTAGGAGTTCTCATTCCCACCAGGAAATAAAACAACCTTCATGAAGCATGGCCTGAAGGCTGATCAATGGTAACATAAGAACCAACTTGCACATTTTGTAATGGCACTTAGGCAAACACATGACAGGTGGCTTGCTTTTTTATTATGTAGGGGAGAAAGAGAGAAAAAAAAGAAATGGATGAGATACCCTTATAAACAAATTTTCAAAGATGATGCTTTCTCATGCATATTCTGCATGAATATGGAGACTTAGTCCTGCATTTAGACCTCTGGAAGAATTCATATTTCAAGATCTATTCATCAATAAATGGCTTTTGGGAAACCACCTGTTTCTGGAAATCAGGTTTAACAGTAATCACTCTTACATTGGTACTTCTTCTTAGTAGTTGACATTAGTCAGTAGGACTGATAACACATCACTGGAGAAAGAGAGACTGTTGGTGATAATAACTATAGAAGAGCAGAATGCTTGCCAAAGCTGGAAAATAATTTACCATAGCTGCAAAGGGAAAATCTCCTCAAATTCACTACATTCTGTGCCATTTTGTGCAGTGACTTCAGACCTAACAAACTGTGATGTCCTAATATTTTGATGCTTGCTGTTAAGACTGCTATGATAAATGCAGCTACTGATTCAGCAAGATGGTCTTCTCCATCAAAATGTACTAAATTATCTGTGCTAAAAGTGTACTGGACAGTTGTATTTTCTTTCTGTCTCCTTTTTTTTTCTTGTGAAGTCTAAAAGAACTTTTTGGTTTAAGGCTCTTTTTTTTTTTCTGCTCTAACCTGTTACATTTTAAAAAAAGCTAACACACAATACCTTGTATTATACTAATTAGATGAAAAATAACCCTGAACAAAAAGTTCACTGGTAAGCATAATGGCAGAAGGCTTTGACATTTTCAGCTGTCATCCTGACCAATCTTAAATTCAACTTCATTCAACTTTAGTGGATATCTTGTAGTTTCTGTAATTAAGGATAGGTTGCATACATGTCTCTCTGTCATAATTCACACATCAACTTCACAGGTGGCCATTATTATTTGTTAAACAATTTGAACATTAATATTTAAACTAATGCTTGACACAAAGCCTGAAATTGTATTTTGCTCCACCAATCCCCATCTCACAACTCCCTGCAGCAGGTTACTTTTAGGGTTTTTTGGATATTAGGTCTATTTTTGCCAAAGACGTGTTAGAAAAAATCATGAACTTCATCAGAACACATTTTTTTTTCATGCAACTTTGTTGCTTAAGTGCATTTGATGATTTTGTCTTTCGATAAAGAATTATATTTAAAACTGTGGCTCTTGCTCAAGGTTATTCATTCCAGGATGTATTTATTCTCAGTTACACATTTTGATTGCTATACGCACACCAGAAGAGAATTTATACTCCACTTCTATTTCTAGCTTGTTTCACTATTTATTCCACTTGCAAATGCCAAGTGAAGGGCCTTTGCCCATGTCTCTTCTGGAACACTCCTTTTCTTCAGGAGATATGCAATAGCTGGAAAAATATTGTTCACTTCCTGTCCCAAAATGTTGTGTAGAAAACCAGTCCCTTTGAACAGCTCCTTATTTTCAGAAGTAGATAAAGTGATTCTTCTGGATAATTTGCATGCCAATTTATTATGTTAATTATGATAATTCTTGAAAAAAATGCTAACTCTTGAAAGCTGTTGTAAACATAAGGCTTATTACATCTAGACTTTTTTTGGCATTTGGCAAATGTTCTTTTCTGATTCATGAATAAGCCTGACCTGGAGGTTATTATCCTCGTCTGAAGTAACGGAGAGCTTCTCAAGAAACCTCACAACAGAAGAGGTGCCTCCTCCCTGTTCCTGATGTAGCAATCACTGTTGCTGTTTTCAACTTCCCATCTGCAAAATAGTACCAAGTGCACTAACCAAGCAAAGAAATCCAAACAGCTTTAATTAGATGATATTTCACTATGATGGTTCAGAGTCCCAACAGATGATAGTTTGTCGGTGGACAAGCACTACCAGTAGGGAAACATACACAGATACCAAAGACCATTCGAGCACCATCGTGTCTGATAAAACGAATATGTACATTCAGAAACTGGCAGTTGGCAGGCTGGAACACTGCCAGGTGTCTTTTGACATAGAAATCACTGACCGTATGACTGATGAGACTGAAAACTATGATGAGATCAGTAAAATACTGCTCAGCTTACTTAGGTCACCACCATTTGACCGAATACGTCTTCATGAAACTGAGGAATAAATGACACTTTTTAAAAATAGAAAGTCAAAGAACAAGGATCAAACTGAGTACAGAATCTAACAGGAATTATTCTGGAGTTCAATACACCTCAGTTTGATTATAATTCCTATTTCAGATGTAACATGCTTTTCCCTTTGGATTGCTGTCCTACCATTCTGATTTGCACTTACCAAAGTGAACACTAGCTAATTCTTCAACCTGATACGAGTTCCATCTGAATGGCTAGTGCTCTGGAAGTAAAAAGAGTGTCCTACTGTAGCTATATATTCTAATCTAGCTACCTATCTCACTATAAAGCACTGTTGCTACTATAATACACCATAAGCAGGAGATATGATAGAAAGGCTAGGGACTTGTAACAAGTCTCCTGTTCCAAGGAAAAGTCAGTTTTGGACGGAGAATCCACCTACTTCTCTAAAACTCTTCATGACATCCAAGTGGAGCAGAGACTAAATATAAGCTTCCTAAGTGGAGATACTGCTTGGGGGAAAGATCCATGAATTCTTTCTACCTCCAAAAACTAGCTGACATGCAGACGGACATGAGAAGGGAAGAGGAGGAAGAAGACTCAGACTCCTTAGCAAGTTGAGAACAGGGGTATGAGAAGAGAGCCCAGCCCTTCGTGCTGAGGGTTCTGCAGAGAATAGAACGAATTATCTGCATATCAGGACAGGCCTGACAAGGACCATCAGCAGCTTCCAAAGTAAACATCTCCCAATTCTATTTTTTCTTTTACCAAAAAGAGCTTAAAATATTAGTGACCTGAAGGACTTATCTTCCATAGAGAAGAGAGCCACTACAAACAGTATGAACTTTACATACGTGGTTGAAATAAAGTGATGTTCCCTACGCAACATGCCAAGATGGAAATGGAGCAGCATGAAGAAAATTTTGTTTTCCTGATTTAAAGAGTCAGGAAAGTGGGTAACTCTAGTTTAACAGGTCAGGAAAGAGAAGCAGGCAGATGTTAAATGACTTCTTCATGGGCACACAGTAGAGCACTGTCAAGAAGGGGTTTCAACTTCTGTTTTCCCCATGTCTAGCACAGAACTAGTTTGTCACTTCAAAGTGAACTGCCTCATACCCAGCTATTGCATGCTGCAAAGGAAGAACAGGGATAAGCTGGTATGTTTGTACAAATGTTGAAGACACACAGTCCCTGTCACAAGCCTGACCGCCTCTGCTGCTGCTGCAGGAAGTGTTAACATACGTGGTGTGTATTTCAAGTTCTAGAGTATCATTAACACTTTTTATTGATACCATGAAGTTCCCCAACAAAAATAATAGGATTTGTCAGGAGCTGTTATGAACCGCCCCTGCTGGATAAATACATAATACAGGATGGCAAAGGTCTGGTGGGACTTTAATCAATCGCCTTTCTGAGTCAAATAAATGTCACATTAGACGTAAGCCATGTTGCATCCGGTGGGGGCCTCTGCTCCCCTCCTTGCACAGGCCTGACACTGCCACCGGGAGCTATGCATGCGCATAGACTACTTCTTATTTGTGGCAGATATATCAGATCAAAACTGGGAGAGCACATTGTAAATTACAGATTTGGGACATCTCGTAATGAAAGGAAAAGGAGAAAGGAAAGATATATGGGGACATCACAGGCAGGATAGGTCAGCTCAAATACATCTCCTCGGGAGCTGGCCCTGTCATAGCACCTTTCGCAATCACCGCCTAAGGCCTCACTTTTCTGCCCACAGGAGAGAGAAGGAAGTATGCCATTTATTTCTTCCTGACAAAAGTAAAGAGTCAACTTGAAATGTTAGATTCCCATATTGTAGGCCAGGTATCAACAAAAGAAAGCTCTGCAATTGTTTCAGCATGTACCTGAGAAAAAATGTGTGCCCACTTGTACTTTAGCATTCCTCCAAAAATATTCCAGCAATCACAAAATGACTCGAAAATAAATCTGCATATATAATTCCTCCCCCAATCAAGAAAGAGATATTTTTCTTACTGTTTTGTGTTTTTTGTTTTGTTGTGTTTTTGTTCTCCAAGTATCACTTTAACAACCATCTACTTCCCTCTCTGAATAGATAGCAGACATGAATTTAAATTGCAAAATGGAGACCTAAAGGAACACAAATCTAGGTTTATTTGGACATGGAGTTTTAAATCTAAGTTTTAAAGCCTTCATTATTTTTAGCAGTCAGATCTAAATAGCTCCATCTGGTCACCCCAAAACTGTCCAAAACACTGGTGGATACTTGGAAAATTTTGGTCTGTCTTAATTGGGTCCAGCCTTGTTCAGCTTATTCCTCAATGTCCCGGACATAGGGACCGAGGCACTCTCAGCAAATTTGCTAATGATATAGGACTGTGAGGAGTAGCCAACACTCCAGAGGGCTGTGCTGCCATTCAGAGAGAACTAAACAGGCTGGAGAGTTGGGCAGAGAGGAACCTCATGAGGTTCAACAAGGGCGAGTGCAGGGTCCTGCACCTGGGGAGGAATAACCCCAGGCACCAGTACAGATTAGGGGTTGGCCTGATGGAAAGCAGCTCCGCAGAGGACTTGGACATCCTAATGGACAAGGTGACTGAGTCAGCAATGCACCATTGAGACCAAGAAGGCCAACGGGATCCTGGGATACACTGGGGAGAGCTTTGCCAACAGATTGAGAGAGGTGATCCTCCCCCTCTACTCAACCCTAGTGAGGCCACGTCTGCTTTGCTGGGTCCAGTTCTGGGCTTCTCAGCACAAGAGGGACATGGAGCTACTAGAGAGAGTCCAGCATAGGGCTACAAAGGTGATTAGGGGCCTGGAGTACATGAGGTGAGGCTGAGATACACAGGCCTGTTTAGCCTAGAGAAGACTGAGAGGGGATCTCAGCGTGCACAAATTGGATGTCAAGAGTATGAGGCCTGGCTCTTTTCAGTGGTGGCCAGCAACAGGACAAGAGGCAATGGGCACAAACTGAAACACAGAAAGTTCCACCTGGACATGAGGGAAAACTTTTTGACTGTGGGGATGACAAAGCACTGCAACAGGCTGCCCAGAGAGGTTGTGGAGTCTCTTTCCCTGCACATATTCTAAACCTGCCTAGACATAATCCTGCACAACATCTTTGAGCAGGAGATTGGACTAGCTAATCTCCAGAGTTTGTTTGAGAATCACTAGATTGCACACTCCATGTGCATTAAGGAACTAGGAAAGTGTAAATTTTTGTTTTAAATACACAAAAAAACTATCTATCAGGAGAATTATAAACCAGCTGAAAACAAACAAGTCCTCCAAATCCTACCACCTATTCCCTCCACAAAAGAAAACCAAAACTCAAGTCATGAAAATTATAATTCTTGCTGCTCTAGGTCTTAAAATTGCAGTTCCCAGGATTACTACAATATATTCTTCAATACAAAAAAAAAAAAAAAAGGTCAACTTACACAGCAGCAGCAAAACTCAAGTGAATGAGAACAGGCACGAACCCTACATGACGTTTCTAGAGGAATTACTGACAGATTTGTAATTCTAGTATTGTTAGATGTCGAAGTGGATACAGCATATTAAACCCACCCAGATATACAGAGCAGGTCTGTACTGGGTAGGAAAGAACACGGGAAACAAAGGGTTCCATACCACAAAAACAGGTTGAAATACTTTTTTTCTGTACTTGTTTTACATTTGAACAATGTGGAATTCAGAGCTCCAACGGCATAATTGCAATAAAGAGATGTATAACTCCAGAAATCTTCCAGCCTTCATCTAGAACTGCACATACTGATTCCATCTCAATCACACAACATCACTGAATTAAACCCAAGTCCTACAAGCTGATCCTGCATTAACATTTTTGGACTACTGCATGAGAATAAGAACAAAACTCAATAGTGGGTCTTGCAGTCACAGGGAAGAACAGTAAAGTTCAAAAGGACTCTACATTGTCTTGAATGGAACCTGAACAAAATGCATGACTCATACCGTGGAAAATATAAAATGTTTGGTATAACTACTTACACAAGAGATAGGAAAGGTTCCTCCAGGGGAAGGCCACAAACTGATTCTCAGCGATCTATAAAAAAAAAGAAGGGTTAAAAAAAAGTACAAAATTAAGCAACAACAAACACACTAAATTATACCAAGATAAAAAAAAAAGGCAGAGGGGAGGACCAAGGACACACATAGATGGTAACAGTTTCCACAGGGTGGCTGGGAAATGCTTTTTAAATTCACGAACTGCAAATTCCTTTGAGGTTTTGAAGATTCCTGATTCAAAAGCCATGGAGTTGAGAGAACTTGCAATGGCTAGGGAGCATTTCCATCCTGGGGTAATTGCAGGTCAGCAGAGACTAAATATCCTCGGGTGACTGTTCAATAGCCTGTGTGAAATAGGCTTGTGGCTCCTATGGACAAAAGTTCTTATCACAAAAACCCTGTCCGATTCAAAAGGCATCCTTCTTAGCTGTCATACCAGATGATGCAGGTCTCTAAAGCAGAACTCTCCTTCTTCATCTTGTCCTTCACAAGAGAAGAGTTAGGCATATTATTTGGGCTAAGGGTGCTTACATTACAGCTGAGAGCTGCACGGAAAAAAAAAGTGTTTGCTTATTTCCTTCCATCAGCCCAGTATCTTTAGGTCTTGAAAGATTTTTTTGCCCTGAGACCCTTGAGGATAAAAATGGACTCATCAAAGTGAAAGGTCTAAAGGTGTGAAAAGTTTTGGAAGACTAAGGGCCTAGTTTCCAAAGTATATAATGGAATATCTAAGCTGTATTGTCAACACATTGTCCAGAACACAGTAACCTAGAATCAAACATTGAATAGAATGAGTCATAGCCCAATGCTCTGAATTGTAATGAGAAGATTAATTCCCATTTGACACAAAAAACTATAAACTATGGCAGATTCCCCTCCTCCTCCCAAACTGTTAGAAAAATCACACAATTCCCTTCTGTAAAATGGAGATGGTTTGCAGAGCAGAAAATTCAGGTTAATTTTAAATTGAAACTCATAATGAGAAGGAAAAGAAGGGACAATGTACTGGAAGGACACTCTTTTGCTACCAGAAAGTGAGGAGAAAATAATTTTATTTAGCTCCCAACAACCAATACTCCACAGTACCAGCAGGGATTGGCCACTTCAGATAAGTGGAAGCTGGGAGCGTATGTACATGAGGTCTTGAGTCCACAGTATCTACATACCTCTGTAATAAAAGTACAAACCAGTCCTGTCCTCTCTTCCCTTCATTAAGCTGATATTGCAGGGAAGAAACTCAAATTGCCATACTACTCAGTGTTCTCCAACAGACTGTGGACAAAGAGTCCAGTGGACAAAGACCATGCAATCCATACGGGGCAGACCAGGATTTAAGTCCAGATGTGTCCCTTAGCAACTCCTTCCTGACAGGTTACAGGGACAGACTAACTCCCTCCTGCCTTCAAACAACTGCAAAGATTCAGAAGAATACAAAGATAAGCTGTGATAGTGAAGGAAAAGTGAAGAGCAGTCACTGGAGAGAAAGGGGAAAAGAAAATGAACATTTTTATTCATTCAAGAATTGGTAGAGGAGAATAGGAGAGAAAGCATGTTTGTTATTCTAGTGTTTGGTCATTCAGTAAGGGAGATGGAAGAAACACAGCAAATCTCAGAGCAGAGAGAATCATAAAAACTACAGGATGGCAAGTAAGATGCTGATAGTGACCATTAGATAGGCCACCCAGAGAAGTCCTGTTTAATAGGAAATTTCTCCTCATGAGTTCATGAGTCACATGAAATTTAACAAGGAAGTTCTGGTGAAAAAAAAAATGCCTTTGCTAAGTCTGTATTCTTATTTTCCTTATACAATGGTTTTGGAGATTTAGACATGAAACCCATAGGCGTAACTGCTGTATGTGAATGAGTGGTAGTAGCTGGTAGTTTGGAAGTATTTCTTTCAGGGTTTTGGGCGGCTATGATAGTGATCTGCATGCTATGGAAGAACCTGAGATAAGAGATCTGAGCCAAAAAATGTGTGTTGAAGTCTAGAGTTTAAAAAAAAAAAAATGAAAAGAAAAAAGTGGGAGGCATCCAGCATGAGAAAAAAACCCAGAATGGAAAAATGGAAAATTTTAGCCCGAGTGGTTAGAGTTTGGCTATGTTACAAGCCATCGAAACAAGTTATCATAAGGGTAAACATCAAGCAACTTTGATGGCACAGATGCCAAAGGATTCTACAAATTATGGCCTGAAACTCTGGAGATGCTGGCTAATGATTTACACCAACATTACCATAAGATTTGGTATAAGAAATGAACAAGCCCACTGTATCTAATTAAAACTATAGAATAAGTTTTATGTAAGTGCAATATACTTGAAGCTACAAGCAAGGCTCTGGCAAAACACCAGAGACGTAAAATATTGTCATATTTTAAAAGATCACAAGTGGTCTGGACACTTGATTACAAGTTTTTCAAAAGAAAAAGCCTAAAAACAAAACCTTCCACGCAAAGTATTTGAAAAACAAGTTGTGTCCGAGGAAACTATGATTCATTCCAGGTTAGATAACTGTAGAACACATATCTTGGAGAGAAATGGGCCAAATTCGGTTCTCACAGCCCTGTGCAATCTTGCTGACTTAATTGAAACCATGAACAGAACTTGAACCATTAAAATGCTGGGGTGAAATGTTTTATCATACGGCTCTGTTTGTCACTAGAGACATGCTTAACCTAATTACATTATATTAACACATCAGATTTCCTCAAGATATACTATTATATAATACATAAAAAATAAAGTCTATGAGGGTTGGCCATTTTTCCCAGTTATTCATGTTATAAATGGAATAATTACCTGTTTCTACTTATGTCATTTGTTTTCAACCCAATATTTTCCTATTTGGTGGATTAGTCCTACTGGTGAATCAACCAATCTTTTTTATGTTCACTGCTCAGTATTAATTAATCATTATTACTTGTTTTGGCCATCAGACAAAATAGCCAGTGGCTAATCTTAAGTCTGTCCTTGATTCAGTGTGGCTAGATTCAGATTAAAATCATATATTAAGGAATGTTAGGAACCTGTCTTCCTTTGCTTTTAAGGAGAATTAGGTTCCTAAGAATTCCTCAAAAAGTTCTACTCATGGCAGTTAAGACAGCCATGGCAGTGAAATCCAGCCATGTGAGCTACACTATGTAAGCAGGCAATTGATTTATGAGACGAAATATAATTTTCAAAAGTGACTAAGGCATTTAAGGTCAAGTCTATTGGAAGTCAGTGAAATTTTGGCTGGAAATCACTTGGGAACTTCAGAATATCTCAACTTTGTTAGCTTAACTACCACTGACTTTCAATAAAATTAACATCTTAAGTGCCATAGTCACTTTTGCAAATACGATTTAGTGTCTCTAACAATTCACTAAGTAAGTAAGTGGCTTGTCTCAACCTGCTTCAAGAACCTTTTCTTAGAAGTAAATTGGGTTGATTCTGCTCCATTTCAGCAAAGCGATTTAGGAATCCATCTGTTCTAATGAACTATCAGATGAGAAATATTATCCTTTCAATCCCCACACCCGCAAAAAGCAGGCAAATTCTGAACTGCTTGGACCCAGATTCAGATAATCATGGATGGACTGACTGCTCATATAATATTTTCGCCCTTTACGACTATGTGACCAGCAAATGGCACAGCTTTATATTAGGTAATCCACTTGACGTATTGAGTCTCTGATGCAGAGTCCTGTTGCCCTTCTTCTGGTTGCATTATGCCTACACTGTACCTAAACCAGAATTTAATTGCAGTGCAAGATGAAGAAAATAATTTACTGGAGAATTCCTCAGTTCAAAGGGGACCCAAACTGACACAGTACCATGCTGGGAAAAAAAAATGTTAAAACAGGAGACTGTTCAACTCAGGAGTTGAAATCCTGCGGAGCCCTGTAAATGAGGGGGGCAGAGAGGCTACGGTGTATTTTGACACAGCAGAGACAGATTACAGCAAAATTAAATTGAGGATTTTAGTGGATATAATTGTTGTTTTTATATATTAATGAACAACAGTAATACGTGATTCTAAACTGAATACCAGGTTGACATTTAATCTGAGCTCTCATGATATCCATAAATGTTCATAAACGGCACAAGACCCCTACCCTTTGATTGAATTACAATGTAGCATGCAATTTAAGAAATATGGATTAATCTACATAGATTTATATTTCTGCAGGTTACATTGTTATTTCTTGATTTATGCCCTTTTTCCCTCAGTGTCCTTTTCATCGAGAATCCAGGGAAGCACATGCAAATCTTTAATATGAGAGCAAATATGAGAGCAACTCAAAAAACAGCGACTAACAGCACATGGAAATCAGGTTTAGTGAAACCTATACTAATTACCATTTGCTTTTTGAAGTCACCCCTGCTAATGGCCAGCAAAATCTTGTGCCTGTGATACCTCCTATTAGCTCTCCATTAACTCTTAGTACAGCTAGCAGTCACCTAACATGTTTCTGGCAATGCTATGCAATTAAACCACCTTTCCATGAGCTTGCTGAGGAATCCAAAATGGAAGTTGCTTTAATATTAGGAGTTAATTACAAGGATGTTACAGGAGGCAGTCCAGTGCTCTCTGAGCCAACTAGGTATGTGTGAGCGCCATAGCCACAGATGTCACGTCAGGGGCAGGGAACTGTACCAGGAAAAGGGACATGGCAACATGCATAGAAAACTGATTTTAAATTGTCACTTTCTTTTTTGTGGTCCCGCTATCTGAGGTGACCACTTCACTGTTGTCTGTTATTAACAGGTTTTACTGCACAACGGCATCTGCTTGGGGACTGGCCGTGACACCTCCTCACTGTGTTAAGCACAGAAACTGTCCCGAAGGCCAGTCGAGCAGGGGTCCTTCCAGCACTCCCGACTCTTTGGCGGGTCCAGTCCTGCTCCTTTGGAAATCAGAAAAGTTTTCCCAAAAGACTCATGAGTCAGGTTCCCCTTCTTGCTCTGCATCCTCTTACTCCTATGAGCGGGTCAGCTCCACAGCCTAACCCTTGCGGTTGTGAATCTGTTCATTCATTCAGACAAGCACTAAGAGAAAGACTGACTGTTCTGTCTAATAAGAAAGGAAATAAACATCGCTGTTAAGTTAGGGTTAGGAAACAGATGACTCAGGGAGAACTGAGGAGATGCTTTTACATTTGACAGCTTATTCCAGCAAGGGAAAAAGCACGAAAGAAAGAGGATACTGCAAATCAGGCTTGTGGACCAGTCTCACATCAACTATACTAGAGAAATAAAACAAAATGATCTTTGAAAAACGGCAAGCAGTTTTTGTACACATTTTAGAATTAAAGTATGTTGATATACAATCGAATGCACTTGCAGATGTATTTTGATTAGGTTATCATTATAAACCTATTCTTAACTATAGGTATGCATGTAACTGACTAGTGTTTCTGTAGAGAATGGAGTAATAATCTGAGAACAATTTTGAATCAAAATTTATTGACAATACTCCTACTTCTCACTCTCTACAGACGGAGCTGCTTTAGCAGCCACACTCTAGGTAAGATAACTGAAAAGGTAACTAACTATTTAATTATCTCTCTGAAAACAAAAACATTATAGTTTATCTTATTACATACTGTAAAGCATTTATGGTATAAATATAGCTTGTGTTTTCCTTTATCGTATATATGTAACTGTTCAGTAACATTGTTGAATTTGGACCAGGGAACAAATAATTAAATAAAAACAGCTTTTAAAAAATCTTTTCTGTAAATAAGAATAGCTATAACATTAACCTTGTCTTTCAGGACCAAGCAATATGTAAAGGAAAAATGACATTTTAAATACATGCCTTATATGCACACGTGTGCATGTATAACATAGAATGCTTTTATAAACGAGGGGGCAATGATCCTTAACTAGAAGATTCTTGATAGACAGATTCTTTTTCAGCACAGGAAGACAGGAAGGTTGGTTGATACATTACTTTGATAGAACCAAAGAAAATAATCAAATAAGAAATGTGACTTGTAGGCATTTTTATGCCAATTCTAAAGGATAACTGTGGAAGGAGCTGACAGATTCCTCAGGTGAGCCAACCCAAAATAAGTCCCACCAGCTGCTCACAGAGAAAACATGAGAGAGATGCAGGAAGAAAAATCATCTCTCTTATCTGCAAACTAAACTCTAATTAACATCCATTGGAGGTCTCCAGCTCCCTAAAAAGAACTCCACTCAGGGCAAAATCTCCATAAAAAACACCCTTGAGGAGGACCACCTGAAAACAAAAGAGGAGAGCTCTCTGGAAGCACCATCACATTAGAGCTTCATCGGCAGTTGCTCTAAAAGATGTGGGTGAGAGCAAAACCAGCAACAAAACCCAACACCAAAGCTAAATCTGTTTTTGTTTCATAATTTAAATTAGCATTTGCAGCACGACCTAAAGATGGCATGAAACTACACTATCTTTTAGCCTCCAATAATTCTAACTACTGACTCCCTCTTTGAGGAACTTGTGAAAGAAAAAATAATGATGTTATATGGGATGTTTTGCTGGTATGTCCTTCACAAGAGCAGCCACATGGCTTGGTCTGTGGGCAGGAGGATGCTGCCCACCATGACCCTGCCGAGACCACAGTCGCACTGACGTGTGCGAGGACGATGCCCTCAGGCTAGTTATGAGACACAAGAACCTCTAGGAAGGGGCTGCCTGAAGGGTTCGTTTCCTCCTCCGCTGGCACCTGCAGCCTGTTCCCCCTGCCTGCTGTCTTTCACAGGGCCCTCTCATCCTTCCCTCACGACATGGCTGCACGCGCTTCCATCATGGGATAGGGAAGAGGCCAAGATGGGCCTGGAAAAGATCACAGAATCACACAGAATCACAGAATGGTCGAGGTTGGAAGGGACCTCTAGAGATGATATTGTTCGACCCCCCTGCTCAAGCAGGGACACCGAGAGCACATGGCACAGGGTGGCATCCAGGTGGGTTTGGAAGATCTCCAGAGAAGGAGAGTCCACAGCCTCTCTGGGCAGCCTGTGCCAGGGCTCTGTCACCCTCACAAGAAAGAAGTTCTTCCTCACATGGAGATTAAACTTCCTATGTTTCAGCTTGCACTTGTTACCCCTTGTCCTGTCACTGGCCAACACGGAGAAGAGCCTGGCACCATCCTCCCTACATTCACCCCTCAGGTAATTGAATATGTTGGGAAGTGGCTTCTGTTGTCCCCACCCAGCTCACAGCCTTATTTCCTGTTCATTCCTGAAAAAGAGGGAAAAATGCAGTCAGCTGTGGACAGGATGAATGGTCTTTTGGCCATGAACAATTTGGGCATTTCCATTTGATAAAATGTGTCAGCTGTTTCTGCCACTTGGACTCAACCTTGAGACCTTAGATTGAAGAAAATAAACATATATCCTAGAGGTTCTTGGTGACTTCCAGGATTTTATCTTAAAAAACATGCATTAGCTCTGTTCATGACCGCAACTGAAGCTAGATAAGCAGAGATGCAGATCTGCTGCCTCTTTGCTTGGAGGTCTACCCAGGAGCTGGGACATGGTCTTCCCCCTCTTAAGCATCTATCCTGATTTCAGTAAAACCAAAAAGGTTGGACCACATAGAAAGAGGAAGCACAACCTAGAAATAATGAGCTATTTAAGCAGACTGAACTTGAGTAAATGAAATGTTAAGTTGGAAAACTATAGCACGAGGAATCACATCCATCTGTATTAATAAAAACAATTACTGAAGTTTGGCTTGTTGTCTACTATTAATAATGAGACAATTGGTATAAAATCTTGCGATTCATATAAATAGATTACTGATGTGAGAAAGTGACCCTGGCAAATGAGTTTAAGTTATTGGTTGGGAGCTTTTTATCGCTGATTATTATTTTCATTCTGGGTTCTAATATGCGTCCAGAATGATATGATAAATTTAGCGTGTTGTGGTCCCTTAAAATGGCATCTTTGGATCATATGCGGTCCCAAGAGTCATGACATTCCAGTGTACTTTATGTAATTTATTTCCAAAGTGAGAGATGCTGACTCTCCATGATATTTCTCTCATTTGAGCATCTGACTAACATCCAATTTGGGATGTAAGCACCTGAATATGTCATTTTCCCTTGTAGGCACTGCCTATCAGACCTGAGGGGCACCGATGGAGTTAGTTCATGAATGTTGGGAGGATGGAGTTAGGTGGGTGCTGGAGCAGGGGGCTGTGAGGAGCTGCACTGGCCGTGGGTGCTGCAAGGGGCACTGGAGGTTCTGCTGTGCTGCATAGGAGGCCAGGCACAACACAAGGCGAGGGGAAGGGCTGAGTCCCCAGAGCCCCAGACTGTGGTGACATCAGACATCCCAGGTCAGGTTTGCCCTATCTGGAGAGAGCTGTGCGCTCCACAGGGGTGTGTGTTAAACAACGCGGCAGTAGAAACCTTATGGAAAAGCTCATTAAATGCCAATGACTCGATCACAGGCATCTAAGGGAAACATGAGAATGTTTCCCTAACTGCCTATCCAGTAAAGAAACCGCAACGTGAATACATGAAGACCTAGAGGAAAATGCTAACCTGACAGACACCATACACAAGAACAGCAAATCCTTGATTGGTATATACCATATGGTTTGTGCTTTGGTTTTCAGGACCTGTACTGCCTGAAACATGACCTGTGTTCTTGAGACTCTAAGAAATACTTGGAACTAGACAAAAAGCGCTACAGAAAATATTCCACTCTCCTTCAAACCCCCGCAGACCCATTGAAGTCACCAGGGTTATGCAGCTGCACCAGTATATGCAGCATTAAGCCTTCGGCATCTATAAAGTGAGGTTAAATATGTGCCCCTTCTGAATTTTCCAGGAGGGGCAACCTTTTTTTTTTTTTTTTCTTTTTTTCTTTCTTTTTTTTTTTTTTTTTTTTCTGACTAGAAGGCCATAATCAATACTTGGGGATTTATTTTTTACCTGTTTCTTTTCACATTGTATCTACTACAATAAATCAAAACTATTTTAGAAAGATCCATTAAAATAGCTTCTGAGAATAATACTCTCCATTTTTTATTCAGTATGAGAACAGTGTACTCTGCAGCACGGAGTTAGTTTTGTGATACGTGCTGAGTGTTATTTGGGAACTGAGTATTTCCGTGCTCTTTAGATAGGGCTGGGTGGCTGAAGAGGCAGGAAGATAGTCCCCTATAACTGATCCTGTTGCCATTTTATAGAATCCTGTCCCTAAATTAAATTTCATTACTAATTCTTTTAAACCACCTCTCTCTTTCAATTCCTTATTTTATCAGCTTAACTTTGACATCCCGTTCCCCCTTGCACGACATCAGTGGGATGCTACAGGAAGGGGATTTGAGCAGTGTGACAGCAGGGCAGCTTAGACAGTTGCTTCCCACCAAACTTTCAACACGAACAGAAATGTCCACTTGGTAATACTGATAGAGGACAATACCAGCTATTTGAATGGGCCAAAGAAAATGGACTTGACGCAGTTGGATGGAATTTAAAAACGTCAAATCTTTCTGAGGTTTCTCAGCCCTGCAGATGCATCTGCTGTCCCAGTTAACCAGTGGAAATAACACCTGTAAATGAAAAAAGTGAAAAGGAGGTCTTTCCTAGTGTTTCAGTTTTTCTCTTTTCCCCAAATCAGTAAAGCTAATCCAGACCACCACAACTCATCCAAAGGAAATCTAATGGCCCTTGAAGCTTTGGAGTTGCATATGCATAGCCTCAGAAGTTATATTTCATGAAAGTAACATCAATAAGCTGAACGTTATCTTTTGCTTTATGTGATAAATTCCCTTATTATCCTCTTACAGATGGAAGAAAGAACAGAAAGGTAAATTGATTTTGAAGTTGATCAATATTAAAGCAGAACTGAGAAATAAATTCACATGTTATTAGGCCTGGTTTAGAGCTCGAACCACATCAAGTGACAATAAAAATCCTTAAAGTGACCTAAAAAGCCATCTGCACACAGCTTTCACTAAAGAAAAGATGATACCTTTGATTGTTGAAGCCAAACCAAACAGCAAGCACAGAGTTTTTACAAAGTCTGTTAGTGGCAAGCCATAGTTTACGTTATTTATCAGTGTAAGTGTCCATTTCACAATGACAAAACCTCAAACAAACTATTCCAAGAACTTAACCATACCCAGTTTACATAGTTTGTTGCATTCATTTGCTGAAGAAAACTAACTCATTTTTTATGAAACCTTCTTTTATTTTTTTACACCATTTTGCCAACTCATCTGAAAACGCAACAAGTTACAGCAATTGAAAGGGGGTTCCTAGGTGAACCATCTTAAGATACAGCACAGCAAACTCATTTTATTCTATAAAAACAGGTTACTTTTGTAGATGGACTCTGTCTAGTAAAGCTATTGCAGAATTACATTCAATGTTCGCTGTGGAGACTAGTTGGGGGATCAAGGAGAATCAGGTCCAAGGGATACCGTATAGCACAAGAGCAATGCTAGTTTATTTTGCAACCCATTATTTTTGTAAGAACATCAATCAAAGAGATAAACTCTGACAATTTCTTCATAGCTGACTTGTTATAGGACATTGTTTAAGTCTTCACTAATGACTCCTGAAGCTTGGTTGTTACTGTGATTAGGAGTTGGGAGGACAGAGGTCGGAGACCTTTCAAAGAAAACATTTTGCTCAGAACTCTTACAGAAAATAAAGTCAGCATTACAGTAACTTTAACAATCCACCCAGGATAATGGTCTGTGCAGGCAGACAGCGCTCCTGCTACTATAAATGAGGGGGATAAACTCTGCATAAGATGGGAAACTGAGATAACCAGATATTCTGTCTTGGGGATCAGAAAGCTGCCATCTTGAGAAAGACGAGCAACTGTGGAAATGCTTTGCAAAAGAAAGGATGGGGAAGTTATTAGGAAGTGGCAAAAAAGCTTTAAAACTTGCTTTTGGTTTGTGGTGAGGAGGAATACACTAAGGAATTGGAGTGGCTTGGCTACTTTTGGCAGCCTACTAAGATAGACAGATTTCTTTTTGTATTTCCAGGCAAAAGTTGTATGTGTGCAAGGCAATTCTGCTCTGGTGGTTATCCCCCGACCAGTGGTCATGCCCATCATTGAGGTCAGTATGAAATCTTCCACTGACTTCATTAAGAATGAAGCAAAGAAGTGGTCCTGCAAAGAAGTGGTTATTCATCTCAATGGCAGATAAAAAGCATTTATTGAAGATAAAGGTAGATTATGCAGGAACTAGTTTCCCCCAGACTCCTTATCTATTTTACTCACATAACCTTCGTTTCCTCATGCGATAAAGCTACAGTTAAAATAACTCACTTCCTCAGAAGACATGTTGTGAGGGGAAATATTTAAAAATTAAGACTCTTCATTCCTTCCCTTCACCATTTATCAGCACTAGCTTTTACCATCAGCATCTAGCAGTTGTCAGCACGATCGAATCAGAGTCCATAGCGTTTGCCCAGAGTCACTTGGTATCTTAGATAGCAAAAGGTGCCTGGCAAACTCTCTGCCACACCATGAAGAAACTTCACTTGAGGTTTTTGAATCAATCCCGTATTTGAGAACAACCAGAAGGTTTTCATTTGTCAAAGCACTCAACAAGTTCTGTTTCTTTGCAGGTGAGCCAATGAAAAATACCGGAGAGAGAAAAGTCTTCTGCGTCCACAGCCCTTTCATTTGGAGACATTAACAAACCAGTTCACATGCTTTATGAGCCGAGCTCATGTCTACATCCTAAATGAGCCTCCAGAAAATGTTATGGACTAGCCTAGGGAACAGACACTATTTACTAAGACAGCTATGCTGAAAATACTTATATTCTCTTAAAATAAGCTTTCTTGGGGAAAGGACATTGGCAAGATGCACCATGTACCCTCAAGAATGATCACTGTTTTCTAACTTCAAAGGGAAGTCATGCAAGCAAACAATCTCCCAAACCTGGCACCACACGAATGTGATCACGGCGAATGATTTAATGGAATCAGCTTGTCACAATGATGAAGCTGAAAAAGCTTTTACAGAATATGTCCATGACAAAAACTTGAGCATAATGTATATAGTGCAGAGTGGTTTTTGTCATGGCAAAAAGGAAGGAATATCATTAATTTAGACACTAAGTGTAACGCTCTGCTGAAAATCACCATGGGATAAATCACAGAAATACAGCCTTGACCAGACAAATGGAGCCACGCAAGTTCCAGTTCTTGTTAGAAGTTATCGAAAGTGCCATTGAGTTTTTAAGGTCTGTCATCTCTGGTAGATGATAAGAAAAGGGTTGGGTTGTTTTCTTCAGATCTACAAGCATCTGGCTACAGTCTTGCTGAGGCATATACACGATGGGAATCGAAAATGAGCTCTTTTAAAACTGCTTCTTAAAGGGACCCTATTCACACGCGGTACTTTCTCCCCAAATCTTTTATGGGAAAGCAGCTCATTACGGTCACACAGACAAATGCTGCATAATCTTTCACCCTGTCCACTAGCAATGCGTTCAATCCAATTTGCAGCACTTCCCGCTATTCGAGCTCGGGACTCCCCACACAGCTCTCCTAAATGCATCCCCATCCTGACCCACTGCTCCCCACCTGCTGTTCTTTCAATCGCAGGCTTCCCTGGAGCACTGGCTGCCATTCATGCCTAATAGCAAGGTGGAGCAACGTGATTATACAACTCTGAAAAGTAAAATTTCTATGCCTTCTGTGCTGAAATGCCGTAATTAAGATATATATTATTGCACACTGGAATGCTCTGAGTGAGGGACGAGAGTGGCCATCATGTCAGGAAGTGACATTTTGTATCCAGGACAATTTATATTCATTTAAAAAACAAAAGTTTCTGACTGCAGCTTCTTTAAATGCCTTCCCCAGCTAGCTGACAGATCTATCCCTGCTCTTTTTATCTATCTCCACAGCAGCACTAAGAAAAGTAGTGGCTGGTAACAAGCAGGGAAAAATTGTCAAGTACTCATTTACTTAGCTAATTCGTGTCTTTCATTGCTTGTGGACTATCCGTCAGCAGGTTGCCATTTTTTTTTCAACGCTGCTTATTCTTTTTATTTACTTTAGGCAATGCTGTTCACTAAGCACATACAGTCTTCTTCAAGTATTTGCCACTTGGAGCAGGGGTGGTTAGGTGGGATCAAGCAATGCAATAGAGCGCGTCATACAACAGACACACGGTATTGTTTTTGCCTCCTAACTGGATTAATGTTAAACCCTTGAGCCCTGAAACCATGTACTCCAGCCTATGCTTAACTTTAAATGTGTGAATTCAATGGGACTCAAGCATATAATTAAAATTTAACCTTTACATCAGGTTTTATTTAACAGAAATGGACTTACGCATGTGTTTAAAACGACTTGCTTTGTAGAGATAATTTTCTGAGATGAGGGAAGCATCATGAAACAGAGATGAGGATATCACTGGGGTTTTGAGTCATTCAGAACTAGAGAGGGACTAAGTATTACTACAGAATTATACAAGAAAGTGACCTCTTCTGGAAGACAGAAATCATTTCCGACACTGTACTTCCAGATGTACTGATACTGAGTTAATTCCTGGTTAGAAACCTGTTTTAACTTGCTCTCATTGCTTTTACGTAGGCTAGCGGCACACGTGTGTCCACTGCCATTTGCAGAAGGTCAGGACAGCACCTGGGCTGATGCCTCTGCCTGTGAAAAGAGGAGAGAAAGGGGTGCAAAGCCACGTCTCAAAGCACTTAACGCTTACCGAGCAAACACATGCATGAGCTGATAGCTCGCTATCTATTTGAAAGAGTCCGAGCATGTGACTTTAAAGTGCGCCTTTTGCCTCCACTGGAGTCCAGCCTACTTGCCTGGATGTTTGCGCAAGGCAAACACATGGAGGGTGTGACTGCAGTTGGAGCAAACTCATTTGCAAAAGCAAGCGAATACTCGTGGATCGTGGACCATTTTTTTTTTCCCTCTCTCTCTCTCTTTGTGCGTGTCCATGTCCACACAGTTGTTCTTTTACTAGGTACAAATAGCCTTTTTGGTTGACACCGAGAAACAGTGGCTCCCCACTCACACCGCAGAAGCGGTCGCATCTGCCAGCCTCCCAGAGCTGTCAATAGGCCCCATGGAGAAGGAAGGAGTTGGGGTGAAGGAGAACGACTGGCCAGGCCAGGCAGCACCGCTGTGTATCAAAGGAAGTGTCGTTCTGCCTTTGCGAAACGCAGGCTTTTCCCTTCCCTTCCTCTCTTCAGGAATTAGCCTTCAAAGCTGCAGAACAAACCAGAGTCACAAAGGCACACTGTTCCTGGAATAAGCTCGTGGACAGGGATACCAAGGGGGCTTAACGTTCAAGAGATGCTATCAGGCTTCCGCAGCACCCTCTCCCTTCTCAGAAGGCTTTCCCTTCCTGGGAATGCTCCTGACCACCTGGGCCACACACGCGGCACACGCTGGCGTGGCATCGCCAGTCGGCCCCTGTCTCACAGCTCCCAGCTCATTCCCACCGGAATGATGCAGCACGCGTCCCTCCTATTTCTTATAGGGCAAAGGATTACAAGGCACTCCGAGGATCAGGCACAACCCCAACAGTCCTTCTTTCACCCCGGTTCCCCTCTCCAGAGCTACTTATTATATCAACTGCAAATTAATTTATCTTGGGTAAACAGCACAGACGTACTATAAACAGAATCAACCCCTCTTCAACTTGCTACACTTTTTTTTTTCTTTCACATTCTTTACAAATAGAAGTGGAAAAAAATAATATATGTACATAGCAGCAAATGTTCCCTCACTATTTTTCTTTTTTTTCTGTTTTTTTTTTTTAACTGTTTTTATCTTATATAAACAGTGGTGATGGAATTATAAACACCATTATTCCACCTCCATGTTAATACTCTTATTATCTTGCATAAACAGAAGTGAACGAATATGTACATGACACCAATCAATCCTTAAAAAAAAAAAAAGGTAGAGAGAGAAGTTTTTATCTTTTATAAACAACGGAGGAAGAACTTAATGAATTCAAAATGCAGTTTTCCTGTTTATATTATTATGATATGAAAGTAGAAACCAAATGGATGTATATTCAACACCGCACAAGCTGTCGGTTATGAAATGCTTTCTTGACGCGTACTTTAAAAAAGTAAATTCAGCACCAGTGGAATCTGCTGGCCTGAGAGATGTGGGAGTGGGTGGCCCAAGTTTAGCCATACAGAAGGCAGGCAAGGCACAGCGCTGCCTTCTCCTCGAAGGCTTCTGCCCAAGTTCTTCAGCTTTTCTCCTTGAAGGGCCATCCAAAAGCAAACAGGATAGCTCCGTCTCGGTGGTGAACAGTTAGTACTTGATCCTTCTGCTGAGGCTGCCAGATAAAGGGGGCCAATTAATACAGATGGATTTTGTGTAATGTGGACACCTGCCACTAGAAACTGGGCTCAGACCCCTAAGTCATTTCACAGAGGCCACCCAACAGCTGTTAGACAGAAATGACTTTGGGGCATGAGTGACCTAGGTCAGATATAAACGTGTAACTTCAAGCTGATAGGCTCCATATGCCAGTACTAATCCCCATATCCACCCACGCCTTCTGCTTTCTTATTTTTTGTGTGTGTTTGCTTCTGGCTAATCTTCTAAAGCCCATCGCAGAGCCAAAAAGATTTTTCCCTCTACCTTACATGTCTGCCGTATGTGGGATGAAGTGCTATTTCTGTGTGTTGCCCTCTGCCATATTTTCCTAGGGTGGATCTTCTCTTTCTTCACCTTAACTGTGCAGAATCTACCTCTTTCCCATCCTGAATTCTTGGATTACACTGACCAGGCAATCAGCCTTCTAACGAAAGGGAAAGACAGGAGATTCCTTTTTTTTTTTTTTTTCTTCCCTCAGAGCCCTTTTCAGAGGGTTGTTCTTCATATTGATGATACTCATCTCAGGTGCCCTCCTTTTCAGAAGAAAAATGCATTTGGCCTCCATTTGGGTATTTTTAAACTCATGCTAGAGTGTCCAGCTGGGTGTGACTGTCACACCAAGAGATCAGCCTTGCATTTCTTTTAACAGTTTTATATACTTTATTTTGAGGGGCCAGGCTGAAGACAGCTGACTTACTTGGGCACAGAGGTTTTAATTCATATTCTGCTTGCCCTTTGCCCATGAAGTTGGGATCTCCAAATAAGAAGAGACTATACCACAGAAAACAAACAAACAAAGAAACCAAACACTGTCCAGATTTTTAAATTTTAACAGGATGCACAGCTTGAACTACCTGGTAAAAAGGGGAAGAATCTCTTATATGAGTTACTCCATGTGCTAAGAAGATTACGAAGGAAAATTTCTGCAAGAAAAGTCAGAGAGATCAGGGCAAATCAAAGGGTCCAACATCCTGTGGGACTTATTTAGGTACTCGAAAAGACAGATATGCTTGGATGAATTTTGCTTTGCTACATTCAGAGTGTGGAAAAAAAATCCTCAAAATAATAACTGGGATGCACAGAAAATAAGAGACAGTGTTGTCTCCCTTTGATTCCTCCCTTTCTCCTTGTATTCCATCTATTTTCTACATTTATACACATTCCGAGTCCCAGTTAGTGACCCTGCTGCTTATCATCAGAGATGAGCCCTGAGATGCAAAGTCCTGGTCAGCAGGATCTATATCTGAATTTTCCCACTTCACAGGGACGTTTAAGACAGAATTTTGCAGCAGAAGGCCGCTCTATTTAAAAAGGTTTCTTGAAATATCAAATTAAACACACAAGAGAGAAGTAAGGCCTTTCAGAGGAGGGTAGCCAAAAATAGAAGGAAAAAAGCATATTTCACCATTTGTTTTGAAAACACCAAAAATGATTAAAACATATTATAAACTAAACTAAACTAAAAAAAAAATCTTACCATATGAACAAATTCCCTGCCAAGTTCCATTTTTAAATCAAAGCCATTTTAGGCTCATATGTTGAAAAAGAGTGGCTTAAACTAACAAACTTATGTAATGGCTTTTAAAAAACTGCACAGACGCGTTCAACTGAAATTGCCAAATCTGTTAGGACTACATGAAGAGGGAGGAGGAGGAAAGGGAAGGACTTACAAAGGTTTGGGATTCATCTGTGCAACTGCCCCCAAATTCAGCCTCTCTTTGAAGTTCCTTCCAGCTTTCAGGACGCCAAGAAGGATGACTCACTCTTCTCTACTTTATACCCCTGCCCCCTTTCAGTAGACCTCAAAATCTGAGACAAATACAACTGGACTGACTTAGCGATAAGAACAATTATGAACTTTTACGTAGGAAAGGGGAAGGGGAAGGGAAGGCAAAGGGTGAGAGCAAAGACAGAAATATATCCACAGAAACTCTCAAGCAAGAAACATCAAAATTAGGGAGTTGCTAGGGTTGGTAGAAAAACATACACCGTAAACTAGGGCAAAGAGATGAATTGAGCGTTAAACAAAAACAGCGTTAAATAACATCAATGCAGAGAAATAGGGAAGACAATTAAATATTCGTGTACCTGCCCAGCTTTCAGTAGTTCTTTTCTCTCTAATAAGTATCCATTTTTTTTTGCTTTAGCTAAGAGAATAACATTACATTTTAATCAAGCATAAGAAATTTTCAATTATAAGAGAGAGGATCAAACGCTCAACTAGCTTTGTTGCAATTGAGAAGTAAAAAGTAAAGTTCTCCAACTTCCAGACTGCTTTCCTGGTGAGTACCTCCTGGACCTGTTCTAGCCCCCACTTCCTTCCACAAAGATTTGGGCCTTGCTATCTACAGTCCTTGTATCTGCCCATTGGAAAATCTCCAAAAGCAAAATGGACTATCCCCCTGGTGTATTCAGGTGCACCTGCTCCTCTCTCCATGCCAGATTTTGGGTGGTCAGGAAGGCCACTGATTGCCCAAACCATCTCCCAAGCTTTCTCAAGAGTCAAATGTGTTCCCTACTTAAAACACCTGTTAAGGTCAACTAGCAGCCTCCTCCCCAAGGAAGTTTTGTTCCTTTAGGACTCAGGTTTTAGCAATAACAACAAAATTACTTCTGCATCTGGTAACTGTATGGCCTTGCTTTCCTGCATGGTTTCCGTGCTAACTTCCTGGTGTGCAGATGAGATTGTGTCTGAATCCAGATTTAAACAGCCTTGAAAGCAAAATGAGAGGTTGGGTGATTCAGAGCCTGGATTCTGATTTAAGTCGATCTCTGTACTAATCTTACAAGAATGCTGTAAAGACCAAAGGGTAAAGACTTATAATTACTTAGTATCACAATTATAGGAGGGCAAAGGGTTTTTGCTGCCTTTTTTTTTTAATTAAAAATGTGTGCAAGTTCAAGAACGCGTCTCTTGTCAAATTTACACTGAAAAATAATCTCAGTTCATGATGATGAACAGTGACTTAACCGGAAAAATAAATCACAGCCTGAAGGCACGTCCCAGGACTATGGAGTCAGTAGAAAATATAAAAACCCGCGTGATATAGGAAAAGTTACAGTAAGGCCACAATAAACTATCTGCATTTGCAGGTCTAAATTATTCCTCCTGTGCAACCCAGACATGTTCAGTTGTTTCTCCCAGTCATATTTCTGCGACCTCGTGGCCTAAAAACATGTCCTCAGTGATTCTGGCTCTATCCCACTGCCTTTGGTGGATGAAACAGATTTTGCCCATGTGGGATACAAGAGCTAAGCAGTCCCTCCTGATAGGGCTCACTGCAATCAGATTGGCAGAATATTTATACAGGCACACACAGCACCATTCCCAACACTCCTGGTCTAGGTTAAGGTTCTTGAATTTGAGGAGCTTATGTTTCCAAAAGAGCTGCCTCCCACAAGAGCACTGAAATCCCTCCTTATGTCACAAGGGTTCTGCAAATGGCTCAGTGCTTTTAGTCTCATTTTCCTGCACACAAAGGTCTCTCTAAGAGTTTGTTGGAAGGCTTCAATTTTAAGTAGCCTGCAATTCAGACTGAGGGCCTTATCTAAGTGTAACTATCCCTTTGTACTCATATCTTTAATCTAGGAATTACCAAATGAGATGCCACCATCATATCTAGAATGAGGAGTTCTATCAGGCCTACAAAAACAGTACTTGATTCAAGCTGAATCTTTACAATGGAATGAGAATTCCTAAGGAAAGCAGTAAGGAACAACTCCACCAGTGCTCAGAAAACCCTTTTTCTGGGTTTTCCGGCAGCAGGAAACACATGCTATGATGAATCATTATCTATCGAAGCCATTTGTAGCCTTCTATAAACACTGTGCATCAGATCAGGCATCCATGTGACTTTGCTCAATATCAAAAGAGAACTGGGACATTACTGTATGTCTGGGACATGCTGTATATGACTAGTTACAGTAATATGAACCAGACCAGAGGCTGAAATATGCCTTTGTTTACATTTACAGTCATATAAACCCTATATTTTATGTAACTTTAAACAGAGTTTTGTTGGAAACGTCTTAATTCACTAACTCTAGAATGTTCTCAAGCTCTTGGTTTCTACCAGCTTCCAGTGGACTTGTGGGTACCCAGAACCTTATCATAATGATGTGGGAAGAGCCACCATGTGGTTTGAACTTCCAGATTTTAAATTTCAGAAATTATCCTCCCCATCAAAAATGGAATGAAATCCACACTTCTTTACAAAAAAAAATACTACAGTAATAAAGCACCAGTATTTGGTTTATTTATAGTAACAAACAATCTCCTAGCTTTGCTTCACCTTTTATGCAGTGCAGAAGTATCTTTCCAAGAGCACGACTGTGCTTGGAAAATAACTAATTCCCATCTGGGGCAACACACAGAAAAAATGTAATTTGATCAAGAGAGTGATATCTTACCAGTTAATCTGGTCTCAAATTTCTCCACAGTGCCAGAAATGGGGAAGTTGGGACTCAAATCTGTGAATGCTTGTGAAAAGCTAATGGTTTGCAACAGAATGTCCAGGCACCTTAGTTACAGTCATCTCTCTATAGGAATCATGGTCAAGGGGCTAGACAGACTTTGCGAAATTGCCATGAAATTCCACCAGTGCCAAGGTGAACAGCTACCTTGGGGCAAGTACCCTGCTACTGTTCTCCAGCACCACTTGTTTGCCTGACCATCTGCCTGTTTGCAGCGATGAGCAAGAACAAACGGAGGGAAGATATTTTAAACTCTTCCTCAAAAAACCCCCCCCTACAAGCCCAAGGCCCCGCCTGTACCCCATAGAAAACTGAGTTTTTGCACGTCTTGTTTGCAGGACCCTACTAAGAAACAAAAACTCCTGCACATGAATCTTTTTAAAATTCTTTTCCTGTGGATTCACAGTGAATCCTAGGGCAAGTAAGTTTACGTGCACTTCTAAACAGTTGGAGGAGAACTTGGTTTTCCACAGGGCTCCAAAAGCATGAAAAAGTACAGTAGGAGACCATTAAAATGCATCACCACGCTATAGCAACACTGTGTTCCTTTAATGGGCCCATTCCTTTAACAGATGTCTGAGCAGTGGGCTGCGACGTCCTGTAGTCGAAACCCACAAAAATGCACACGCACATTGTTCGTTCACTCTTTGCTAAGTGCTCTATGGGCTTTTAAAGCTGGGATGTAAATGTAAGCCCTTCCTCATCCCGGTGCCCTGAAATAACTGAGGGCCAGTGCAAACATTTATTGCAAGTTTGATTTACAGTATAAATACAGCAGTCCTTTTATGTCACAGGGAAGGGTGAGCTGCCTTAGGGAAAAAAAAAAGAAAAAAATTTGATCTTTTACTGGGAACCAGCACAGTAAACTAACCCTTCATCCAGTCCAGTTTGGGAACAAACAACAAAGGTACCAGGAATTTTGCCCTGGCAGTTGTTACACATTTACAAATTGAACTTTTCTGAACTTTAAAAATGTTGATGGAATTAGTGGATTCATTATTAGAAACACACAACAATTTTTTTGGGGGAAAAAAAAGAAGCATTGTTTTGACACAAAATAAATTTTGGTAGGACAACTTTAAGGGCCAAAATTCAATATCCAAGACAGTCCTTAAGTAACTTGTAGTGTTTAATTCAAACATACGAAGGTGTTCCTATCATACTGCATATGTAGTGAAATGGGTCTTCCTAGTCGGTTAGCTGAAAGTACTTGGAGGAAGGTTAAATGGACAGAAAACAGATGAAGAGTCTGGAGCTATCTAGGAGCATGGTCACGGAAGTCAGTTTTGCCTTTGATTTCAAGAAGCTGGCATACAATCCACAATCCCTTTCTCTGGGTTGATACTTACACCCTTGTACGAGCGAGTCATTTCCTGCCTCAGTTTCCTCCCTCCCATCAGGGGATAACTTCAGTTGTGAAAGAACTGGCATTTTTAAATGACAATATGGCATGGGCAAAAGAAAACGCTGCATCCCAGTGACACAGTTCAAAGAGAGGGAAAGCACTGAAGTTCCATCAGCCTCAAGACAGTTGATCTTGAGTCGATCTATCTCAGCATGATACCGAGCGCCTTAGGGTGAAGGTTATATCTGTAGTGAGGTGTCTTCCATTTTCTGTTCATATTTCTGAGGATCAGAAATCCTTTGGAAAAGCAAAAGTGGATTGATATTAAAAAATAAATAAATAAAAAGGCTCTGAAAGGAATTGAAAGAAGTCTTGTTTACTGCCATTCCCTTGATATGCACAGAGGTATAAAGTTTAAATATTTCCAGTGATGGGGCCTATAGTAAGGCACATACATTGCAGTTCTCCTTAGAGCCTTGCTAACAGCAAGGTGGGGGATACACTGCAATAGGTGGAGAACATCAGAAACGCTCATGCAGAGATCAGTCTTCCCACTGAGCAGATGAAGCACAGATGAAGAAGGCATCTGACCTCAAAGCTAGAAGAGAAATCTGTGGGACTTAGAACCAGTCCTAGACATTGCGGTGTCTAATGCTGCTACGGCCCCATCTCTCCATCCCACCACTGCTACAACGATGTTTGAAATGCTCACAAAGCAGATCTTGAAACACTACTGCTTGTAGTCCAAGACTATAAAACAAATCAGGATTAGTGTTTTTTTTCTTTTTTTTTTTCTTTTGAAATGCTGAGTAATAAATTGTGAAGATGCAGGAGATGCTTCACAAGAAGCTAAGAGAGATGGGATGTAACAGATGGTTTGGGGACATAACTTCGTTTACCAGTGCACGCTGCCCAACTCATGAGTCAGAGAAACCTGGGCAGGTTTGGTTGACTTTCCCCCAGCATTCTGGACTTGCTCTCTTTACCTTTTGGGCAATTTGTACAGCTCACACTGAGCGCTTGGCCTTTTTTGGTCATCCCCCTTTCTAAATCAGAAAGACATATGTACTGTTGGGAGATGGTGGCACAAAAGAACTAAAGCTGAGCTCACCCGATTCCCACCTCCTAGTAACTACTATGGACCTTCAGGACCAAAACACAAGTTGAGAAATCTTCATTCCTGCAGACGTTAAGCAGGAAAAAGATGACGCAAGGGCTAATTGAACTCAGCTCTCAGCCAAGACCTAAATCAAAGCTTGTAGGCTACTGTAGGGGGAAGGGACTGTGACATTTCACACAGACCTTGCAGAAGTGTCTTGTGCACACTGATCATCGACCCTTTTTCTCCTCAGTTTCTCTGCTAAGTTAAATTGTGTCAACCTGTTCTACTCAAACCAACTATATCATCCACTGTATCTGCTAAGAACAGCATAACCCCATTTACCGGAATACCATGCAAAAACACTAACAAACAATTCAGCAGCCAAGAGTGCAGATAATCTAAGAATTTTCCATTGGAACAAATAGGTTTCAAAGAACACAACCCCACTGGAGATAACTCTTATTATGAGGAATATTTTTCTATGTTATGAACTACGAATTGCTTAAGCTAAATTTAGAAGTCATGACTGGACTCAGAGCTGCTTGTTTTGGAGTGCAAGCATGGGCCTCACTATCATTTCCAGTATCATTTTCTTATTTTCCTCTTTTTCTACTAAATATCATAAAAGGGAACATATCATGAAATTGCGTATCATCTGGGTGCATAGAACTATGACTACTTGAGAATGTTCCAGTAGGACATATGGCCATTGGAAGATGCCGATTTATCGAAAGTGAAACACTGAAAATACAACAAATTCTACAAAATTTTGTGCAGAAAATAAATGGAATGAACTGCTACAATACAGTCAATACTACATCTCAATATTACATCTTTTACATTTTTTTATTGTTATTCAGATTAAACGGCACAACTGAAAATAAAAATAAAAATAGAAGTCAGAACAAATGTAGTAAGTTTAAGTTTTTAATGAACTATCAATTATTTTTCTTGGAGCAAACCCATGGACACTTATGCCAGAAAGCGGGAGAGAAAAAAAGAACCAACAGAATCCCACAATTGTGAAAACATGAAAAATCTAATTCTCACTTAGTTCTGCATAGAGCCTATACGCAATAAAAAAAAGTTCAATTTTGATACGCAGATGAGCAGACATGTAGGTGGCTCCGCACTTTTTGCTCGCGGTGGAGATATCCTGTTCCAGGACCACCTGAGGAGTGGCAAGAACAGAAAGTGTCAGGGGAGAAGTACCACGATCTAGCGAGCTGCCTATACAAGATGTCCTGGCTAAAACCAAGGCTTACAGGTTGAAGCCATAGCAGTGGTCTCTGCTCGCTTCCTAGGACCACAACAATTTCTGCAGCAGCATCGGCCAGTCTGTGGGCTGGGAATGCCAAGGTCCCTTGCTGAAGGGAAGAGATGGGCTGTAGTTGTCCAGATGCAGCAGGGCTAAACAGCTGCCCTGACTTTCTGCCTGACACTGCAGCACTCGATGAGCAAAAACACCCTGCCTGGACTACACAAGCGAAGAAGAGAATGTCCTTCCTGACACCAATTTCACCAGGGCCCGGACTCCTAAGCGCTCCTGCAGATTTGGCCATGATGGCGCCAAGCAGTGCTATTCTGAAGCCTGTGCCTGCTCCTGCACTGCTGGCAGGCGGATCAAGCGGAGGATTTCAAAACATAGAGGCATGGCAAATACCACAGAGAAATACAACCGGAGGTTAAAATCCAGAATGCTAACCCACAAAGCTCCTTCCTGATAACATGCTAAGCCTCAAACCCTGCATTTGTCTAAGCAGTATGGCTACTGGTGAAGAAACATTACATTTTGCTCTGACTCCACAGGGCAAATAGCCATCATTCCCATAGCAATCAGAAAAAGAGAGACACACGAGGATACAGTTTGGGCATGAGAAAACCTTGCCCTAATTGCTGATTACTAAAGTGCTGTAATGTGTTAGAGAAGAAAGGATCCCTGAGAACATCAGGACAGGACATTAGCAGATTAATATTAATCTCTAGAGTTCCAGATTCATTTCCTGTCCATGCTCATGTCCTCTTGATTACTACAGAAAACAATAATCCAAAAAAGTTAAATTACAAACAGCAGAAGAGACTTAAAATATTAACATTTTTAGAGCTTTTAACCAAATATGTATAATTAAATGAAAAGCTAGGTTAATGCTATGTTAAAGTTGAGATTTTAATTGTGTAAAGGTCATCGAGTTCAGAACTGAAGTTCATACAGTACATTTAATCCGGTCATATTGGGCCAAATTCTGCTCTCAGTTACTGGCATAAACTTAAGGCATCTTTATTTTATTAAATAGAATTAACTTGGCATTATGCTAACATAAGAAAAGCAGGCATAGACTCCATATGAGTGTGCACAGATACTAGGACTTCCTCACAATGTGTAGAACATACAATAGTGCATACAACACAAAACACTGCACATGTATTTAAGAAACCATATAGGTAGGAGACAGTAGTACCGTTTGATTTAATCATATAGACTAGGCAGAAGCTCAACGAAACAAACAAGCAAAAAATTGCACTGCCTTTTCAGCTGCACTAGACGTCATCATTTGTCAGATTGCTACATGTTGTTCAGGACAGTGCCATGAAAAATTGCTATCTTCTACGTGCAAGGGAGTAGAAGTATATTTATTGAACTTTTGGACAAGTAATACCTGAATCTTCGCATTGAATTAATATCATTGCACAGCTAGAGATTTACAGACCAAAGTGGGCCTCATTTTGGATACATTGCAGAGTCACACTCACACACGTGCTCTGCCAACATGTTGGCCACTGTGGCCACACGGGGCTGAGGTGCTGTTGTCCTGCACAGAGCACCATACTGCACCACAAGGGCTTTTGAATCCATAGCACTCCTGGTTTTGGGGTAGCAAACAAACGTGCTTGTCTGCACACAATTGCATGGGAACAAGCCTCCAAGTTGAAGCCCATTTGAAAATCCAGTATGAAATGTCCTCGTTTTTTTTTTAAAAGACAATATAATTTAAAACAGCAGAAAACAGAATAATAATGTACTTTATTGGAATAAGTAGGTCATCAAAGAATAAATGTGCCTATGTTTATTGGAACGTCTAGTCCTCATAAATGGCTTAATGGATTTTTTTTCAGACTTATTGAAACATTATTCACCTCTGAGCTTAAAATGAGCTTGAGAAATTTCAGCCAAAAAGGTAATTGTTTCAGAAAGTTATAAAGCACCAAAGATAGGGCGTTTACACTAAAAGCGCTGTCTCAACCATAACTACAATAAATACAGCTAATGAATAAATGCAGTCTGGCAAGAACAAATAACAATCAGAGAAGTCCAATGTAGCCTGCACGAAACGCAGAAAGGTAGTAGAGCGAGGAGTGTCAAACGAATTTTTGTCTTTTTCCTGCGCAATCCATTTCATCACTAAATTCAATGGAGGATCTGAGGATGCCAGAGCAGGATGGCTATATTGTAGACTGAAGGCAAACCACTCCTTGTTTATTAGTACTTGTAGTACTTGCAGTACCAGTACTTGCAGGCCTCTCATCCAAGGCCTGCAAGTAATAATGATGCACCAAAGATATACATATTGCTGCTACTGTCAGGCAACAGAATGCACATTTGAGAGGGGGCAAAAGAAAGATCAGGAAGATTGCAACTACCTGGCTTGAACATCAAAAAATGCAGATTTTGGAGGGTATATGTTTGCTGTAATATACTTGGAAATATTTTTGGATGCTAACGGCTGCCCAACCATCCCTATTAGATTCAGAGAGGTGCTGCTTTCAAATACTTTATATCTAGGGTAGAGCCGTGGGACCCTGTTTGTATCCAAGCAGATCCAATCTTAAAAGCCCTTTATCAAAGGGTAGAATAATTTTAAATTGGATTTGGATTCCCACTGTAAACAACCAGAAGGTGTCTGTTCTCTTGTGACATCAAGACACTGCTCTCATTTTCCTCTACCCACCATTTTGCAAAATAGTGTATAATATAGAAGAATTAGAAGAACTAAACTTACTCAGGTCCAAGATATGAAAAACAAAATGTGACAAGAGAAGCTTCAAAACCACTACTGATTCTGTCTTGAAATCTAACTCTATCCATACCTTAGCATGACCTCATTGGTTCAGTTGTAGAGTGCAACATTTCAACTGCAATAGAGCTGTCCATGTCCTAGGAAGCTGATTGAGGAGGCTTTGACAAGTGACAAACATGTTTCTGCTTCAACAGCCTGGATTTTACAAACTTTTCCACCAAAAGAAATAAACAAAGTGAAATGAATTCCCAATTGTAAGGAATTAGAACCAGTCATTCAACTTGTGAAACTGTAGGTGAAAAGAAATTGGAGTCACATTTCACATAGTTATGATAAACAGCAAGTGAAGTCAAAGAGAGATTTGAATGAGGAAGAGACAGGAAAATCACATCACCATACCCTTGTCCTGCCTCAGTCTTAACAACAAAGATGCTATTAAGGATATTGCACCATCATTTCTTTGTGCCAAATATAGTACGTTACAGAAAAAGAAAGGAAATAAATAATATAATAATCCACAACTGCCTTAATGAGTGTTGCAGTTAGTAACAGTGTCAGTTATTTAAACTTGGAACCAATAATGCTTTAGTTCAGTCAAGGTCCTCCTCAAATCCTGCATCCAAACAGTCCTTTGCAGGTGTTTTGTTAACACCTCACAAATATCTTACATAATTCACCCTCCTTATATTTATTATAGAATATAACTTTCATCTTTTTTTTTTTTTTCTGGAAAATATCTATTTGGAGTTGCAAGAGGACTGGACTAAGTCTGTGAATCAAAGTTTAGGAAGAATATTAATTCAATGTTCGTGCTGTGCCATACTTTTCCAGTTAAAAGGTTTCCAAAAGTTTTCTTCTTATTATTATTATCTATAGGGGTGCTGCACTACCCATGACCTGACTCAAGGCACACTGAACTCACTGGGAATTTTTCTACCAACTCCAACGGATTTTTATCTAGTCCTTCTAGAAAATATATAAAAAGATTCCTATTCAACTATTATACATTTGTTTCTACAATTCTTATGTACTTCTTACAGCATGTCATCTAAAGCACTTCCGAAACATGTTCCCAATTTTAAAGTTTCCCAAATTCTTATATAATGTCAAGTTTGTTGAAGCCCTCCATGAAGTCCACTTCAATAGTTCTATTGCTATTTGGCAGAGCTGCTTTGCTAGAAAAATTCTGTACCTTTCACTAAAGTAAGGATATCTGAGGTTTTGCAATTTATAGTTTCAGGTTTCTCTCAGGTGTTTTCTTCCTTCAGATGTTTCATGATTCAAAACCCCAAAAGAAAGAGACCTGTATCTAGGAGTGACATTTCTTTTGAATTCACTTTAAGCTCTCACTTAAACGACTTACCACAAACAATGGGCTGGATATTTTGCTCGTATCATTTAACACAGTCCAGCTAAGATCAGAATAATTCAGATTTACGACACCCAAAAAAAAAAAAACGTGCCCAACCCTCTTTTCTGCTCAGGCAAGATGTTGTTTCAGTAGCTTGTCATTTTATCATTTCCTTCATGTTTGATCCTTAGAGCCATCTTTGCTCTCAATGCCACTAAATGTACGATCTGGAAGCTTGTAACAGTCAAAACACAATATAAAGGAGGGCAGCAGCCACTAGCTTTTTTCTATGCCCGAACTGATGACGTAGATATTTTATTTCTTCTGGGAGGCTGTTTATCAAGCCAAGCCATGCTTATAGGGGCATGGCTGAAGCACACGTTCTAGCCAATTTGTCCAGGGGCATTTTGGTGTCCACGTGATGCCCAACAAGCCTACCATTCTTCAACTCCATTTCCTCCCTGCTTAGCAAGCACAGTGTAAGGATAGGGTGTCAAACGTTGTGACTTTTAGTGCAATGTTCCTCTATAAGCTTTTCTCTATTCTTCAGGAAAGCATTTAGAACCTGGTATTTTTCTAGTTGCCTCTTAATTATTTGCTGTTCTCAATGCTTGTGTTCTACCTTCTTCTTGGTAGTTTCTAGAATCAGTTCTTCAATGTGCCAGGCTCCCTCAGTATCTTCACAATGACCTGGGAAATCTCCATCTTATTACAGCTTAATTCTTCCTTGCTGTTGAGACCAAAACTGCTGAAAGGGCTATTTTCTGTGGTTTCAAAGCAGCAGACTGCGGGCTATACCACACCTCCCTCTTCACACTGGAGAAGACTACAGAGTATATAAAACTCCTCTGGTGGGTTAGCTGTAAAGCTGAGGAGGTGGTAACAAAGATCTTCTTTAGAGGAATCACTATAGTTAAATGTAACAGGTGTTGGCCACTAGAATTTTTAAAACCATTCATTTTCAATGGATACTAAGTGCCCTAACCTATCAAGGAGTTTTTGCAAATACCTTCAGGCAATCAGTGACATCTTTAAACACTTCAATGCTTTTGATAATTCCACATGCCACAACTGGATCCTCCATTTTGGAGTCTCTGTAAGCGGAAAAACAAACAACGGCATACACTTCTAGCTAGACACAGCAGAAAAACATCGCTGTATGGTTGGCATTTGCATCTCATCCTCAATCTTAAGGTATGATCTAGAGAGGCTACCCTGTCTAATATGCAGCAATGCCCTATGTGATTCTAAACAGTTGGTAATATCTGCATGCTACTCCCTCTTCTCAAGAAGTTACTGCAGTCTATTCTGCAGGATGCCTGTGAAACTCCAGACAAATTACTTGCTCTGGGCAAAATCTGCATTTGCTTCAAGGTTTCAGAGGATACATTCATTTACTTTGAAAGCATTTGCTCCAGTTTCAAAATAGAGCAAATCTGAGAATTACAAAATGTTCCGAGCCATTCAGACATCTGTGTATCACCAACAGTCAGGACGGCAGGCCGTCCTGAAGCCCTATTCTATGGAAAATCACCCTTCAGAAAATCTTCCCTAACAAATAATGTTTAGGGGCTCACAGAATCCAGTATTTCCATGCAACAGAAGACCAGATAAGCAAACAAAAATACAGCTTAAAGCAAGTGCCACTCTCCCCCTTAATTTGATTCCCTTTCCAAAGCATGAGCATACAGCTCGTCTCTTACAGTGGGCTAAATACCAGCTATTCCTGAAGCCCTATTAGAGCGAAGCAAGGGTGCAGGGGTGCTTTCTCCTCCAAACCTCAGTGACTTATCTCACTGAGATCAGGTAAAACGCTGTCATTAGCACTTGCTCGTCTCCACAGGCCCGGGGAGAGTGCGCCCAGCAGCACTTCATGACTCCCGAGAGGCAGAACTGTCTGTTTACTGGCGATGCCAGTCCTTTCCTCTTCCTCCTGTTCCTGCTGGCACCCTGAGGCAAGCATCTGGGCGCCCCTTCCCGAAGCAGGTGCAAGGACGGGGAGCGGGTGCGGGCTCTCCCCACGAGCCGGTGGCAGGCAGGCAGAAAAGCCTGGAGATCCCTCCTGTCACCCTCCCGGGGGAGCTGCAGAATTTCGCCAAGTGCACTTAAAAACCTAAATTGTTGCAGAAAAGGAGACGTGTGCACTTGTTAAAATCCGTCTCCAACGCTTCTGCCCATCCTCCCCTTACAGTGGACTGATCTGGATTTCTAAAGAGTATAATTATGTCTTGCACAACGATTATGAGCTTTGGGAGCTCTCAGAGAAAATTTCCTCACTGCACATGTGGCCATTGGCTGACACATCAACCACATATCACTCCGTTCTTTTTATTTATTTTTTTAACGCTGCATTTTGCTGGGAGAGAGGCCAAAGACAGAGGCCAGACACCCAAGTGCAGGACCAGGCTCTGCGCGGTGCCCGTGGGTTCTGGAGGCCGAAGGGCGAAGCTGCAGCCATGAGCATTGCTTGCCTGTGCCCTCAGCCCTCTCCTTTCCTGCCATCACCAGCAGGACACCTAACCTGCCCATCCATCACCAACAGACCCTCTCCTGTACTGCAAAACAGATTCTGATGGCTCTGAAAAAGCTGTGCAGGATTTGTTGCATGCCCAAACAGCGACATTAACGGGCTGAATATCAGCTCCATCAATGGGAGATGCATTGTTCTGTGCACCATGAATATTGCTGTAAAAACACGCTTCCTGGATAAGACGACATATTGTCCATTCGTGTGACAATGACACCACTATATAACACAAACGGTACAGCTGGTAGAGAACAAAAACAATTACTTCAGCTGCATGCTGTGGGAATTTTAAGGCACCTACACTTAGTAAAATGGGAAAGTATTTAAGAGTAGCGTCAGCTTGTATGCCTCAGGGTAATGGACATCATCCTTTTTCCCATCCAAGCCACCATCTTTGCCACTTCCAAAGAGCCTCTGAAGATGAAAATGAACTTGACAATCATTCTGCAAGGTAAGCTGATCTTGATTCTTCTAGTCACTTTGTAATTCACTGCAGATGGTGAGAGTGAGATGTTTACTGGCTGGCAGGTAATGAGCCTCGTTGTAGATAATAGTGATGGACGGGTAATCTTGCCTGCTGACAAGGAGGCAACTCAACATGGGCACATGGCATTCATCCATGACTTCATGTAAAAGGATAGCTGTGACAACGCACACAGGTTATTTACTACCCTCCTCTGTTAATGTCAGCATGCAGCTACACTTAAGACTTTCTAGTTCGCGTTTAAGTAGAGTAGAATTGATCCTGATTGCCCATGAAAGTAGAACAGTCTGATTTGTGACCTAATGTTTATTGTTCTATAAGAAGAAACTTGATCTGTTTAAACATCTAGATATTCCCTCTTCCCAGGTAATGCCATTCATCACAGCTGTCAGTGCTTCTCTGAAAGAGAAATGACCCGCAGGCATAGGATAAAACTCTACGGAGGAACTACGTATACCATTGCCAAAAGAAGAAATAGCTGCTGCTTTTCATTGAGCTTGTATATACCTTGTGAAAGGCTTACATGTGCTGAATTATAAGTCAGTATTTCCATTCTTATTCACGCCCCCATGCAAAGGAACACATATTAGAGACCTAGACACTGTAATGATTTTATTTATCTCAGATATAAGGGTAGCAGATTTGGACAAGCGCAGCCATTTGATGAGATATACTTAAGCAGCTGCTTCTGAGGGAGAATCAAAACAATTCAAAAATGCCAGAGAAGAAAATGGAAAAGCCCTAACTCCATTTCTCCTCTCCTCATAGCTTTATGAAATGAAAATAAAGAAATCACATGCTCAACAAAATACCATGAATGTCTTTTGTTTTGTTGGGATATATGCCTCCTGAGGAAAGAGGGCATGGCTGACGGTCCTACAATATTCACTTAAAAACAAAAATTCATTCATGCATGTATGTGTATTTGTACGTATATATCTCTAAAGACACATTCACACAGACACACTTTTAGGCAACATGGATATTCTCTGTGTACGTTTACCACATTGCACAGCCTGAAAACAACGGCTTTAGTTTTTCTGTTTTGAAACAAATACCCTTTCTTTCCTTCCCTAGTGAAATCTGATCATTTGTAGTGCACCCAGGCTTCAAAACTTGATAAACGATCCCAGTGCTATGAAAGTTTCATCCAAAACCTGTCTCTTCACAGATTCACTCCAGATATCCTTTCTACTTTAAAGACTCATGTGATCATCGCTTTGATCCTTTCTCCCTCAGCTCTATTAGGGGCACCATCTCTTCAGGGCTTGCAGCTTATAAAAAGACCACCATATTTTTGATATGCCTTTGATGTTATCTTCCAAAGTATCTTTGATTTTTAAGATCTGTTCAACTCTTTCACCATTAACCTTGATTTCACTTAGGAATTAATAGATCTATAGTTTTCTTGGGGGGCTAACTTAGAAATTCTGCTTTCTCTGGCACTGTTTAGTTGGAAAGGTAGGTGAAAGAGTACAAAAAGCTGACCAGTGTTTGGAAAAAAATGAAACTATAGATAAGCTAACACTTGAGTTTTCAAGCTTGCTGCACCACTCTTGCCAAATCATTAAACTGAAGGGAAAATGAAATGGTTCTGCATGATGATAATGAACCATGCAGACCTTTCACTAGGTCACCAGTAGGCACCATTAGTGGTTACTAATGGTGACTCCTCAGCAGGACTGTTGTCTCAGGCCTCTGCTCGAAGATGGATCTCTCCACGTACAAACAGACAGCTGCATTCCCCCCTTTTTCACCATGCAGCAAAGAGGCTGCAGCTGAAAAGGTCAAAGAAACAACACTGTTTGAATATAAACTAAACACAGAGCAGTTAAAAAAAAAATGCTCAAAAGGAGAAACTGGTACTGTTTCTCAAGTCTTTTTAGTATGTATTTTCAATTTCTAGCCTATGATATTTGAAATTTATTCCCCCTCCTTAGATACCACTAAGTGTGATTGAAGATTGTTTTCACTGGTATACAGAGATAGATAAAGGCTAAAAACAGGTCAGCCACACGACCCCACCACATTATCTATTTATGCCCCTTAACTGTGTTCAGGTGGCATTCAGATACATGTTAGGTTCTCAGAGGAAAAAAGGAAAGAAAGAAAGAAAGAAAGAAAAACGCTTTATCTTTTGCATTGCGGTATGCCTTTCCTTTAAAACTATTCTGCTTTGCTTTTCTCCCTCCCACTATACTCGTTATTTCCAGTCCTTCAGAGGAAGAATTTGGGGACCGTATCCTCCCTCACAACGTACACGTAACTCTTGCTAATACACAAGGTGACACCCGTGAAGTCCCTGCAGCGACCGGCCTGTGCCCACTCACCCTTCTCAGCCTCTGTGTGGCGCCCTCCTGCCTCCTCCGCCAAAGCGCCGCCAGAATGAGCTCAGGAGTCCTTCCCAGAGCATCTTCCCACAGCATCCCTCATGGCCTTTAGCATCCCGTATCACCTTTCCGGCCCCTTGTTCACCACCACACGAGAACCCAATGCTCCCCCTCAGAGATGTGGCCATGCCAGAAGAGGTTTTGAACCCTCACCACGCTCTGAACTTACTTTGTCTGGAAGGAAATCACAGGCTGGCGTGAACTGGCTACAGCCCTCCTCACCCTCCACCGTTTCAATGTACAGTTTAATATCCCAGTTTCAGAGCTTCAACTGCGACCCTCTGCTTATAGCCTTATGGCCGGCACAATTCCCACTGCATCATGTCTTTCCCAGAATCTTAGCCCTGCTGGAAAGCATTCAGCATCGAGAGGACCCGTCTTTATGCTGATAACACTAAAATATAAAATAATGCCAACAGCTGGTGCTACAAATGGCTTTTAAAAACGATGTTCATTCACTAAAATTCCTCTTGCTACTTTTGACATGAAACACGCAGTCTCTAATTATTCTGATCAAGACGGTGAAATACAAAAACAAACTTTAATTGTGTTTAACAGATATTTAATCAGGACTCAGTGAACTACAGATTAAAGCTGAAATTCATAAACCATAATTACCCAATTGTCGCAAGCTTTTTGGTCCACATTCTGCTTCCGTCTGGGCGTCTGGCACTTTGCCCCGAATTTCTTTTAGTGTCTTCTCAGTTTCATTGCTGTTCATGTTTTCCAGCAGAGATTTAGCACAGATTATAAAATATCTGTTCTTGGCAACTTTATTAGTTGTTTTTTCTTACAAAAATGATATCCCACCTATCTCCATCCTGAGGCTGAACGAACATGCAAAATCTGTGTGTTATTTCTGACACAAGCTACCATTTCCTCCTGCCAGAATGCAAAGTATTCACCTAGTCTACTCAGGTTTGAACTCCCTGACCACTGCTTTAGTACCAGAGGGTCATCCAAATGCTACTTTAATTATTCCTTCTATGCATCTGTCTGGAATTGTTTCTTCCCTTCTTTTTTTTTTCTCCAGAGGTAGAAGCCAGAGCTTTATGGTTTCTTGCTTGAAACCTTATATTTAAGATTTGATCAAATAAATACACTTCTCATGGGATGCAGAGAATGGTGAGGTGTCCGCTAGCTATCAGTTCCTGAGGCATCAGACTGCAATCTAAGCAAACATGACCTTCTCCATAGATTCCCCTTTCATGAGGAGCGCCTGATTGTGCCAGAAAAGCACGGCTCATGACAGCATTTTTCCTGGACCTGCATGTGTCCTGGATGTTGTTCATGTAGGTACTCTGAAGGCAAAGATTTAATATATGTGGGAAAAGGACTATGAAATCCACTGTTTCTTCAGTTTCTTTTTCCTTCAGAAAAGGCACAAACCTCTGAGGTGAAATCACTGCCCATTAGGAAGAGATAGATACGCTCAGCCTAACTGAAAGATGAGAAAACAATACTAAAAGAAAGACATTGTCACAAGACATCTAACCTATGGATCATGCTCCTTTGCTACAACTTTCCCTTTGATTTTCATTGGGAGCTTCCAGGATTTGAGAAGAGGCAAATACAAGAGTTGCTACTCATACATTTCAATGAGAATGGGCAGTCAGCAAATAAAACCAGGAATTAAGGTAGCTTTCATTGACTATTATTGCACAGCATCAGAGGGGGGTTTTGCACAAAGACAAGGTCATGCCTGTTGGAAATCAATGAAGTTTAGTTGCATCTTGCTTATTTACCTAAATTTGTCTTTTCAGGAAACTGCTCACACTGCCTCAGAGATCCAGGATTCTGCAACTCCTCGTTAGAAGAAGAGTCCCTGAAAAAAATCCTTCCACTGAGGAGCTTCCCTCATCAGGAACCTTTCTTAGAGCTTCATAAGGAAGGTTATAACGTGGCCTTTAAGAAACAGGAAAAGCAGCTAACTACAAGACAAGCTGGCAAACACCAAAGATAACTTTACACTGCCAGAACAGTGAAGCAGGTTCCCATGCTGGCACCAAGCCAGCACAAGCAGCCCATTCAGCTGCGGGGAAATATAAAACTCCTGTTGACAGGTTCTGTCTTAATAATTCTTAAAATTTGGGGGGTGAGGGAGGAGACTGTGGAAAAGATGACACTGAGGAAGCAGGAGATCTCACCCCACCATTGAAGAGCTCAGATGAAATTCTTCCATGCACTAAAAATATATATATGTAGAAATATAATGTAAATAAATGTAAAAATATATTTTTGATTAAAAAAAGGGATATTCCATGTATACTTGTCCTTCCTTTTTCTCTTAGGAGTTGGAGTGTTTTCAAAGGATTGCAAGTCTGGGTGTGTATCGAACCACATACTCAAGTTATGTCAGAGGTATTTGTCCCTCATGATCATTCATAAAGTTCACTCATTTCACTTTACTATACTGGTAAGACCTACAAGATTACAACAGAAATCTTTACCTATTTTCCTTGGATCTGTTCCTAACCAACATGCAAAACATACATGTATTTTTCTACATCTCTTGGACATGATCGAAACAGTATTTTATATATTTATTTCTCTCACCATCCTTTTTGTCCAAGCTCCACATTTGAAGAGATAAACAGTTTCACTCTCACTGTGACATTTTGCTTTCTCATAAGCTCCTTCAGAGCAAGCCCTAGGCGAGCAGCAGTGTGACACCACCTCACCAGTACCTAACACTTGTATCTCAAACTGCTGCTTCTTTTTGTTTCTGAAACCTTCTTCAGAGCGTTCATGACTTGCCTGACCTCAGCGCCTCTGCAGAAACCTATATCTGACATTTCACAGCAGTCAGATACCAGATAGCCAAGACAGAGAGACAAGGGTATATTTCTTATCGCTTATTTTCCTACATAAGGGAGATTTTTTTCTGTCAGCCACACAGTCTGAAGTCCAGTCACCATTAGGTACTTCATGGAAAAGTCTAATGAAAACACCACTTTGTAGGGTGGCTGATCACTTGCAATACATGGCAAGCCTGATTTTTCACTAACAAATTGTTTTTTGGTTTGGCACCACTGTTTGTCCAAGGGTTTCAACCTCCACATTTAAGCAGTAATAAAGAAATTGCCGTATAGTGTTAGTGTCATTCTTCATTCAGACTGCTCCTCTGAAAACAGCCAACAGCCTTTGAGATGCAAAATGTACTGTTCTAATGTAGTCAAGGTCCCTGCTCACTACATTGCTAAATCTATTTAGCAGATTCTTCTTGGTATAATCTGTCCCTAGACTGGAGGAAGCTCAGTGATTTTAAGTGTTTTAAGCTAATGATAATGGTTAGTGCTGAGAACAGATGTACCTGGCTGTGGTGTGATCTATTCTATTAGCCTGTTATGAGCTGTGTATTCATATTGACTTAGCATTTTATGTCTGTTTTCAAGGTGTGATGGCTGCATGGGGTGTAGTCTGTTTTTTCCCCTGACATGTGATGCATCATCACGTGTGTATGTTTTTGATACATGGTGACTGCACAGAGAGAGAGAGAGAGAGGAAAAAGAGACAGAAAATGGGAACAGCTGCATGTTTGCTGCCACACGCCTGCCTAAGATTTCATGTGTTCATTTCTGCTGTCCGATGGCGAGGTTAGGGGGAGCAGAGGTGTGATCCCATGTGCACACCAGGACATAACTCAGGAAGGGTTGCACAGATGAGCTGCGCGTGCAGAGTTTCATGATTACACCAGGTACCTGGCCTGAAGCCTCCTTGGGACACTGTGCATGGGTGGATTCCCTGTAATTGGTGCCTGCACTGGTAACATGTGCCATGAAAGCTGTTTTCCTATTCTTCCCTACCTGTAACAGAACAGAATAAATAAAACTTTTCAGTCATATCAATAAACTGTGCTTCACTTGCCTTCAGCACAGTGTAGTGAAATTCCCACTGAGAATTATTTTTCTGATCATGTTGCAGGTGCTGCCAATTCATCAGTATCTGCTGTTGTCCACCTCTGGGGAGAAGAGACTGCCTGGGCTACGCTGCAGAGGGGATCTTGCCTCTTAAGGAAGGCCTCAGTCCTGCAACTCACAAGTAGGGATTTCCCTCTCAGGTGGAGCGTCCCACTGACCGCCTGTAGCAGCAGTCGCAGAGTCGAGCTTTTGCAGAACCAAGGCCACCTTCAGCACGCCAGGTTATCAGGTTATTAGAAATGCCGACTCCTTAAATCCTCTCATGGGTGCAGCTGCTTCCCTGCAAGAATTCTGAAAGCAGGCGCAAATGAAAAACCATGCAGGGTGCTACCAAAGCCACCACCTCCATCCGGACTAAATGCACAGAACTTGAACAAGGAAAGTTAGGTTAACAAGGTTAAAATCCAAGACCAATTAAACAACTAAAATATGGACAAACTGGGAGATATATGAACACAAGAGATGACAGCAGATCTCAACAGAGACGTGATTAACTGAAGAAATCAGCGCAGTTCAGATCACACCATCTGGGTCACCATACCATCAATTCAAATTCTAAACCATATTTGGAGCTTAGAACTCAGTTCTGACATTTTAGGGCAGTGCAGTGATGAGTGGCAGTGCTACAGACCATGTCCCAGAAGGTTAAATCCTGGAAACTCGCTTTTATATATGGTTTGGCTCTTCTGCCTTTAGGCAGAACTCAAGTAAATGAAAAGCACCACACGCATAAGTCTAGAATGCCATCTCCCTTAATCAAAGAATGGTGTCAGTATCAGAAAATACATTTTCATTAAATACAAAGAACACTGGTCTCATAGTTGAAAAAAAAAAAAAAGGGCAAAAATCTCCCAGAAAATATGATTCAAATATAACTAATAAAAATTCTCTTCCCTTCTTAAGCCACATTCTGAAGCTGGAATTTCCCTGTTTCAGTAGTTAATACACCCATTTCTCTCCTGTATTTTACATTCTAGCTAACAAGGCTCAATAACTCTTATGGGACACACAATTACGTCAGCTAAACTTGGGTAATATTTTTAAGGCTTATTTCTCAGCTATGATGTTGAGACATTTTCTTGGTTTGGATTTTAAATGAGAATTGATGTTGATATAATATGACCTAGTGTTCACGATGCTAAACACAGTATTAGAAAGTACAAAAACGCTTTCTTATCTTAAATCACTCTAGTGATCTGACATCTCCTGTATGCCATCTGTATGCATTCAACTTCTCTGTATATACTGAACAGCGGTTCTTTGCTACAGGTAGCCCACATTATTTCATATGTACAGAGCACCATGCACTCATGGTGCTCTTTGAACAGCAAGTAATAACTGTGGCAAGAAGAACAAGCTGCAAATCGTGAAATTCATAGCCCTAGCACACTAGGCCAGGAGAATAGCTGGATTCCAAAACAATATAGGTATTTATGCATATATTGAGAATATTATCAGCTACACATTATCCCTTCAAAAAACAAAATAAAACAAACAAACAAAAACTAAAAAAGAGCCCAAAAAACCTGCAACAAACAAGCAAACAAAATCAAGCAAACAAAACCTCCCCAACAAAGTAAACTCCATTCAAGTTCCCAATATAGAGAGCAAACACTTGGGTCTTGCATTGATTAGTGCTGAGCTCCTTGGTCTCCTCCCTACAGGAGGTGTTTTGGGGACACAGGAGGTGTTTCAGGGACAAGAATGGCAAAGGGAATGGATGCCTGGAAGCGGCGAGGTAAGAGCCGGGCAAGGAGGCCAAGAGGCTGTGCTGGGAGGAGCAGAATTGCAAAAGGCCTCAAGGCAGAAACCGAAGGCACTAACTGTACATTATACATATATACTAGAAATGGTCTCTTATCAAAAGGTAATGAGATAAAAATTGCTTCCACCATGAGAGATGGGGAAAACTGCAAAGCTGCTGTCAGAGCATGTTCAGCTGCACCCTGAGTCAGGACCTGATCACAAATGACAAAATATATGCCATGGCAGATGTGTTGTGCCATGCCTTCCAAGATAGCTGAAAGTTTGCCATAGGTAGAATTTCATCTACTGTATCATGGGCCACTCATAGAGGAGAAGTCAACTGTGTGGGCCAGCAGCCTGGGAAGGGTAGCCAGGGTTGAACATGATGGGGCAGCACCCACGGGTAGGGCATGGAGAATGATGTTACTCCACTAAACAAGGAGTAACTGCTTCTGTAAGCAGCAAGGAAATAGCAAGATGGCAAGACTCAATTTAGATATGGTGCAGAGTGGAAAGATTATATTCAAGTGACAGTGCTTCTCCTTGCAGCAATCTTTATAAACTGACTCAAGACACCAACTGAAAGTTGCTTGTCAAACCCACACTTTTGAAACACCTTCTCCTGGGGCAGTGGGGAAACCTGAATATTAAAAACAACCTCAGCCTTCAGGTTTTGTTTTGAATGTAGTACCCTCCCCGGAACCCCTTCAGCTGCAGGCAGCAAGGACTTCTCATGCTAAAGCTACAGGACCAGGCCACATGTCCCCAGTAAGAGCTGGTCTGGTTTTTACCCTCCCTGCATTTTATTATTCCCAAAAGAGAAAATGAAAATACAAGATTGTTGGGATTTCTATAAGAAGATTTGGCAGGTTTTTCATATTTATTTAGACTGTAAGATATAATTTGAATTTGGGGCTTGTCTCTCTCCCTCTTTCACGAAGAAGAAGAATGAGTTATTTGTTCTCTGAATAAGTATTTGTTATTAGTGGATCAGACATGGATAAGGTATATTATTACAACCATGTTTGTTAGGTATGATTTACATTGTTTGCTTGCATATCATCTTAGGCTGTCTTTAATTTTGTTATACTTTAGGGGTTTTTTGTTTGGTTTTATGCATTTAGTCACAGTTGGTTGTATTTTGAACTTTGAAAAAAATTAATACAAAGGAAATTAAAAAAAGAAAAAGAAAATATTTTCAAAATGATGTGGAAATCAAATCTATCCCTCAGTAATTTGATTTGTAGGAAATGGAGAGCAAAGCATTACAAAGCATTACAAGCAGAATGCCTTGAAGTGCATCATAATTACTTACATGTGCAAATACATTGTCTAGGTTTAGACATCCAGTTAATAATAATAGCAATCATAATTCTATGCCCTTACTCAGGGTCTTTCATGCAAGATGAAGGTTTTTGTAAGCAATCGTTAAGCAATGCTGGGGGACCTGGGAGTCCTTTGCTGCTTGCAATGATGGGGCAAAAGCTCTCTAAGGTTAAGAGCACATTCAGATCTGCTATCAAGGTGGGGAGAAAACTGCAGAACATTGTGACTCCAGGCAGGTCAGAGCTCTACAAGTCTGGAGCCAGTCCTGAGTTTCAACAGTTCCATGGCCTGGTACGAATGAACCAGTGTGACAAATGTGCAGGATGCCCATTCTGTTTCGCAAAGTTTGAAAACTGTGAGAGGACGTAGATCAGATTAATGTCTAAGCTTGGTAGAACTCCAAGATAGATGAAAATATCCCAATATTTTGTAGCAAAGCAAAAAGCCTGACTGAGTTCCCTCATCTGGAACTCTTAATAATAATCTGAACAGCTCTCAGATGAGGCCCCATCATGAGACCATGGTAATCTGGATTGAATGTTAGGAAAATCTGGAAAAAAAAGTACCATCTTAAAGTCAGTTATTTCACAAAGTCAAAAATGCCTATTTCATGCTTTCAGATTACATTCACTTTGGTTTGTTAAGCTTAAAAATGCTGAAAAAAAATAACAAAACACACAGAGTGTCCAAGTTTCTCAAAATATTTCCCACAATTTCTACTAGGGAAAAAATGCCAGGTTTTACACCCTTTCACTGTTTCCCTCCACACCACTTTCTAACCTCAAAATTGTATTTCCTCCTCTCCCAAGGCAGACATAAGAACTCGTATTTCTGTATTCCCCATCTCTTGCTCCTTGCTAGCCCCAAACCCCCTTCTAATTCACTGGAATATATATTTGCATGAGCAAAACCCAAGAATGTCAAATTAATTTGGCTGTTTCATTTAGCCTTGCAAAACTGCTAATGGTTAAAGTACTACCTGCAGAAACAGTAGTAAGTGCTGTAGTTATTTACCCAGGTAGGTTTATAGCTGCCATTTGTAAGGATTTGATGTAAACACATGCCTTTCTTGTCTAGGCTACATTTTTGTGCTCTATGTCACTGAGACAGGGAGGCATTTCTCTATACATTCCCATTACCTGCTCTGCTTTGCCCTAATAAAAAACACTGGTTATTATTTATTTGTCTGGCTGACTGACAAAGCCAGGCATCAAGGCATCATTGCGGTGTCACATACTTCAACACTCTAATCTTTCAGAACTTGTAAAGCAATCTTGTATGGTGCTTTGTGGGCTGCGAGATCACCCTGACAAACTGTGATAATGTTGGCAATCTCCGGATGGGTGTTCATTTGCAATCTTACAACGGAGGAATTGCTGCATTCCCAAAGTTGAGGGCTTGACATAATCCGTCTTCACAAAGCTATTGGGATTTGTCATGAGACTGTCTGCGACCCAGAGATTTTATGGGGTTAATATCTATCCCCAGTAAAAGCACTGGAATTACGTAGAGTACTCCTTCATCTATGTGCTGCCTTTCTCTTTATTTAAAAAATATATATACATATATATATGTTTAAGCGCAAACAGCACTTGGTAATAACATCTGAGGCAGGTAGGTGTGTTTGTGCCTTAAAACATGACCACTTTCTTAAGTTCACAGTAAACTCTCTGCTCTCCTCACTGCACTTAGCAACTGCGAAACAATATAAATGTCAGGTCAAGCTACAAAGCTCTTGCCATCATCTCTTCCTTTCTGTATGCTTCCAGCACTGGCAGTCTCTGGGCTGCAGTCCACAGGATATCCAGAATTATGGCCCAGATTGAGGGAGGGGTAGAAAAATGATGGTACTCTGCCAAATATCTTAGAACCTGAACTTGATCCATTTTAAAATTAAAGCTGAGGACTGTGGGACAGCACCACATTCTCTAAAATCCATCTACAGAAAAGAAAATAACTTATCATCTCAAAAAAAAAGAGAAAAAAAAAGTCAGGGTTGGTGCAGGCCTAACATAAATAACTATTTTCTATTTTGCCTCTGAGTCTTATCTTTAACTCAAAGAATATTCTGTCATGAGGTAGAAGGAAGGTTTTTAAAATGTCATTAAGGCTGCTTAAACACCACAAGAAAAAGTGTGAGCGGGAGAACACCAGCCTTTACTGTATTTACGGGGGCCACGAAACTCTTCGGGAAGTCATTTAATTCTGAAGTTACTTAGGAGTCACTTGTACGAGCCAGGGAGCAGCGAATGGAAACAGCAAAGGATTAAACGTGCCTCCAGCCCTTCCCCCTGAGGCAAATGCTGCTGCTCGCTGGCGGCTGAGGAAAGATCCTCCCCGGGGCAACGCAGCACGACGCTCAGTGAAGGGCCACCCCGAGGGCACCGCTGGAGGTGAATCCGCACGCGGAGGCTGCGCTGTGCTCGGTACGTCTTGCTAAAAAAAGTTCCCTTCCTTGGTTTAGTCTGTCGAATCCAAAGGAAAAGCACGAAGGGAATTTGTTGGAGCCCCGCTGAAGCTATTTGCTGTGTTTCGTTTGCTGTGGAAATGCAGTGTCACTTTCTAACGCCGGGAAAACACACCTAGCTGCAATGTTACTGGAAAATGCTTGAATCCAAACAAACTCCAAACTCCTATTTTTGGCCCTAAATTACAGTAAACGGGATCCTGCTCTCACTGTTACTAAAATGCCTATTGCTTTCACAGGCAGCAAAAACCTTCCTCCTGCCTCTTCAACCCTCCCGAAAGCCTGCGGCCTCTCAGAAGCGCCAGGGCAACATCCTGACGGGTACGTTATTTTACTGAAGCCATTAGCAGGCACTGATGCAGGAGGAGGGTGCACGACAGGGCACCATAAAAAGCCACGGGCCTCAGATGGTTAAACAGCAGTACTGATACAAGCTTTGCAGATGGAAGAGCCCTGAATACAGGAAAGAAAATAATGTGTGCTTTTCCTTCATAAAACTCACTTCCTGGGGGTTAATGCTTTTATTTTAGAACAAGCTGAGAATTGGTGTGTAGACTTAGTAATTACTTGACTCTTTTTCTACATAAACCTATTCAAAACAAGGATCAGCCGAAGGAAGGAACCCTGCCTCTCAGGCAGTGCTGCTTCAGAAGCTTTTTGTTAACCACAGCTGAATTATAATAATGTTTCTCCTTTCTCATTTATGCTTTTTATTTTTTTAATACTGACAGTAAAGTCACTATACACCCAAAGTTATCCAAAAAAAAAAAACAAATTATCTCTAGTAGATTACTATTTATAGAAGGATAGAATGCAGACACACATTAGATTTACCATAAGCTAGGGGTTTCTTACCATGACAGCAACTTTTAATGTAATTCATTTGTCATATAAATTATGTCCATGGGGAGGTCCTATAAAATTAATTAGGTCAGAGAGAGAGAAGGAAAACAAATGAAAATGAAAAACTTCTGAAAACTCTAGCAAATACTAGGTTTTGAACACAGCAGTAACAACAATATCATCTAAAGTTCTTCCTTCCTCTCCCTCCTCCTCCTCCTCTCTTGTTTCCACAGACCAACTTCATCACAGTGAGAATCATTTTGGCCCATCAAGATAAAGGGAATCCTATAAGCTGAAGTACACAATATTTCTGAAATTGAAAACTCTGCAAGCAGCCCTGTCCCTCTGAACTACAAACTCCCTGGAATCCTGAAATATAATTTGTTAAAGACACTCATTGTGTCAATGTGGCTTTTAAGCACAAAGCTACCATTGCAAAATCTGGGCAAGCTGCATTCATCACACACACAGAAGAGCAAAGGGGAGTGGGGCAGAAGAAAACAATAAGAATTTCAGACAAAATTTAATACTGGCCAAACTCATTCCTTATAAAATATCCTAAAATCAGAACTCATAAGCTTTGCCTGTCCTTCAGCTTTTCTAGAACTTAAGCAAAAAGGAGTTTGTCCCTATGCTTCTCCTGCACTATGGTGGCTTCATTTACTGGAAAAATAGTCAAAAACCAAGACTTAGCTTTCTTCACTCTTCTCAACACAGCTCACTGAATTGGAAGTGTTGATAGTCATGTACAAAATCCAACACATTCCTGATTCCTCTCTAAACAGAGGACCAAATTTTGGTCTTACTGATGCCTTCTGGTGTAGACAAGACTAATAAGGATAGAATAGGAAGGCAACAAAATTCAGGGGAGTAGCCATGGGAGTAATCCACGGTGTTTGATCATTATCATCATTAACAGCTTCTGCACTAATGGATAACTCCACAGTACAAATTTCATCTGGGTCATACAAGGGCATGAGATCACATTTCTGCTGGGACTTTTATGTGTTAATGTTGGCAGGGGGGAATAGAAGATACTGGATAAGGTACGAAGTTTGCTGGTACAGAATTAACACAACAAATTATTTGAAAAAAAAACGAAACACAAGAAAGAATGTATAGCGGATCCGTGCTTTGTTTTTTGAGGTGACAGGGTTCTCAGCCTGGTAGCAAGTTCCTCAAGTTGGATTTACTATATTGTCAAACCACAGAAGAAGAATCTGTACAACTGGTGATGAAAGAACCCTGCTTGGCTTTTTGATCCCAAGGCTCAAGACAGAACACGACAGGAGAGAATAGAAATTGTTCTCTATTTATCTCTTATTTTATGCTAGGAGTTCAAAATGTTCCTTGTCAGAACAAAATTAGGTTTTACCATACGAAATTCTCATGCACAGGTCACCAACGTTTAGAATTCACACCATTGGATTTTGGGGATATACTTCACATCCTTCACTGTTACTGCCACTGAAGAAATGATTGCAGTCATGGATTTCATGTCATTGTAGCATCTACACTGGAAATATGCATATATTTCCAGTGTAGATGGAAATATATATATGGATATATATATATGGAAATATATATATGTAGATGGAAATATATATATATATATTTGTAAATATGTATCTTACCAGGCATCAGCATGTCTTAGCCCTGGAAAGGCTTCAGAGTGCAGTAACCACATTAATTGGACAGTGTATGGACAGCCAAGGGTAGTTCAGTTACTATACAGCTTTTAGCATTCCTTGTCATGTTGTTTCAAAACTCATTTCGTGTTTTAACCAGTTGTATATACATATAAAAGCATTGCACAACACTGGACAATGTTACAGATCCACAGGAAATAGCTGTTTCACAAACATGAAGAAATCTGCACAAATATAAATAGCATGTCCCAAATCTGTTCTAAATTACACTTATGGAAATCCATGGAAGTCAACTAGTACTAGTAACAGAGCAGAACAGCTAAGAGCATTTAAGAACATAAAATACAGTTCTGCTGTACTACTGTTTATGGGCCAAAGCTTGCCAGTTTACCAGCACGTATATCCTCCTACCTTCCCTGCACAGCTTTACAGGAAATAAGAAGGGGAAGAGTAGCTGGAATTTCTAGTTTGTGCACTGGAAAACACATGCCCGTGAACATATGGACTTAAATGTGTCAGCATGCTACATCACTCTTGCTTCAAGAATGCTATTAATTTTTGTGTGTGCAGTCCAAAATTCTAATGCCATATTAATACACAGTTGCTGCTTCTGTAATGCATATGCCACAAGAAGCACATGTGTAGCATCCAAGGATAGGATTTTTACTTGATTTTGAATTAATTTCTGAATCGTAATAACTCTGAAAGGATGCAGTGTTGATACTGATAGCTGGAACAAGACATTTCACAAATCGTTTCTTCAGCTCCATCCATACAACTCAAGTTTGACCTCCTTACACTGTTACAGATCTGCACTAACACATACAGCTGGTACAACAAACCTCAGTTTGCTCTACAAAACAGAGCAGGTGATTTCAGGATTACTATTTTTGAGGGACATCACTGAAACCTGGGCAAAAATATATGACTGAAATATATGAGTCAAAATACAAGACTAAGAGAATATTCTTTGCTGTGCTAACTGAACCTAAATTTCAATCTAAATCTCCTCAGGTGAACTCCCCTCTTTACCAAAAACACAGGTAAGAATAGATACTGCAGGTAACAGCCATTCAAACGTTCCACCTGGATAGAGTGAAAAACACATTGCTAAGGGCTTGTATGCTGTGACTCAACAGGTGGTTTGGCATCATGGCATCTACCTGCTTCTGGTTTTCGCTTTGTTTCAAGACAGAAAAGGAGATGATACCTTTCAATGCTGCATCTCAAGCGGACTGTATGGAGAGCAAGGTTTCATTCCAACCAGTTGTCTCGCGCGAAGTTGAGGGAAACTGCCAGCCACTGCTGCTCTTGCCATCAAGATGCAATGTAGATATTAGAAAAAGGGAAATAAAAAAAGAAAAATTTTAGTTTTACATAAACAACAAACAATACACAATGTCTGCATCTGAAGAAAATAAAATAAAAAGTGGTGGCTTTAGTATAAGGTAACAAACAAATGAAGCCTTGGAATGCCTTAATCTAGGAGGCTTTTTTTTATAATAAAATTGACAGTAACAGGGATAAATTCAAAATACACAAGTAGGTACAGCAAAACCAAAAGCAGCATCCGGATTTATTTAACTGCATATGGAAAATATTTGTTTAAAATCAATTCCAAGAGATACAAGATTCTGGGAAGCAGAGCACAAGCTTAAAGGGACACCATTAAAGAAACAAATCTATCGCAGCATCAAACTGAACTACACTGTTACTCACAGAGCAGGCTAGGCCCCTTCAACAGACACCCGGGAAAGCAGGATAAGCGCTTACAACATATGTTCTTGCCTGCAAATAGCCCAGGGTGTTTTCCTGTTTTTTAAAGCCTTCTGCATGAGTCTAACTTTGTCTTTGCTGAAGGTAGCGTTAACATCACCCCTGAATGCAGCGGGAACCAAACAGGGATAACTGCCTTTTAGAAATCACTCACTCCCTCTGTTTATCTCGTCTCCTCATTCTCCGAGGACAAGTGCGGGCTAAGGCACAGTGCAAGCAATACAAAGTGCTAGTCTGAAGTAAGCTTTTCAGAAATGCATTTCGGTTCAGGGATACTTTTTAACAGATAATTGGGCATGTGCCTCTTCAAAATAGTAGTCAAGAGCAGGTAGAGACTGCATAGAGATCCTTACTGTGACAGAAGTTTCAATGCCCTTTCATATACTAAGAGTTCTTCAGTGATACTCTCAACAACCATTAAGAGAACAGCCAGTGAAACTGTTTCCCAGATGAAAGACAGAAATGAAAGTCAATGCCTTTCATTTACTGTAGAAGTAATGGGGGAAAAGAACTCCATACATGTGCTAGCTCTCAAAATGTCTCACCAATGCACAGAAAGGTGGAAGCCTAATGATCAGCAACAAACTTTGTTTTGTCCCAGTACGAACGAAAACACTTTAGGAAGCTCCATGTACTAGTCTACCTGCAGAACGTGAGAACTGCATGGTTAGACTGTATTAAATCATCTACACTACCAGAGACCGAGGACTGGGGTCGAAAGAAAAGGGAATTATCTTACGAGGAAGACATTATGACTTGCTGAGGTGCTGAGCTGAACTGAGAGATCAGAAAAGTGGGCCTTTTTTCCCGTAAGAAGGTCTTTCCAGAAAAAGTCACCTCAGAGATAACCAAAATGGAAATTGGTGTCAACTGTCTAGAAAAAGAGAAAAGAGCCTTCCAGACCAGCAGTTGGGAAATATTTATTTTGACTTTTCTTGTGGAAAACTGTTATTCTCACGGAAAAAAAAAATTCAAGAAAAAGAATTTCCACTAAAAAAATCATTCCAACGGAAAATGCCTGGCCATGGCGATGGATGAAAAAGCCACTGGTCTAAGCCAAGGAAAGGAGGCTGCTGAGGTCAGTGGACTGGGTATGAGGAGCGCAAGGCTTTATTTCTGGTCCTGCCACAGGCCTTCTGCACGATTCTGGGCAAATTACTTCCACTCACTGTGATACTATTTTTCCTCCATCCTTGGCTATGTAGACTGTGCACTAGTCAGGGCAGGGAGTGTCTCTCACTATACATTGCATGCTGCCTAGCACAACATGCATGTTTAATGACTTGAGCACTGCAGTAACAATAGTATTTTCCCCCCTTTGCAGCCAGTTTCTGATACAGAGAAAAAGAGAAAAATGCAATCTATGCAAGCAACACACTGCTAATCAAATAGTATGCAGTATACCATGGGGATGTGTGTGTTTGGGGAGGGGATGTCTTTCATCGTAGAACTAATCAGATTTTATACACACAAAATCAGACAACTATATATATAGCCCAGTCTTGTGATCTGTGCTTCACACTGCCAGAAATAAGGCAGGAAAGGAGGGGGGCAATCTCCTGTGTTCCTAATGAAAGGCGAAGAGATACGACTGGACTATGAGCTGATGAGGTTACAAGGCAACAGCAGTGCCATGAGTTGTTTGGGCTTAATGCCAGATGTCTTGTATTTCCTTTGATTGTTTCTAAATAATTAATGGTATTAATTTAATCATGTGACCCCCTTTTAGTATTTGGCTCTCGGTACTAACACTAAACATAAAGGAGAAAAATGGGACTGTCTATAGCATACCGAATATTGATGATATGTATTTGAACTGCATCAACATCTGATGTTTATATCTGTAAGGCTATGTATCCACAGCACATACCCTGTGCTGGCACAAAGTATATCACTGAGTAGCCTTCATGCTCCATCCATAAACCAGCTCTTCTGCGGCATATGGACACTGCATGTTCGAAGTAGTAAAATAGAGGGTATGGTTCTCTCTCCGCCCACACTGAGATGAACCTGCCACTACTACTTCACGTAACGTTTTCTGGCAAGCTTCCAGTTTTCAGTCATGTTGGTTTGCTTGAAAGAAACACTCAGAGGAGGCTCTTGCTTTTGGAACAAACAAAATAATCACATGTCTTGAGCTAACGGCACAAACCTTAATGAAGACCACAAAAAAGGCTGCCCGTGATGTGAGCAGTCCCTTCTGACTTAGCCACATAAGCTGCTGTTGGCAAACGGAAATGGATTACAAGGATAATAAGTAACCCCGACTTCTGGTCTAGACAACCTTTTGGTTGGCCTAGTTGCAGTAAATGTACAAAGAAAATGGTAACCACCAAGAGTAAAAGTTTCCCTGACTTCTCTGCAATTGTCTGCTCTGTGGCATCAGCTGCAGCAGCATTAGGGATGAGTACTGGCTCATGACAACAGAAGTCCCAAGCAAATAAAGACTAATGAGAGAGCCTTTCTCCTCCTTACCCACAGACACTCATCAGGAAATGTTTCCCCATCCTCTTGGAGTGTACAGAAGGATCACGAGAGCCATACACCTACAATGTGAGCCACGAGTCATGCAACTGTACCAGAGCCAAAGCCAAAGCGGCAGTTTCATTTCCAACCAGGTATCTACACAGAGAGGCAACACATACACATAAGCACCAAACACATCAGGAAACAGAGACAGCTAGAGGGGAGTTAGGGAGAACCGCATAAAAGTCATCCACAGATAAGAGGGCACCGTGATTTTGAAATGGACTGTGAAAAACTTGTCTCAAGATAGGAACAATCAAGCAGAAATGACAGCATTTTTTGTGAGGTAGAATCACTGGAAATGGCCAACAGCAGAGCTGAACACAGTTTGAGTCTCAGCACTTTAGGAAGAGCCTCTGTATTTATCTGCTTGTCTTTCTGTATTTTGGGAGGGGAGTGTGGTAGAGCAAGAGGACATATTTCCTGCAGCAGTCGGGATCTCTGGAAGTGTCTACCTTTCCAACTTTGCTGAGAATATATCTTTTCTTCTTTCTTCTGATTTATGTCCCTTTAGTGATAGCTTTGCAGTGAATCCCATTTATGAGTAGCTCAAATAAATGCAAATTCTATCTTGTAAGCAATACCCTCCAAATACTACTACAATTGAAAATGAAAATGTAAAAGCTAAAAGGCAGTGGGTCTTCCCCAGTGCACTCATCTCCCCAGGGTACTGGACTGCTTGCTATTATTATATATGGAGAACCACGCAGGGTACTTGGCATTATAAATATGTACTGTATTGAAATATATAGTGCAAGTCTCCAGGGCCCTACATTCTAATTAGAATTAGAGTTCTGCAAATAACTGATTTATTTGGGTAAGCTGACCAAACTGAGAACACTGGGGAAAAAAAAAAAAAGTGAGTTTAACAAAATGGGGTAGTTGGTTATTTGTGCTTGATATATTTTAATTAAAAAAAGACATTTGTATCAAGAACAAAAAAGTAGAAACCTTGTTTGGAAAATATCAAACCAAAACCTTTTGGCTTTCCAAAATCTACTTTCTTATAGTTTTTCTCAGTTAATTTATTTTCCTAGTTTTGGATAGCCAAAACTACAGTAAGTGATTTTCAGCAAATAAAACATCAGACCTAACAATTTTACCCAGATCTAAACCTAAGGGCTAAGCTGTGAGTGAACCAGCTGGTGACATTCTTGGGGAGGTCCCAAATCACTGCAAACATAGAAATCAGTACCGGTTGCTGGAGGCTATCTGTTTGTGAACGTTAATGCCTTAAGAAGGAAAAGGTTCCGTATAGAAGATGGATGAGGTTACAGCCATGCTCACAGCCATGCTCCCAATAACAACCTCTGTGGTTAGTTCCAAATCTTTGCAGCAAGGAACCGTAAGCACTGGGATTCGAACAGCAGCATTTCTAGTTTATAGGAGAGAAATAGCCCCAGCTGTAGTCTTTGGTAGTCCCTCTTACTCTGCTCAGGAAAAGACCACGTGTGGTTGAGATAATAGACAGATGCTACTGTGAATAATCCACTAGATCAGTGCAAATGCTCTTGACCAGTAAGGCAGGACATTTGGGTGCTGTTCTTGTTCTTGCCACTGTCATGGTCTCTGAGGTAAGTTATTTCATTCTTTACACTTGTCTCTTTATCCAGCCTCTTCAGGGTTAGATTCATCTCCTCAAGTGTGTGTGTGTGTGTGCAGTGCCTAACACAACGGTTTGCCTATCTCACCTGGGGCCCAGATGATTTATTTTAATATAAATAACTGCTTGACTACAATCAAATCGTTTTTTAATGCCAGTAGTTTCACTTGCATACATTCAGAGGCCTTTCATGGGAGCACCAGTTTCTTCTTTAATTAATTACTGATTAATAGAGGTAAAATATGTACGGAAGATGAGTCTAGATTTTTCCCATTTCCTCAATTTGAGCTTTGAAACAAAGCATCTCGTTTTCAACTACCAGCCACCCAGAGGGACACCTCCTGAGGGAAACCTGAATGCCCCAAACCCTGAATGCCCCACTCATCCATTCTGGGGGGACAACCCCTTTGATCCTTCCAGGCAGGGAAAGGCAGAGGGGTAGAAGGTGCAGCTTAGGGGAACGCTAACAGCTACGTAAAGCTGTCACCAGCACGAACGGGAAATGCCAGTTACTAACGTAGTGCTGCGGCATGCCTGTGAAAAGGTAGAAAGAGGCTGCGAGACTGAAAGAAAGAGGTCTCGCTGCCTCTGCTTTGGACGCCTCTCGCATCTTACGAGGCCTGTGCGCGCGTTTAAGTAACACAAGGCTGTGGGACTCGTTAGAAAATAAACACTTACAGAAATAGCAACTGATGCCACGATACGAGCTCCTCAACTTTGGCATGTCGCACTCAGGGACGGGGATGGGGAGGTTTCTGAGCGCACTCATGGCTGTTGCTGACAGCAAAGTCAGTCACATTTCTAAAGCACTGGGGACAGAGCTGCCAGTGTGCCCCATTATGCCTTGAGATGCGCTCCCCGGGTACGAGAGGTGCGTGGATTCCCGCAAGCTCCTGTGTCACTTTGCCGAGGCTGCAAAAGGCAGAAAAAGTATTGCTGGGAGAGACCAACTCCATGTGGGCGTTTGGGTCTGCTCATGGGCCTCGAGCCTCCAAAGCAGTGGCAACACCATATTGCGCGTGCCCAGCCCAAGGAGCTGCCGCTGCCATTTGGGAGCCTCTGTGCCACTGAGGCCGGGCCTAACCCACAGCCCCTGCTAGCGGTTGCTAAAGGCTTAGGGACCGCGTGGGGCGCTGCCAAAGCGAGCACGCTCGGTGCGAGGGCATCGCTTGCAGGTAGCAATCCCCTCCACAGAAGCACCCCTACTTCGCCTGCCTTGCCATGCCGTAGGAGTGATTACTATAATTAAAAATAAATCCTGCTCCCTGTTGACTGCCCGTCCTTACTGGCCATTGCTGCCGTGTAGCCAGAAGCATCACCAATATTCACGCGAACCCTCAGCCTGTTGATTTCCCCTTTTCTACTGCCCTAAGTAGGGATAAACGCAGTCCCTGCCACTCGCTGCCTCTCTGCAGGCATTTGCAACATTTCATAGGACTTTCCTTTTCTCAGTAACATACTCTGTAAGTGCAGGTGTTTTGGGGATATTAACACGAAAATGGGGATCAGAGGTAGCTGGAGCTGGGGAAAGGGAAAACTCAAGACAGAGGCAGGAGATAAGACAGTGATAAAAAGAACAAAGAAATGTTTGGCGAGGGGTAGTTAGCTACTCCTGCAAGACTTACTCTGGTAAGATGATTAGAGCTGAGGAATTTTGTCTATTTTCTTATCAGGCATAATTTGGGCAGGTGTAACTGGAGGAATGCTAGAAGTCTATTGGAAAAAAAAAATATTCCTGGATGTTATTGGAAAGGAATTTGGAAGTTGTTTACCCTAGCCAGCACTGAAGGATGTGCTGGAAGTGACAAAGCAGGAATGATAAGAAGTGCTTTCAGGGGGTTTCTAAATTCAGATGTATCCTTCTAAGGATTTGCTCCCAAAATTCTGTCAAGAAAATGCTCCAGATGGAGGACTCACCCTGCAGCCATCCCTTCACCTCTTTTTTTTTGGCGTAGGCAGCATGAGAGAGGGAGTTTTCTAAGAGGGATTTCAGAGACAGAAACATTCAGATGGGGTTTCATGGGCTCCTTTCTACCTACCATTCAGCTCAGAGAAGCCAGCCTAACCTTCCAGGCACTGTGGCCATTCACTTCTCTGAACAACGTGGCTTCAGAGCCACAGCTTGTTCCTCCAGCAATATAATCAGGAGAAGCTGATGCACCCCTAGTAAAGAGAAAATGAACAGGACAGCATCACACAGGAAAAAAAGGGGGAAGGAGAAAGGCACTAAATGTTTGTGATTGAGAATTTTTGCTAATGCAAAAATAAATAGTGAGGTTTCATGGGTAACCAAGAGGAATATTCAGCTCTGAATCCACTTTATGTGGTGGGATGGGATTAAGAAAGGAACATAAGGCCTGGATTCTGAACCTGCTCTACCAGTTTTGATTTGAATACAACCCAAGTCTTGAAATGGCTTGTTTTCCACTTCTGGTTTGGAGCTGGTTGAAATATTGCCACAGTAGCACTTCCTGTAATTTTTTTGTCCAAGATTCTCATTATTTGGAACGAAGCTCGAAAGATTTTGGCACCGTGAAATCCAAACAAAACTCTGTTCCTGACTCAACTGGCCCAGGAGTCAACCCAAGCTTAATCTGGCACTGGGTCCAAATCCAGCTTCAGCCCATTTCCATTGTTACACAGATTATACTATAATACCACCTCTAGCCTCAGGATTCATAATGTCTCCTTGCAGGATGCATATTTGTGTGTAAATACATAAATCACATCAGATAAACAAAGAAGACATGCCAGAAAACAGGAGGGGAGAGGAGAGAAAAGATACCTACCAAGCAGTTTGTCTCTAAAGTGTTGCCAGTTGTGAAAGGACTTGACGTGCTAATATCCGTTCATTCAGACTCTTACAGACATGCTAAGAGCGTGACGGCTGGCAGGCAGTGCATTTAAGTGCTGTTACTGAGGCCCCCAAATATTGACAGAGTGCCAGACTCTGAGAAACTATTGATGTATGCAGCCGGCCGCTGCTCCAGACACCTCTCAGACAGAGTCTTTAAATGTCACAGATTAATGAATTTTCATGAAATGGAGAATGAGAGAAAGAATTAAAAAAAAAAAAATCCCAGAGCACCAACATTAAAGCATCTTTTATCCCCACGCAAAATTCTGCCCTAGAGCCTTCAAGATTTCTAATTGATAATAACAGATCATAAGTCAGCAGTAAATAGAGGGTTGAGGAGGTTAGACCTGCTAGATCATGCAGGATATCCTCGCACAAAGCTGAGATGTGAGAAGAAGTTCACTCCAAAAAAAAAATTGGGTGTCAAGGGCCACTCAGATCTCAGTCTCATTTGATCCAAATCCATGAGTCACAAAGTTTAAGACACAAATTTAGTTAATAATGGTGTTCATGTTAGGTAAAAAAGGGCTCAAACTGCAAAGTCCAGGTGCTGATTTTGAACAGGTCTAAGTTTAGAGCTTTCAGATAGATAGCTTTATTTGGGCCCTTCCTCAGTGTTCAATATTCTGCTTAATCTTAGCCTGGAAATTGCTGAAGTTATCATATAACATTTTTATGTCATCAGATAAACCAAGTATGCTGATTATTTCTTTTTCTCATTTATATCAGTGAGCTCAAATATGTATGATAGAACTTCAAATACCATTAAAATGTAATAATGCAAAATGCAGTTGGAGCACAAATGACAACCCTATGCACAAGACATCACTTAAAAAGGAAGGAAGTGAAGGGATAATGTATGCAAGGAAAAAAATGGGCCATTTATATCCAACCACATTAAAAACACGGCTTCAGTGAGCCCCTCTGCACACAGCCTCTTGGAAGCCGGGCTCCAAGTGCCATTTGCTCCATTGTTCGCAGGGACACAGGCGCAGATTCCCAGGAGGCTGAACCGCCTCCCAGCCCCTCGGGGTTCTCCCGCAGGGTTTCTGTTGAATGCATTGGCACTGAGTGCGACAAGCAACCCCATGCCTGGCTGCTGGCAGGGCACATCCTTCCCCTCCAACACACAGCTGTTCGACAACACTGCACAAGAAAGAGAGGCTGCCACTGCCATGACCACGAGGTCTGTCGTAGGGGTTCCGCGAAGCTGAAAGTACACTGCAAAAGCAAGTGGAGTGCCATAAGAAGAGCCCTCCTCTGAAGGGCAGCGTGCTCTGATGTTAGAGAATAGGATCAGGAGAAGGGAATGTACCCAACACATCCTGGATATGCAGGGCTGGCTCAAGGAAGCAGCTGGCAAGAGATTCCTTAGCTCCAGAGCTACAGCAAGACCTTGAGGTTCTCCACTTAAATTTTCACTGCAGAAAAGTGAACACTTCACTAAATGAAGTTCACCTAAGTACTTTCTGTATCTGGCCACACGAGGCTTGGCTCATCACAGAAGATGTGTAAGTGTAAGAACAGGGACTAGCAAGAGCAATGTTCAAGAGAGAAGCTTGTTTTCACGTCCTCTTGTCAGTGACCTTATTTGCGACTGCCTTTGCCAAAGCAAAAATTTGTATTTTCAAAACACAAGGCTACTTTTCTGACTGCTAAGCCAACCAGAAACACGTTTATGGACTCTGACGCTAAGCGCCAACTTCTCACAACATGTAAGTTCCCAGTTTTGGAAAGCCAACACACTTGAGAACAGCATTTGTTCATAGTCCTGGCTCTGAATACTGCCCTCCTGAGCCTCTCATGCCCACCATCTAGATGCTCCTCCATAGGGTTGCACGCGTGGCAATCAACCGTATCAATGAGTTAAGATGCGCAATCGCCATTTGTGCCATATGCTCTGGTCACTACCCACAGCACCGCGTTTATGTCGTGTAGTGCCGGCTAAGGTGAAAATTGGGATTTCACAGCTGCGTGTGCAAGCGCTTCCAAAGGACCCACAAAGACGCAGGCCAGTGTAACATCTCTCTCATCCACTTCCCTCGCTGCACAGAGCGCACGGGAGCCCGAGCTGGGGCAGGTTCTCCAACACCGCCGCCCGTAGCTCCATCCGGCCTGACGCAGGAGCTAGAGCCCGTCCTCCTGCGGATGGGCCCTGCAGGAGGGCAAGTGCACACATAAGGGTGGATGACTTGAGTGGCTGACTGAGTGCATGGGAAGGTCACACGTCAAAGCCCTTTTATTTTAAGAGCTATTTCTACAAAAAAAAAAAAAAATTATATATATATATATAGAGAGAGAGATTTTCTCACAGGGAACTATTTTACACATCATTTAAAAAACAATACTTTTTCTTTAGGACTCAAAAGAGCTCATTTGAACATTATTGTGCCTTCTGGCCTTCTTCTATTCCTCCTATTCCTCCTCAGTGATCCCAGCCATCCTCACTGCCTCAGAAAAGCGTGGCTGCTGCCCGAGTTGACTGCCCCTGCCCATGCCCGCCTCACACTGCGCAGCGTCACAGAGACAAGAGCAGGGGAGCACCGAGAGGGTCCCCAGAGCAGCGCAGAGGCCCACCAGGAGCCTCCGATGTGGCTATATGCCTCGCACATCCACATCCGGAGGCCGCGCTGCAGAGCCGCTCCAATGTGACTGCTGTCATCCCGAGCGCGAGGGGCCTCCCTGGGCCATGCGGACAGTGTTGCCTCAAGGACTGAACTGCTACAGGCTTGGGGCTTCGCACTGAGCAGCCTCTGACAAACTTTCCAAGCAGACTTTTTTTTTCAAAGGAATTGGGAAGCTAAGGACTCTACATGAGCACCTTGGGAAGAGAGAAAGCTGAGCGATTTTCTAACTCACTGCAGGGCTAGGCCACATGTTTTTCAGTGAGCTCTTGGCATTTTAACTACACGAGGGGACTGAGTTAGCAGACACAACAAAGTCTTATGACTTGTCCAAAGTTATGCAATATGCTTCTCTCCCTGTCTATTTTTTTGCACATGTTAGAATAGCTAAATCTTGTTCCTGTTTTCTTTGCATGCTAATGTTAAAATCACCCATAAATTGTGCGCAAATTCCGGGCCTGGTTGTTACATTGTTGTCAAACCTACACAGGGCAAACAGTTGGAACAACTGCAGATATTAGCAGTCCCAATACACATGCAAAATAGCAATTGCAAGGGCAAGAACAGGAAGAAAATAGTTATAAAATCAAAGGTTAAAAGAGGCTTCGGAAGTTCCCGACTTCTACCTCCTTCATCTAGTTTAGAATGACATTGAAGGGCATCTCCTTTGGATCACCTCATCTCTAAGATCGTCTCCATACACATCAATTTAACTCATTCCTTGTAACAATTTCTGATTGCCTAACTTCCACCTTTTCCCTTCCTTTTGTGCATGTGTGTGTACACACATCCCAGGCAGATCACAGCCATCTTGTACAACCCCTGCTTGTTACAAGTCGCACCTCTGCTCACTTACTGCTCACTTAATCAAAAGGGCAGGTGGAAGCAGTCAGGATTCATTCTTCTTCCTCTCTCTCTGCCTTTTTTTTCAGATGGCACGAGTGTGAACTTCCTAAAAGGATGTTTGGCATAGCCGAGTTCAGTCATGTAATGTACGAAGTCGGCATGATCAAAAGGTTGCAGAACTGCCCACTACTGAAGAAAAGGACAAAAGCAAAGTGGTATCTCTTCTGAAGTGAGAAAAACGCAGCAGCCAACTGCTGCCACTAGAAACACCAGGTCTATTAGCTGCAGCCATGGGTCTAAAACAAGTAAATGTTGGTCCAGATTTTAACTTCTGCTCGTCAGAGCTATGCTGATTTTCCTCCCTCCAGGGAAACAGGGGCATACACAGCTACACAGCTGCAGACTTTTATTCTCTGTGCTTTACATCATTTATTCAAACTGACTACGCCTATGTGAAAAAGTGGCAGTTGTTTTTATTGTCCAAGTTGCTGAAAGTAGTCAGCCAGAGTATGGATTCACACATCAAACACACATACACTATCAGCAATATCTTATATTGCTGTCTCTCAGCAATAAAGAAAGTACTCTTGTTCTATCCTTTGCTGAAAAGGAGAGAGGATATTCCTCCCTAAGATTGTTAGGATTTCATGGGGAAACTGGCTTGCAGTTGTAGGGTGCTTTGCAACTGCTAATCTGCAGACTTGCATATTCCTCTACGTATCTGATGCAATGCTTCTGTTTTATTCAGCCATCCTATTTGCAGTACTCTCCTGCCTTCTTGTGAAAACGTTCCCATCATCTTACTAAAAATCACCATTAGAGAGTACTCCTGCTGTGCCATGGGCTCCTGCCAAATGCCTGAACTCAGTGTCCTATCAACTAGCGATGAGATCTTCTGCACTAATAACCACTCTGTGAATTGAGACCGAGTTTACATACCAGAAGACAACCCCAAGAATATAGACAGAGAAGCTCATTGACGATACCCATTTAATAGAAAAACCTTAATTATAAATAGCTTTCAGTCCCAGAACAGTAGCCAGGAACTTGAGATTAATTCCCCCTACGACAAAGTATGTGAAGAATAACCAGAATTTGTAATCAACACCCAGAGGACAGAGCATCCAAATTGTAACAGGGATTTGGGATTCATTCCCAGAGGACATAATATATGATTTGGAACAGGTAGTCAGGGATTAATATTTGATTATGAAATATTTGAACAGCAATTTTCAACTTTTAATGAAGAGAGGATGTGGACACCACAATTAATATAATTTCGAAGTCTCTCCATCATATTTCTAGACACAGATGACAGAATACAAATAGCTCTGGTCGTACACAAGATAATGTGGGAGTGCCACCTAAAGGAAAGTGCATTAGAATGGGACTCTGGAGAGAGGTAGGCAAAGACAGGAGTTGTAGTTGCCTCATTTCTGTTAAAACTTGCTTTTTGAAAATTCTCTATTAGAAGTAATTATTCTGTATTTGCTGACTTTACATGGATAAGTCAGAAAACATCAGTATGAAAACACAGAGCTTTTTTCTTACATGAAGAAATAATTAAAGGTGTTCAACTGAGAAATGATTCTTGTTCTGAAGGAAATTTCAAAATGGGAGTGTGCAAGACAAAACACAGAGAGCTTCAGCATATCCAGTGAGGTGGTGGGAATACAACTCAAGTTGCTAAAATCCTTAGAATATAATAAAATAGCTAATTATTCACCTAGAACAAAGGTAATGAGAGCTGTGGATGTTATCCTTTTCTCTGAGTTTCTGTAAAATAATTCTCTTTATGTTTTTCTCATAGGCCAATAAATAATTTTAATGATTATAAGATGCATCTGCAGCTATGTAAGACAAGACAAATTTAACCTAGCTGCATATTTGGCCATTGATCAGTTAACGTAACAAATTGATGGTTCAAGATACAAGTCCGTTGTTGAAGAGGTCAGAAATAATCTAGCTTTTGTGTCCAGTGCTCACTATTGCTCAGCCAGTTAGAAGCAATATCCAGAAGGAAAATGTCTTTCCCTCAAAGAATGCTACTGGTTGCTTCAGAAGCTGGACACTAGATGAGATGGACAAAAACCTACCTCAGTTCAGCGTGTCAGTATTCCTAATTTATCATTTTAATCTTGTAATATAAATTTAGAAATGATTGAAATTTCTAAAATCAAAGGTTTAACTCTTTCACTTCACTCCCAGTGCTCAAAACTTTTGGAACTTCTTCTAAAACCAGATGAGCCAGTTGGGGCTGCCTGCAGGGTCACCACTTTCTTCCAAACCCTCAGATCTACATCTACTCAGGGATCATTTCCTAATCCTCCAAAATTATATATAAGTATGCTGTCTCTGACAGACCATATTAATCTTAAACTTCTTATTTCATTTTAGTATTAAACTCATCTTGTTCAAATCTCTAATTTTCCACACTGACAGAGGCGTTCTCTATACATCATTCAGCACTATTTCCTAGATATATTCAGAATTACGAAATTCATTCAAGCCCATCCGATCTCTTCTCACTAAACCTTATGCCTTCTATTGACTGACAGAGAAGTATTAGCCTTCCTCCTGTCAAATATATGTCTTTTCCCCACAAAAGTAGGTGAAAACATATACAAATACAGCCAGTGATTCAGCTTGCCCTTGTACTTGTCTTTGCTCTACACAGCTGTTAATTTTATGGAGCAGCAAGCCCCCTTGATATAATATCAAACAGACTACTAGCATTTCTAAAGTAAAAACAGCTGTAGCATTCCCTGCACCACAGAGCATCACATGTTGGAAGCACTAACAAGATGAAGGGGAACTGTTTGCGCTACTTGTTGTGGAAGTAGGAATTCTTGCAATTAACTCTTGCTACAGGGTGACACTGATACATTGGGGGTAACTTTCAGCCATTAAAAAGTTAAAATTGCCCACCACAATTATCCTCAGTGATCCTATCTAACCTTAAATTCAGATGCAGATTTCGAGGTTGGGAAGAATGAGCATGTCGGATATTCTCTGTTCTTTCCTTAATGCAGCAAAGTCATCAATCTCCTGTCTAACAGGGTGCCAGAGCTTCTCTCCAGCTTTACAAAGAACCTGCTGCAGCATTGTGCCAGCAAAGCAAGCCATAGTAGTGCTGCAGATGGGACCAAAAGAGAAGTCAAGTCTGCCCTCATACTTTTCACAGGGCCAAGGGTTCAGCAGCAACAGTGATGCTACATTGAGGACACGTGCTGGAAAAAGTATGGATGAAGCTCCACAGCCAGAAGCAGTCCTTTTCTCACTACGGGCATGAAGGCTTGGACTCCAAGAACCATGCTTCATCCCTGTGACATGACCCAGACCCTTTCAGAGCCCTCCTTTCCTGTATTTAGTTAACTCTTTTAGTGAGTTAACCAAAGCGCTATGGCAGGGGAATTAGAGTCAGCCAAGATTCCATCAAGGCATAATGTTACATTAAACACTTCACCAATTTCTGCCACAGCATCCTCAAGTGTGAATTAGTTTTTGGCACCTGCAAGTTAAGAGATCAGTAGCTTGAGAAACACTGTATATTAGACAGACAGATCAATATTTCATTAAGAAAAAAAAAACACTCTCTATTCTATTATACTTTTAGTGATTTGAAAGAAAACAGACTCTGTTGCATTGCTTCTTGACTAAAAACCTGTGGAAGAGATTAAGTTGCAATCTTTCACAACCAGATTCTGGAAGGGTGTCCCATTGTAATATTTTCAGAGAAGTTGTGCATGCAGTATGTATGTGCATATGGTGTTTATAAATTGTTTTTTAACTTTAGATATTTTATTCATTTTTCCACATGGTACAAGTAGAACACACATCTTTGTTGGACAGACACCAATACAGTAACATAGCTTTAGATTTCAGGCACTCAGATTCAGTGGGACAAAAGGCTACTCTATCTTCATGCCAGGACATCACATCCTGAAATTAGGACACGTGCCATCAGGCAGTCAATACCTCACTGAAGATACTCAGCCCCGAAGACATTCAGTTATACTAAATGAAGAAAACTGTAACCACTTTCAGTTATGTCATTCAGAGATAAAGACCATGAGAACTCTAAGTCTTGGCACACAATATCCTATTTTGATTTCACTGTATTGCAGGATCTGCTGTTATCCACAGTTTGTGGTCTTCATTTTTTTTTCTCACTTGCAACATGCGCGCAGCCAGCATAGTAACACCAAGTCATAATAAGGTTCAGAAGTCAGCAAGGGAAGGGAGGAAGGCGGGCAAGCAATGGCACAGCAAGGCCTGGCTAATTCTTGCTAGCACAGGAGCAGAAAGCACTGATGGCAGCACCTGACCCACCATCCGCCCCGGGAGCAGAATTCACTTTTCCCGTTCACCCTGTGTGCCTGTGTGTAAATCCATGTGCACGGATTCATGAACAGCATTTACTGCGTACACATAGGAGGACATCTGTCTATCCGGACTAAGCAGTGTAGACCATTACTCAATACCATTAACCACACGAACCTTGGTTACTTAATTTCAACACTGCTGTTTCATTTAAATGATACCACCTGTCTCGGGAATCAGGATGGTGGCATTTAAGAAGCAGAGGCAAAAGATTAGCTGATTCTCTGGGAAAAAGCTATCTCCAGAACAAAAATAAAGTTTTAATAATAAAGAATAGAAATACTAATAGAATAAGTGAGTGCTTTTCATATGCTTTCTAGCATGGAGAACAACCATTCTATTAAAGGAAATGTAAGAATGGACAGACTTATTTAGATAAGATAAATATTAATTCTGTTCCCACCAGCAGTTTAACACCAATCTTGCACCCACAAGTCTCAGAATTGTTTACAGAAAGTGCTTCCATCCCCAATAAAAAAGGAGGTATGAGAAACAAAGAGAAAATTCACATCAATTTGACATTTCAGACACTCCTGCAAAAATTATTAAGTTGGATATCTAAATATTAAGGCACACAAAAGTACTGATTCTTGCCCATAATCATAGTCTGTGTCTCAATTATCAGCTAGGCTTCTTGACAAGCTAAGGAGAACGGTCAGCCTCGCTTTCCCAGTGAAAAGCAACTGCTCCAGGCTTCACCCTCTTCTTGAAACAAACCCAAGTGGATGATATATCTGAATTTACTGTCATCATGGCCATTGCTCTGGGCATTATTTCCAGATTAGAAAACTGCCCCCCTTTTGCTGGGGGGCATCAGGCCGCATTGCCGCGCTAGTGGCTGGCGAAGAACCTCGCGCGCACTTCCCGCCACGCAGCGGCCCCTCCTCGGGCCCTCCTCCCCTTCACGGGTCACCCTGCGGCTCCCGTGAGCGCCGTTTTGAGGCGTGGTGTAAACAGGAGATGCGAGGCGGAAGCCCTGCGGATCACAGGTGGCACCGTACATTTATCTTCACATGTGCCAGCGCACAGAGCTGCAACTTCCAAGTGGGAAAGGTCAGCTATGTCAGCGATGATAGCGACAAACGGCCTCGCAGCGAGCCGGGCCGCGCTCGCCTCTCCCTGCTCGCGGCGCGCTCGTGCCTCCGGAGCCGCCGCAGCGCGCCGGGGAGCCGGGCACGAAGCCTCACCTGATCCCGACACCCTTGCTCCTTCCCCTGCCCCTCAGGAGGGCACTCCCCGCGCCGGCACGGGCCGCGAGGGTGGCAGCTGGCTACACTGTTTTGGAGCGTCTCTCTTCAGAAGCCACCCAGGAGATTTATTATTTATAGGCGCACGGATGCAAACATTAAGTACGCGCATACGGGCCCGCGTGCCCGCAGTGGGAGGGGCAATTACTGCCAGGCAGTAATTTCAGTCTGAAGTTCCTATGACTTAAATAGCCACTTGAGCTCTGCTCTTGCAGTTTACGATGTCAATAGAACCCCTAAATGAAATTACAGCCTTCTGATACGCAGCAGGGTAGCTTTTCTTCACCATGTAATATACGCGGCCGGGAGAAATTGCACTATATACGGAGTTTCACTAAAGCAGAGTTTATCATAAGAATGTTCCCACTAAAATATGATTAGGCTCCTTGTTTGCCGGATAACACAGCTAATGAATCAGGGTGTGCGTGATGGCGTGTTTTGTGAACTCAGACACATACCCTGAGGTGAACTGGGCACTCCATTGCCTCAAAGCACCAGCTATTTTGTTCCCACTGTAATTTGCACCTGCTTTGTTTTGCCAGCAGCAGAAACCTGTGCTAGCGCTGGAGCTCGCGCTCTTCCGAGACCCTGACACCTGCACAGAGGGAAAGAACACACGGCTACAGGGGCATCGCGGGGCTGCAGGCCCGGGCTTCTCGAAAGCGCCCATCACAGCCGTGCCTGAGCCTTGCTGAATAGGAAGACGTTTTTCCTCCTGATAGCCTAGTGGGGTCGGAAAGTGATTTACATTTAACAGATGGGGTAGCAAGACGCAGAGAGGAGTTAAGCGATTATGTAAAGGTCATACGGTGATGGGTTTGGGATAAGGATTCAAACCTCCCTCAAGCCCAGTCCACTTTCCTCCATTCCCATTATACCCCTCCTCTCTCACAGCCCAGGAGAGTAAGAAAAGCCCTTACTTTATAATCCATGCACCTTGATATTTTTTTATTCTTAGGCCAAAATCATGGGCTGAATGCTCGTATGTTCCCTGTCACAGTACAACTCTGCACAGCACAACTCTCTAATCCATGGTTAGTAGCTGCTTTATGGGGCTAACTTGCAAATCCCTTTTAAAGACACTTCATGATAGACACTCACAATTGCTGATCATTTTTCAAAGTCCTAGCCTAAATGCTGAGAGGAATAAGAAGGTGTTTTAGTAAGGAGAGATTCAAGTGTGGTGTTGGATGTTCCCAGTTGCAGATCTCTATGTAGAACTGAGGCTACCTCCTTATAAATCTTTCAAGATGTGGAGGAGTATCCCCGTTGCCTACTGCAGTCAGAGGGGAGAGGACCTCTGTTACGCACACACTAGAGATAGGCCTATCATAAAAAATAGGTCAGTGATAAGTTGGAATTTGAACGATTTTTAATGCTATAATAACCTTTTCACTAGCAGATGCAGGTCAGTGCCTTTTATTCTGATATTTAATGCATTATTTCATGCAAATATGACTGGGCCATATGAATACAGATTATAAAAGTAACATTAAATTGAATTTACAAATTCTCTGTGCTACTCCCCATCATCTCTTTCATTTACCTCTAATAATATTGTTATCTTCATTAGCATTAAAGCAGTTTTACTTTCATAACTTTCCCTAGTATATGACTCGAAACAAATCAGTTTTCACTTTCTTTTCTCAATTACAGGAAGGGAAATCAGTGCTCTTTTAATTTTGTGACCCCACAAAATAAACTATTGTTCTACCTCCAGAAAATACAGGCTTAGAATACAGAAGATGTATAAAGATTTAAGTACCTTAAAACTGGCAAGGTGCTCAGAATGAGGCAGTTGATCTTAGAGGTTTTTTTGTGTTTATTGTTGTTGTTGTTTTTTAAGTTTGAATAAAAAAGATCCTGGATATAGCTTAACTTCTTGTATTTCTGAAATGTTCCAGCACCTACGAATCTGTGTATTACTATCATTAAATCCCTTTTTGTGCTTTGTTCTTGTCTGATGCAGTTAACAGCCACAGAACAACAAACAACTCACATCAAACAAAATTCTTGTGCAGAAAACAGTGGTTTGGATTCTACCACACATACATAATTCCCCTCCCCAAAAATATAAACTGGTGGTTTGAACATAACAGAAAGACTACCATTGTCTCTTTGCTTGTATCAGGCAAGTGATTATATCTTTCTCTATTCAGGGGTAAAACATGGAGGTTTAATTCATCAGCACTTGTAAAGCACTTCAAGATTACTAGTTGAAAAGGATGATGTAACTAAAATGACTACTACTAGAAGCCAATCATGCATTGTAAAAGAAAAACTGTATATGTTAATTCTATCTGACTTTTTAAAGCAACTGTGATAAACTGTGACATAGTAGACAAAGAAGCTACTAGAAGTGAGACAGTTTATCATCTTACTGTCCCAGAGTGTCTAAATTGCCATTTAAAATATCATTTGACATTGCTGATTTTAACCGCGAGGATTTCAAATCACAGGCAATACATAACAACCTTGGGCTGCAGTCAATAGGCAGCTTATAATATAATAAGAAAGGCTGCTGATATTCTCCACACTGTTGTACATAAATGCCAATGGAGACAAGTTTCCTTGCAACCGCTGAGACTTGCAAAATAAATACATTAATTAAATAATTTAAACGTCAAGAGGTTTAGAACAACACAGACATCCCCAAAAAGGAAATTCAAGCATTGTTTTGCCTTCTCAGTGAAAGTTGTCTGAGTGACAGCCCTTGACTTTGCATACTTCAGTACATCCAGAGAACAAGCGGTATAGGCACAAGTTTGAAGTTACAGACATTTAGCACGGCACTTTGAGAACTTTCCGTTTCAGAAGTACTTATGTCTTTCAGACTTACACTGCCTGGAGGGAGAAAGTAAATCAGAGATAAGCTTCAAAGATCAGACCCAAAAGTGTGTGTGGGCGTTCACAGTATAGCCCATTTAGAGAAAAGAAAAAATCCATTATATTTCTATCTGTGATGTGAACTGCCGGAAAGTTTGGAATGTTCTGATCTGTCAGCTGCTTTGAGCACACTGTCGAAAGGTGAGGCAACAGCCAAGTTTGGATCCTAATAACAATTTAGTCAAAAGCTGGTACCATTTGGATTGGGGCTTTGATGTACGTGACAGTTATTCTGTGTGTATGCAAGACTCTCCACTGAGGGGATCAGCCAACCTAATTGTGGGTTTTGTTAAGAGCCTAGTTATTTAGCTTCGGTTCAAAGAAAGGTTCCACAATGCTCAAGAACTAAGAGAAAAGGCTAATCCTTGCTGCTCACTGCTGAAAAAAGTCTACGGCCAACTTAGGGTTTTGTACATGAGAAAAAAAGAGTTCACAGTTCTTCATGGTTCCAATGTAAAACCAGATGAAACTCAGAGGTTTGTCTCTGTTCCATTTGAAGTGTTCAAGCTCAGTCGGACTTAAAGCTGAAACTGAAACAGTGGGAAGGGTTGAGAACCCCACATGGATCAAACCCAAAGAAAATATTTGCAAAAATTGCCATGCAGTAAAACCACCAAGTCTTGCATGACTTTACTTACTGGTTATAACAAATAGCAAGTACTTTAATTTAGGGTAGGATTTTATTTCATATTGAGCTCATTTCTGAAGTCAATGGCAAAACCTCTGATAATTCCCTTGGGAGATCACTCAGTGCCAATCTTTGCATACACTCCTCACAGTTTATACAGGGCAAGAAACTGGGAAAAACATGATGTGACTTTCTCTGTATGTACTCACAGGTGAACAGCTGCATTTGGAGAAGCAGTCTCTCCTTGGGGCTCAGAGAGATATGTGTGTTGATATACCTGCTGAGTGAATCAAACTCAAAAGCAAGGCAAGAGGGAGGAGGATGCTTCATAATTAATAACCCATGTGAAATACATGGGTGCCATTAACATTTGTTCTTTTGCCAGGGACAACATGTTTCAAAGAACAGAGTAATACCTCAAAATACAAATATTTTGACTGCTACCCTGTGATTCTCCTCCTATGCCTACTTTATTAAAAGGAGAAAATGTTAGTCAAAAAATGATTCATTTCTTCAAGTCAGATAATGCAGGAGATGATAAAGGATGAACAGACCAACCCGCTGGCCCAGCCTCCTCTCACCCTGCCGCAGAAAGGGTCTAACAGCAGCACTGCATGTGGCAGGACAGGACGAAAGGAGACCTGGAGCCACTTGGCCAGCAGCGGGAGACACACCACACGTCCTAGGCTTTTGCCCTTCGCTGGCTTCCCCACATGGCCTTCAGCAAAGGACTTCTGCTCTCTCTGCCTCAGCTTCCCTACCTGCCAGGTGGCAGTAACTCTACGCAAGTACCTCTTTGGCTGAGGTAAATCTAAGATTTTATATACTAAGTATCTCAAAGTACAGGCTTTTTTTTTTTTTTTTTTTTTATCATTGCCAGTTCCCCACATAGATACAAAAAGAAAAGGAGAGAGTTAAAAAAAGAAAAAAAGGTACCTCCTTCCCCCCCACACAAATGGACCAGCAGCCTATAAACCAACTAGTTTTCTCTATTCCCAGAGGTAGCTGCCACAGAAGCATTTTTCTTTTACTCGGCATCCACTGCAGAGTTTCTTTTCTGCTTGGCTGGGCAATCGGGTATTCAGAGCATAATGTAAATGCTCAGCACACAGAGGCATGAAAAGTTGCCAGACAGAAACTCCGAGGGAAGGATTAACATTCTTTTTTTTTTTTTTTTTTTTCTCCTTTCTTTCCTCTCGCCCATGTCCTCCCCCTGTCTGTCTCGGCCAGCCCCCCGCGTCCATCCATCCCCTCGCCAAGCACCTTGCGGCGCCGGCCGAGCCTGACACCCGCTGGTGGCCGCCGCCGGCAGGACCCACCGCTCGCTGCCTCCCTGCCCCACACTCCGGAAAAGCTCCCTTCCCTCAGCCCGGCCGCTCAGAGCTCCATATTCCACTGCTGCCGGTTTATGTTTAGAAGAGAGTGAGAGAGAGGAGAGGAGAGGGGAAAAAAAAAAAAAAAGAAAAAGAAAACACAACATAAAAAAAAAAAACTTTATTTCCTGCTTCGCCTCAGCGGTACCAAGAATAGAAGCCTTGACACATCAAATTCTGGGAGCTCACCACTCACCAGGGCTGTGGTTGCTGGTCCAAGCAGTGACGGAGGAGAATCACCTCACAGTCTCTGGAGAGTGGCAGGGCTTGGCTGTTAAGCTCGCCCCGCGCCGATGGCCTTTGGGAGTTCGCTGTGTTCCAGCGCGAGTGCCGAGGCAGAGAAATTAGGGAGGGGAGAGGTGGGAAGGAAAATCACTGGAGCCTCTTACGAGCAAACTTCTACTAAGCAAGAGGAAACGTCTTATAAATAAACAACAGCAAGAGAAACAAAAAAAAAAAAAAATCCATCCCGTCCTGCCAGAGGAATGTACATTATTGTCTCTCGACGGAAAACTTTACACCGCACCAGAAAGCAAGCAAGCGGCCATGTCTCCTGAAGCCACCCTCCCTTGAAAAAGAAAGGGTGTGGTGGCGGGGGGAGGCACCACTAACTTAAAAAAAAAAAAATGTTGGGAAGTTCATGCATTTCCCAGTAGACGGACAAAACAGTCCAAATGCAACAGATGTCACTGTTCCAAGATTTCATGCGGTGCTAAATTTCTTTCGAACTGATCATCACTCCGCCATTAGAACACAGTCAGAGAGGAAGTTCAAGGCAAGGGGAAGGAGGAGAAGGTCACGGAGTATATAGAGATATGTGGATGTATATGTATAGATATATATATAAAACACACACATATGATTATATGTATGCACATCTAAAAATACGCACTTGTGACACATATTTATGAAAATATTTTATACATGTATTAGAAAAGAGGCGCTAATGGGCCAGACTTCTCCCATACCTCCTTTCCTAGAATTTCTGAGATTTATGGGTGGGAGAGCTAATGTCTTCATGCTCACCTCACGCGCCAGGAATTGGTATCTATTGAAAACTAACATTTTATTGCACTGAAGGCCACAAGTGACATGAGTTTGGTGATTTCAGTATAGCCTCTAGCTTCTTGCCTAACACAAAACTACGGCACGATCTGGCACAATGCACAGCAAATAACAGTTCCTTTCACAGCAACTACAGACAGCACATGAAAACAATTAAATCCATTTATTGAGCATATTGGGAGATCTTGAAGAGGGGATGAGCTGAGTCTCTGAGAAAACAGTGTGCTACCAACCTGCCTGGCATGGTGAAGGATTAGAAGACTGGACTGCTGATGGAAACTGAGATGCCTGGCAAGGCTGTGTTTTGGGTCACGACAAGAAAAGCAGAGCATGGAAGAATTACTTCAGAGGAGAAGGGGACAAAGGACTAAAAGGTCTTGAGATGCTGAAAATGTCTTGGCACTCTCAGTCTGGACTTCCTTTCTATGAGTCTTTTCCATCTGAGACAAAGCCGCAATGCCAAATTTGTATAGTTCCCACCCACACTAGTCCCGCATCTCAAAACTGCCCAGTATATTGATTTCCTGAGGGCTACTGCTTTCACAAGACTTTTTTGTTTTTAATTAGTTTCACCCCTCTGTATCCTTGATGGCAAAGCAATGCTCTCACTGACTCTCACTAGCACTAGTCAGTCTATGAATACAGGTGGATAAGGCTTAAGACTGAAAGGACTGAAGCACAGTTGAAAACAAAAGCTGAATTAATTCAGTGCAAAGTTAATGGTAAATCACAGCTCTTTCAGCTCAGATCTTCCAGGGAAGGTAGCAATTCTAGGTCTAAAACACCACAGTGATCTTAATAAAAACAGAATAGGAAAGAATTTCAGAACAATTTGTCCATTAAGATAGAACAACTGACGCCATCTTACAAGAAGAGAGAGGTCCTAAGAGACTGTTGGCCTGAAAAGACCCATTTGCTCTTCTAATCTCACTATAACCATTTCGCTCATCATACAACCAGTATGTTTACTAAGATTTTCCGAAATACTTCCTTCAAGAACACTGAGGAATATCCAAGCTTTTTCAAGTGAAGCCTTATTACTGAGAGAAGTCCAGGGAATGAGGTGCAGAAAGAGCAGACTGGTGCAAAAAGGATAATAGAACAGAATTTGAAAAAATAACTCCTGGTCATGCCTAGTAATACCTTCATCATTTCTAAGCAGGAAACATGATTAGCAGGCTGATCATCTGACCTTGGGTTCCCAATGCCTTTAAAGGATTCACATAGATGAAATTGAGGGCCTTATATGGCCCTCAGTGTTTAATAAGTCATTTGCTAACCAGTCCAGGGATCAATAGCAGACATTAAATTAAGCACTCTGGCATTCTGATTATTTACTATCATTAAGCATTAAGGATGCCTATAATATAAAAAAAAGGAGTAGAAGACCAAATGAAAAATTCTTTTAAAATAATTCAAAAAGCATATGAAGTTTCTAAAAATTAAACTAAACAAACGAACAAACAAAACACATGCAGCAAACAGATCATACAATCATGATCAAAATCTCAGTAAATTCCAAGTGTCTGCCTGCCAGTGCAGAATATTTCCATTACAGATTTCAGCAGAGACTATGAACTGTGCCATTCTTGTTTCACTATGAACAGTGGCCATAGCCTCAGAACTGCAAAATAATAAGAGTCAGGAGGACAATCATTTTCCTCCGATTTTTTATTTTGACATTTCCCATTTGTGCCCTTTTTTAAAGTTTTAATTTGGCACAGGCAGTCTTCAGCCTGTCTTTTAACAAGTCACTAATAACTTGGGATGCGAGATCTCATATTTCATTTTTTGCTGCTGCCACCACTAAATATTTCATTTACCTTGAGTATGAGACCATTCTAGAAGGTTTTATTTATTTTTTTTCTTTCCCTAATACTGTTGACAGACTAGGTTTTCTGAGTCATTATTTTACATTAGGTTAGTTTGATCCCACTTAATTAAGTAAAAGTAATCAACTGCCTACAGAAATATTTTAATTGTTTATATAGCTTAGTAAGATGATTGTCCCAAGAATACTTCTTGGGACCTCTGTTCAGATATTTGGGATTCTCAGGGGTCACACTTCATTAAAAAACAGACTTTATATCATATTTTGTAATATTTGTAATAGAGTGTTACGCATATTATATACAGATATATATGTATATGCATGTGTATATGTATATATCTATAAAATCAATGATTTGATTTCTATTTGCTGTCTTGATTGTTAGCTCTTGAACTAGAAATGTTTTTGCTTTCAATTCTACATATGCACACAAAATACAGAGCTACACATTATTATTTGACAGAATCCTTTTAAAAACAATAGCACAACCCAAGGGTTTCTCTGCCTGCCCTACACAAGGCTTGAGAGTACAAGTCTCCAGAAGGCTGATGCTCTCCCACATCTTTGCAAGGGAAGGGAGAAGAAGCCCACCAGGGGCAGGAGGGCACTCGCACACATGGGCTTCCTCTCCTTCCACCTCCTCATGCAGCGAGGGCTCTGGGCTCACAGAAGGCTCTGGGACCAGACCTCAGGAGCAGCTGCAGATACCCACACAGTGGTTAGTTCTGCTCTTTGCTCCATTAACCTCTGCTCCACCTGTGCAAGCCCCTCGAGGAGAAGAAGAGCAAGATGATACCCAGGGAAGAGCCAAGCACCTGCGGCAGGCTGGGCTGTGGTACAGGGGCGCTCGCACCATGCTACGGCCGCCTCGGCCTCCTTAGCTCCTGAGGACCTGGTGCCTAATTTCCTTACTTCCTGCCTTAGAATTGAGTGTTTCTGTTGTATCTGCAAGGAAAGCCCTCAAGGACCTTCCAAGGAGCTCTGCCCTCGGCTGTATGTTCCTCTACATAAGGGGACACACAGCCTCAGGCAGTGGATGCCCAGAAACAGATGAGAGGAACAGAAGACTGCTGGAAACCAGTCTTGTCCAGATGTCTACATCTATAAATAGATATTTGACTAGTGTCATCCAGATGCAAAAACAGAACTTTTGGTTTTCTTGTTGTTGGTGGTTTATATATATATATAATATATATACATATATATAAAGCAATTAAAACGTAACAACCTCTCAAAATATTCCTTTATTAAAAAATGGGCCACGGATGCAGAAGCAGCCAGTCATGGTTTGGAGTGGGCAAGCAAGTAATTTTCATTTGATTGTGCCTCTGTTTTTTGTAACTAGCTTTTCTGCTGTGACCCGCTACACTTACCCTGTCTGCTGCGCTAACCAGCAACATGCCTTTTTAATCTGTCTTCCTAGGGTCTGCATTTGATTACAGCATTCATGTTCTATTTAGATTCTTTTGAATCATGCCCTGTGGTGCTAGCACGAAAGGTGTTATTTATAAAATGAAATTCTGTTGTATTGCAACTTGGATTCAAAGAGGACAAGTAATATTAAATACTTACTTTATTTAATAATATCCTGGATTTATTAACTCAATTTCATTACGAGATTAGAGACGGTAACCTGGAGGGGGTTATTAACCAATAAAGAGGCTTCAGGCAACCTCCCTCCCTATAAAAAGAAAAAACACATATACATGCATTTAAATTACTTCTATTTTGAGGGCCCAGATACACACCTCTAGCTGCAGACAATGGCTTTCTTGATAAACAGCATTGCAGAGCTGGGACTGGCTGGGATTCAGTAAGCTCACAGTATCTTTATTATGATTGGCATCTGCACACATGAGCTCTCCCAAGCAAACTACCCAATGTGGTTGCTTGCACCATGTGGAATGAAGTCTACCACTCAACTTGGACACAACTGATACAGGCTGCCCTTCTCTCAAGCCACTGTGGGTAGCACATCAGAAACACTAAAACTGTGCTAATCCATTTGACCCTCCTTGACTTGTCAAGCAACGCAGGGCTCACAATTGTAAGCCATTCCACAGTTCCCACTCTCCTGGCACCAATCCTGCCTTGCAGGATATGCGTTCCAGGGGATTCACCTCAAGCATTTGGAGAAAACTTTATGCAATGTGCTAGCTGTCTCAAAAAACGGATCCTGAACTACTGAGGAGCTTCTGTTTACACAGTTCCTCTGTCCTGTAGCCCACCTTCCAGTCCTTACTATCTACACAGCCCTGCTCACAAATCGTCTCACACTCTGATCCCATCTCCTGTTTTCCAGCTTCTTTTCACTCTGTGTTACTATTCCTCACCAACAGCCAGCGCTCCCTCTCCCACAAGCAGGACTTGCCTCAGAGGTCCCCAAGAGGAAAGGTAACTCTCTCCAAAATATATCCACATAAATCTATACATATAATATCAGTGGATGCCTACAAAGTTTATATATAGCATGGTATGATTCCATATTCTGATATTTGCAAACACTGCAGTCTAGAAATAAGCCAATATTAGAAAATTCAGGGGAATTTCAAAGCTCCCTAGAATATAGCAGTATTGAAATAATAGCTTTTTGGCCAATTCCAAAATAAAGGCTAATAAATGCTAAGGTACTGCAATCTCTCTTCTCTAAAAGAACAGACGTGGGTTATGTAACTTTAAACCTGTCAGGACCATGATAAAGCCTAAGCCTGACATGGGAAACCAGAGCAGTATCAATGTCACAGATACTACAGGCAGGGAATTCCCAGCTGGAGATGAACGGCTGCTAAAAGCTTTCACCCTGGATCTGTTGCACAGTTCGCTGTGAGTCACCTGTAGTCAGTTGCATTAGACCAAAGGTGTCACTCAAAGAAGACAAGCTCCTGCTAGAACAAGAGAAATCAGATTTTTAAGTGTTTGATAGATTAAAAGGAAAATGTCACGATATGTTAAATGGATATTCAAATACTTCAGGATCCATTTTTTTCAGCTACTTAAAAGACTGTATGCCCTTGTCTTAAGCTGGAGTCTTTGCTTAAAGCTGGATGGTAGGCATAGACCAAAAATAGCGAACAAATGATTTTTTTCACTCATATGATGTTGATCAAAGCGATGACTCAATAAAATACAAAATCCAATGCATGAAGATCATGAAAAACTAGAAATGCTTAATGAATTAAATCTGTCCAGAATGTGTTTGAACTCAGTGCAATCTCTAGAAATTATGAGAGAATACCTACAGCATGGTGGCGCACAGATATTCCCAAGATAAAAAGAGTTAAGTATCAGGAGTGTATGGAGAAGAGGCTAACTTGGGTCAAAAATGAAAGGAGATTGAGAAACAAATTTATGGTGAAACTTTCAAAGGCAGAAGCAATAATTGCACCCGCAAAAGGCATGTGCAGCAATGCTACAAACAAAAACACATGCTTGGACTCTCTACAGGCATTCTGGCATCTGTCTCCCATTCCCTCCCTCCTTCTGACCTTAAGACCCCTTTCTCTGGAATTTTATTCCATGCATATTCCATAATGTTCCACTCTCCTCTTATTTTCATGAAAAACTGGTGAAAATGCATTAGCTAATAAATGGAAGTTCAAAGAATTTCTGTCAATCAAGGGCTGGTTTCCATGAGAATGGAGAGAGATCTCAACTGAGAAAACCAGTGAGGTACAGGCACAAGAGATATTCAGTCTACAAATATTATGCACATGCACTATTTCAGAACTACGGAACTAACTTTTTTGGCATTTGATTTATAACCAGGCTCTCTAGGGTACCTACAAAATAAGCCAAGTTTAAACAACATTCATTTGGAATAAGGTAGGAACAAAAATGTGTTACTGTAATGGGCAAGGATAGCATAATTTATTCTCATTCTTTATTTATATACAAAAAAGCTGAAGCATTTTTTTAATCTTCACAGGTAAATATGACCCAGGTCTCCAAAAAAATACAAAAATTTGAAACCCTACAATAATTAATGAAAGAAAACTGTAATTGACAATGCGCCTTATAAAAAGAAAATAATCTCACTAATATTGGCACTGTTTATTACTATACCTGAATTAATAATGTAACATGTTTGAAACTAAATTAATAGTAACATACTATTGGTGGTTACTATGGGTGAATTAATGTGGTATGTTTACAGTGATTACAGTAGGAGAGTAAACTCCAAGATCCGAGGGCCCAAAGTATGAGTGAGGTATAACTTTACAAAGTTCATTGCTTTCTAAAGGCATCTTTCCCTTCTGCTAATTTTACCCATTCATTGAATTTTCTCATATTTTCACTTCTAGAACTAAGTAAATAAAATAAAATAATAAAAAAACAACCAAACAAGAAAACAGGGGTTTGCTTCCACATTTTTAGAAAAGACCAAATTCAGAAATCCTGCAAAATGTGGATTCATTTCTAAATTGCAAAAAAGCCAGTAGTTAATGAGCGTCAATGGGACTGATCTCCAGATGAAAAAAGTAGTTCTGAGGGACTGAAATATCTAAATAGTCTCTCTTCTTTAGGGGAGAACACTAAATCCAAACTGCATAAACTAACATCACTTGGCCGCTCAAAGACCCGCCAAGACATGATAAACACAATGAAGAGTAACTCTTCTACACTTTTCCTTGGTGATAGTTTAAAAAGTTTTGGGAATTGCTGAATTTCTAGGGTCAATGAGAACGATCCTGGACTGCAGCAGACTGCACAGTGGGAAGCTTTTATCCCTCCTGGAATGCACTTTCATACCTGTAAGTAAGCTCTACCTCCAAAGCCCACTGACATTGCTCAGTAACGTGTTGGAAGAGTTCTTCAGTTAACTAGTCACTAATATAAAACTGATACTTCCTTTCCATATAGGTGTGCTCAGTAGGAAGCTGAAGGAGCCAGTACAGTTACTGTTTTGCAGTACACTTTGCAGTTGTGTGGAACTACAATTGAAAATTTTTGTTAAAAAGTGCTTTTGTTCAGCATTCTCTGGAAAGACAGCAGCCCACCACAACTACACTTTATGTCAAAAAAATCAGCCTGACTGCAGGCAAATATTTATCTGTTTCTCTGTTTCTCCATATGTCAAGGTTGGAAGAATCATTCCTTTTCAGTTAATAGGGATAGTTTTGGGCAATACCTACTTAATATTCAGTCAAAAATGGCTCAGAAGGCAAACTACATAGTGCTAAGTGGGTTTGCTGCAGTAACATGGCTGTTGACAGCAGGTAGCAGGTAGAACAGACTTCATGAAAGATGGCTTACGCCGATTTTAAGTTATATGCACTTCTGTGGCTGTTCTGTAGGCCCTTGTAGATTAAATACAGCTGAGTGCTATTAAAGTTAGCTTCATGCATGAAAAATAGGCTCTTTTAACAGTTTTATTTCTTTATCAATTACTACTTCAAGATGTTTGCACCGTACTATTTTATATTGGCCAGTTATAAAAATAATTTATCCCCTGAACAGCTTTATTCCTTTAACATTTCAAAATTTTGTTCCATGTTTATCATGTGACCATCTGTGACAGACACTGAGAGGAATACTTTACTAAGGGACACAATATAGTGCGATAGACCTTTCTGTATATGCATTTTGACCATGTTTTAAATGAGAGACGAGAGGATTTCTAACAAGGTTATCTTGTTTGCACGTTTGTTTGCATGACTGCATTTTCACCATGATGCAAGAGAGAGATCTGGTCCAGACTTGTGGTAAAGCCCCAGGTCTACCTACTGAGGATCCTTTCCTCCCTTCTTTTAGGGGCCTCTTCCTTTTTCTTAAGCTTGCTCCTATCAAGGGTTATACATAGAACTCCTGGAACAAAAAATGAATTCCCTACAAAGCTGAAACTCTGGACAAATGTCGGGGGATGAAAACATTTTAAGTGACCATAGAGCCACCACCTGGCTAAATGGAAAGCACGCTCAAGGATTTTTCAGTGATTCTAGGTCTGCCAGGGAGCTCTGTGACTTAATCCTCTCTGTGGGTACTTCCAACCACAATGAAAACCAGGTGTCACGAGGAGAAAGATGTCCCGTTGGCTTGGGAGAGCAGCCACATGTTAGCATTTGAGAAGAAGGTATCGTGGATACATGCTGACCAAGCCACAGAGTATGGTGACCTCATCACGCACACCCAAAAGCATTAAGGATGAAGCCAAACCTTTCCCATCTAGGGATTAACAGGGGACTAGGGTGCGCAGCAGAGCAGAGGAGGCATTTGAGCACTGTGGAAATAAGCTTTTGTGAAGGTAGTGCTACGCAGACTGACAAAACCTTTACAGCTTAACAGAAGATCTTGATTTCATTGCCAGTTCATAATTCAGAGCAGATGATGAAGGATTTGCTGAGGTTCGTGAACCCTTCTAATGAAGGTGGGCCCAGCTCTGAGTGACCCTGGGGGCATTAAAATGAGAACATGTGGTATCTGAAGTTTTGCACAACTTCAGCATAAACCCCAGAAACCCTGACTCACCTGAGTTTTGCTTTGAACCAGTAAACTCAAGCCTTGGGAGAAAATACCAGCAAAACACAGGTCCTAGCTAGACCCATCCATCAGTAGTTTTCAAAGTAGTTTAGAATGAGATCTCCTAGTTTATGGAAAGCAAAAGTGGTACAGCGAGGAGGAATGTCTTGTTAGAGATTTCTTAGCATACCAGTTGCAGAAGAGGACCAGAATTAAGAGTACTTTTGGCCTAGCCCACCATATTTCCCACCAAACACATCGCTTGGAGAAAATGCTTCTATCAGATGTGGCAAATTAGCAACAAAGTTTTGTACAGCTCTGTTCTGCAACCACAGACAAACCATTTTCTCCCCTAGTACCTCCTTCTGCTCAGTCATGTAAGTTTATTCATTGGATCTGGATGAAAAGAAGCGCTTTACTAACTGGAATGACTTTTGTCAATCTTTATCCCTTCAAAACACAGGCTAATTTTAGATTTTCTGTGGTTAAACACATTTGTAAACTATTAAAAATGTCTCCTTGGTACATGGAAAACATATGCTTTGAACAATATTATTCCTTCATGAAGGCCTGTTTCTTCAAAGTTTCCTTTAGTTGTACACTAGGCTTGTTTGTTGTTCAGAATGTTTATTTTTGTAACTATTCCTCCTTCTTTCCACAGTTATTTACCTAAATGATATATATGTGCATCTGTATATATACATATTAAAACACATATTTACTGAGTGAAGCTTTAACTATACAATGCTAGTTAGAAGACAGTACATAAAAATACACATCCCCAGGATTGCATGCCTCTCACAGCTGGTGGATTGCAAATTTGAAGAGAGGAAATGTTGCTTGTTGTGCGGTTTTTATTTCTTACACGCCCCGATAATACATTAAACAACGAGGAGCGAGCAAGCCTGCTTAATGTGCGACTGATGCACAAATCCAAAAAGATTCCCTACCACTTGTTGAGCCAAAACTCTACTAATGAAAAATATCCACCCGTTGCCCACCACCCCAAAATACTAAGCTATGGCTGTTCTGAGTTTTGACTGTTTTTTACTTGCAAACTTCTGTGTCAGAATGGATTCACTGCATTCACCACTTTCTGCCAGCTCTAAAGTCACTCTGTGTTTGTGGAAGAGCCTCTCCTCACAGTAGTTGGGCATTACTCCAACCTCAGGTCAGTTTGTCAACAAGAAGGAAGGAGGTTTATCTCGCATATCTCGCTTGGCAATGCAGTCTGCTGGCAGGTCATCGGTTAATCTTAACCTTGTTTTACTCTAGATGGTCAAAATGTGAGGAGTAAAGCAGACATGATCAGGCTAGTGGTAACTCGGTAACTGGGGAATATTCATTCTTGATGAATATTTGTGGAGTGGGATGCAAAAACAGGAACTCCACAAATTCCATCAGGTTTTGGAGAAAAATTAGGCAGGAGGCAATTTTTTTTTCAGCAGAAAGTAGGTTACAATAAGCATAGCTTGCTCAGTTCTGAAGAGAGACAGGGCTGGCCTTACTCCAGGCCTGGGATACACAAAAAGTGAACAAAGAGAATGTTGCTTATATCAGCACAGAAAGGTTGCTTTAAAGAAATTCAGAAATTCCAAACTTTGTCTCTAAGAAACATACCTCATCTACATTCACAAAATTAGGGAAAAGAGCTGAGGGAAGCAAGTTATCAGCAGAGATCAGAAGTAATTCATAGACTAGAAGCAGAATTGGAAAAGACACAATGACTTTGAAAAAAAATGCAGGGAAAACCTCCTTAAGAGTTGGGTACCATATGAGGCCGGAAGTGGAAAAGCAAAAGCAAAACAAGACCATATATTTGTGACAAGTATTAGCTCCACTGCTTAATGAACTTCTGGGAGTGGGACATACCTAAATACTATCACTATAGAATGACAATCTATAACATAAATTTGAATAGATTATTATTCTTTTTAGGCAGACTTTTTTTTTTCTTTTACACAATGTAATTGAAAAAAAATTGTGTGAATGTATACTACCAAGCTGGTGACTGATGATGTGCATGCACCCTGTTTGTACAAAGAAATCTAAAACAAAGCCTATGCAAAAGCACGGTTGTACCTACAGATGTCAGAAAGAAACATGATCCATGGAATAATAATGCACAAAAGAAAACAAAACAAACAAAAATATTGGCTCCAACAGTCAGTCAAAGTAACATGGCTTTATGTCCTAGGCAATGCAAGACATGAAATTTTACCTGGTTATGTCTGCATTAAATCCATAAAGTAAGAGACATCTTTGAATTGTGACAACAGAAGAAGAAAAGGAGGAAACAGAGAGATCAAGGAAATGAAATGAAATGGGGCTGGCATGGCAGAATAACTATGAGTTAAAGCAGATGCAATGAATGGAAAGGACCAGGGAATAGCTGCCTGTACATTGAATGGAGGTACTTGCAGGCAGAAGGCCTGAGAAATCTGTAATGCAGACTTGGAGAATAGAGCACCAGAACAGTAAAGAAGGAAGAAAAGAGGAAGATTAATTCCTTTCATACCTAAAAATGATCAAGGCTATAGTAACTGTAAAACATATTTGTTAGGTGAGATCATCTGAACTGTGATGCCTGAATTTTGACCTCTTGCTCAATATAAAATTAACTTGTAAAACAAGCGATGGGAAAAAAAAAAAGACTTGGCTTCCAGATGAGATTCTGAAAGAAATGCTGCTTGCTTTATTTGTCCACAAAGTTTTTTGCCACTCTTGCTGGAACATCAAGAGAGACGTTCACTTAAAATGAGTGCCCAAATGTGAGTGGTTGCAAGCACAAGATACATCGTGCCTCAACAAACTGTAACGCCTGCACTCTCCACCATCCTTGCTCTGTCCGGAAACTGCCCTCAAATATTCGAAGCATTCCTGGAATTAACAACTATGTGCTGATTTGGCCTAGCTGGTTGCTTCCTGGTATCTCTGGCTGGCACTCACTTACAATGCATGGTATTGTTATATGGCAAGAATTCTTTTGCTTTTCTTCTTAAATTTCCCGACATCGACTACAGGAAGGCTGATTCAAAAGTCACTTTAGTGGAGATGACTCAAGGATATGACTACGTTGGGGGAAGCTTTGGTTGTATGCTTAGTCTACCAAATCCTGCATAGTTTAGATAATTTGGCTTCTAAAGACAATTTAATCAGAGAGATGCAACCATTTCTGTTGAGCTCAGGTATCCTTTGCCTTTGTGCTGCAATGCTGGCCACAAACAAAAAGCCAAAACGGAGCCTCTTCTAGCCTCTGCAACCAAAGCTGCCTGTGCGTTCTGCAAAGAGGAAAACCAAGACCTACATAGTACAGTATGTTTAACTTCTTCAAAAAGGAAAAAAAGAGAATAAAAATGACAACAAATATTTGTCACTTTCCAAGCCAGTGAAGCTGCTGTGTTCAGCCTTTCCTTTATGCAATATAGATAAACTTCAGGGCACGATGCACACGAAAACTGGAAAAGAAAAATAGAAATCTTTCTCCTGTTGTGCTGTGGTCCCACAAAGGAGCCCATAATAAATCATTTTGCTTGGGGCTGCTCACTGGACTAAGCAGAATAATTTATTTCAAGCATCCCTTTAATGGGTAAAGCTGAAGTAATACTACAGATACCTTCTCTGTTTTTTAAAGCTCCTAGATATGGAGCTAAGTTTCAGGTGAAGTTCATCAGAATGTCTATGGAAAACATCAGCCCAGGATGCTCCTTTTCCTGACTAGCTTTCATTTGCAAAAAAGCCTTCCAAGCATTATTCCTCAATGTTCACAAAAACTCTTTGAGAGAAGGAATCAGTGGTAAAGCGGTGCTGTGATCTGCTCAAGTCCACAAAAGGAAATCATTTCAGAGACAGGACTACAGGAAACTGGGATTACCAGAACTTGCCTTGTGTCTAAATCACTCTTTCATTAACATAAAAATAACTGCTGAGATCACTCACCCTTCTTTAAGATAAGTAGAGTCCAGATTCTATTATTCAAAAGTCTCTAGAAAGAACAAATTTGTAAGAAGAGTGTGACGTGTAGTACTTCTACAAAGAAGAAAGCAGGACTGCTATGGATATTCAAATTACATAGAAGTCTTAGCTCCTAGGTCAACAGAACTGAAGTTACTAAATTCAGAGTTTCTCTTGGATGCACATAGGTGTACTTGTATATATTATACATTTATGTAAAAATTTATATATAAATTTATATAAAAATAAATTTATAAAAGTTTATATGTATTTATTTGAATCTATATTTAAAGATTTAAATACATTTTAAAATATTTTATATATATATATATTTATATATAAATTCTAAGTACGTTACATCTATACACATATGTATTTGAACATCCACCAGGGAAGTGACCAAGTTATAAGTGTGTGGCATGACAGCAGCACTGCATTCCTGGGACTTGTTCCTGAAGCGGGCTGTACGAGCCCTCGCCAGTACAACTGTAAAGCACGAAAGTAGCCCTGCTGCCACCTTGGCAGGAAGACTAGCACCTACATGCCCTCCTTAGACATTAATCTCTTAATAGTCGCATACTGCAATCTAAAAGAATAATTATCCATTGAGACAATTATCCTTTTCCATGTCCTGATGAGACAGTTGAAACTGGCAGGATGATGACCACTGAGGAGGTCAAGTCGGAGGGGTGTGTGGGCAGTAATATGCAGAACTAAGAAACATCAGAGTAGCTTCTGGACTAGGATGTCTCTTTGACCTGTGACGTGAACATACCCATTACCACCTGGGAGATGGAAAGGCTTGATGCACAGGTGTTTTTCTATTTGTGTGTATATAAATATAAAGTCTTCTGAATAACACACTTCCTTCCCTTCGGTGATTTAGCTCATGGGCTTGTGTGTATACTCATTAAACCTGGAGGTGGGGTTACACTCCAGCTTGTAAAAGTAATAACCAGAACCATAAATATTATTCCTAAACAGAAACAAAACACAAGCACATATATTACAGCGATATTTTCAGAAAATACTTTAGAAACTATGAATACTTAACAGAATTGTTTCTTCTAGGCAACAGTTCTTTTCATTTCTATGTCTAGCCTCATCATGTCAGTCTGAAAAGGGTGGCATAACCTGCCAGAAGAGCACAGCAAAACATGGATAAACAAGCCCAGATCCCCAGAGTAGAATGGCATCATGGTGCACCTGAACAAATAATTATCAGCTTGGGTAGTGCCATGCTGTCGTACCTAGAATCACAGAATCACTATGGTTGGAAAAGACTTTCAAGATTATCGTGTCCAACCTGTGCTGCTTCTGGTTCTGCAGGTGGTTTGTTCATTGCTGTCGGTTCTCTGCACTTGCTGAACTGTGCAGACCTTGGAGGCCAAATTTTCTAATCTCTCCAGGCTAATGTCTGCAATATCAGATTGGCAAACTAACAGTAACATGCATCTGCATTACTAGAGCCTGCTATCTTTTGTTTAAATGCTTTCTGAGACACTTAGGGGAACAAAGGGTGACATAAATAAAAACATTACAACATTTTGGAAAGATGAACGCTTTTCTTGCATTGAAACTCTGCCTATTTGGAGTCTGGTTAACTGTGCCAGATCACTGCTCATGGAAAACTCAATAGCAAAGATCAAATTAGAAATTAGACAAATCTACTATTGTTTTTCTTTCTGACCATATCAAATTGTGGCAATGTTACAATAGAATTAATTTCACTTACTTAAGCTACTTATAAATTCTGCTTTTAGCCAAAGCCAGGTGCCCTTGCTAATCATGGAAAGAGACAGGCACCTTTGAAGAAAAATTTGTTCCATCATTAGAAGTCCATCCAAAGAGAAGAATAAATCACTCTCCAGAAAGGTCTATTTCTCTTCACTTATTATAGAGCAGAAACCAGGATTGTGACTTTCAGATTTCCAAAGCTGAGGAGGAGGGATCTTACTCTTAGTGTTGTTTCTTCAAAACTGACTGAGATTTTCACAAAGCAACAACAGACTGGACCAAAATGCTGGACTGTGGCATTTCAAAGCTTTGGGAATGTTTTAATTCCAGAGAACAGTAAAATTTACAGATTTCTCCTGAAAGCACATGCTTCTATTTTTCTCCAGAAAAATAGTTTTCTAACAGTGTTCTGTTGTAAAATGGCATTTTTGCTTTCTCCTCAAGTGATAGTATTCCCTGTATACAGATGAGAAGAATAAAACATAGTATCCCTTCCTCTGTATCTACAAAAGGCACTTATATGTGAATTCTATTAATATTAGTAGGATTGTTATGAAGAAATCCACATTAAAAGGAGAGTATGACCTCAAGTTTAAACAAATTCAAAGTCCAAACATGTAGGGGTCCCTGCCATGAAAAAAAACAAAGAACAAGGATTGTGGCACAGCTCCGTTTCCCAGCAGTAGGACATCTAGTCTGACTAACTCAAGTTATCTTGATCCAGAAGCAGAAGCAATTTCAGATTAAACCTTTAGGAGGCTTAAGGCTTTCTCATATCAATTATTTGGCTATTCAAAGAACAGGACTGGAATAACATGCTCATAGAGGAGGGAAAGCAACCCAACTCCATTCATGGTTTCAAACACAGCAGAAAGCATTGTCATGCCCATTATCAGGCCCTGGTTATGATGCTACTCTTCAGTCACTTAATCTCTGCTGTCCACAGAAGGAAAGTACAGAGAGCATCTCTACCCATATGTTCTTATTCGTCTCATCCCACTGTGAGAAACAAAGCATGTGCCCCTGTGGTTTCCAATGCATCCACAAGGCACAGTGCCTCTGGGGTCCTGCAGGGAATTGCCTGCCTAGAGGGAGACCTCAGGAAGGGCTGGTAACAGACTCCCCACTGAACGATTAAATAGTTCATCAGGGAACAACTGGGAGGAGGACAGAGCAGATTTTTTTTTCTGCATGCAGCACCTGTCCTAGCCTCGTATAACGAGATGGTTGTAGCACTTGTTGTCTGACGTCATTCTCAAAAAGGGACCACGTTCAAACTATACAAACCTCAAAACCTAATTTAACCAAATAAGATACTGCTCAAGCCTGTCAAATGCTTTATATGCATTCATAAATAAATGAGGTAAGCTCTTCTTGAAAGAGGTACCCACTTCCTTTAGACCTAACTGAAATCTGGCAACTCCTTGTGTATAAGAAAAGAAAGAAAGATTGAGTGCACTTTCCCTATTCCAAACTGGGTAAATACAATTTTCTCATTCTAGTCTATTTTGCAGTTTCAACAGTCAAAAATTCCTCCCTTTCTGCCTTAAGTCAGCGAATAATGTTCTTGTTTCTTATACGAAATGTGTTGCTGGTTTTGAGCTTAAATTAAGATGCAGTTTGTATAAAAAATTAAAGCCCTAATTATATAAACATATACACATACACTTAGCTTACATCTGGTTAGCTATTAACCTGGATTTTCAGTCTAAGAGTATTATGCACATGCTTAAAATTAAGCAGTGGTAAGTATTCACATGAACAAGACCTGAGTTCATAAATTGTTTTAGAGTCTTTTGAGGTGAAGAAACCCATAAAAATAAAAATACTGATACCAGTATTTATATTACTGTCAGTGCTCTGAAAATTTAACAAATATATCACATTATAAAATGCACATGTAACGCAAACATAGCAGTATTTACAAATGCATTTCCCAGTAAAACCTAGAGGTCTCCAAATCAGTGACATTCTTAACTAATTCCCTAAGAAACAGATCCTTCCTGAGCCATTTTGTATTAAAAACTGCAGTATTCATCATATAATTTTTATAACTCAAGCCAATAACTTTTCCTGTTTTTATTACTTTTGACATCAAAACAGTACTTTGGGCACAGAGAATTGAATTCATTTTATATCTTTTAAACAAGAATGCAGTCTATCCTCAGCAGTGCTTAGTGTAGAAAGACCTGTATCTACAGCCCAATTCAGGGCATATAGTAGGATTTTTCCATGAACTATCAAAAGATATCTGGACTCTTGTTAAGGACTTCCTTAGGCCTTTTTGGTGGAATTCAAGACACCTCTGAAGCCCTTTGCCAAAACTGCAGACATCTTACACTGCTTCATTTTAAAATCTCTCCTCAGAAAGATACCCATTTACTTAAAACTGCTCTCTTCACTATGGTACTGGCCTTGTCCTTTAGAAAAACAACAGAGGAATGATTTCATGATAAGAATGTCACAATATGTTTTAACATGTACATTTGTGGTCTTTATGAGAGATAATACACAAACAGTGTACAGTTTGAAAAACATTTGTGCGGATGGTTCTAGTGTTTTCTCAGTACCTGTTAATAGACCAGTAAAACCAAATGCATGATCAAAAGAAGATCATGTTTATAAAAAATAATTCATGCTAGGTCTATAGAATTAACTTCAAAGGCGCTCAGTTACCTGTTTTTTGTGTGAGTGAATTAATATATACTGAAAAGTCAGATGGCATAGACTTCATACTATAATGGAATATGCACAAATTCACGCCCATGTATAGCTACAGGAAATTAAAAGATACTTTTATCAGTATAGTTCTACGCAAACTTCAGAATGTCCAGCCTAACACACCTTGGTCACTAAGGGCCATGAAGAGCTGCCGTCAAGGAGACCCCACTGAAAGCTGCTTGTCTCCTGTCGCCAGAGGTGCAGCTTTGAAGATCAGAGTGATGATTTATGGTTTGTCTAATCTGCAAAGAGAACAGGCCTGAAGTAAACAGTAAAATTTTCTACACACAGTCACATTTCTGTACATTAGAATTAAGATATGTTAGACTATGGAAAGGAATTTCTGGGACTAGAGTCTCTCTAGGTTTTGAATCAAATTCTCTAGAACAAGGTAATAGGATTTTCACTACCTGTCTTTTTTGCAACTTTACTGTACACAGTTCAAAGCAAGTCAACCAAGACCTAGGAGCTCTGCTCCTAGCAGAAAAATTGCAGCAGCAAAAAATGTTATGTATTTTGCTCTAACATTGTGTCCAGTCAGCAAAACAAGCATTCTTTGTTTACCAGGAGATCAGCATCTTCTTCAACATAATGTAGACCCCTTAATCATTACTTGACTTCATCTTCCGCACATTTATACATATCGCTGTGATCTGCACGCTTAGAAGGCAGGGCAACAAGAACAGAAACGAATAAGTTAACACACGCATAACGTAAAACTATCACTCCTATCTTCAGATCAATGCTAGGCCCAGGATTCAATGTGCCACCATCAGAAAACACAAGGACCCCTGACTGAGAGTCCTGTTTCCTTTAGAAAGGAAGTGCTCCCAATACAACCTTAGAATAAAAAAAAACTCACACCACTTTTCAAGTAAATCCTATTCCTCTTTTACACAAGCAGAAACGGTCTGGCAGGATAGCTCCACATACCTCCTTCCTTCATACCTGTTAAATAACAAAATAGTAGGGTCCTCACAAGTGTTCCCCAGCAAACGAAATAAAGAATCAGTGAAAGGATCCCAACAATTCTTATTCCTAAAACAGTGCCTTTATTTTATGAAACATTCTTCTTTCCATGCACACTCTAAAAATGCTATCATAACTTCAGGATAAATGTGGGATCTCTGTTGGTGCCAATGAAGCCAAGGAAGGGGAATTAACTAATGTTGACTTTGCAGGTCCTGAACATATTATTCAGAGCAAAACTATCAAAATAGCTTCCTTTTGTGTATTTTCCACTTTAGCATGTGATCTCTTGAGTGCTTATGGAGCTTATATATATATAATCTGTGCTCTCAAGAGACTATGAAAAAGACCTGCCAACGCTCAGAAGCTCCCGGTGCCCAGACAAACCCTATCACTTGGCAAGGTGGGCCTTGCTGAGCCTTGCACTTATGACAGGCCTTTTCTTGCTTTTTGAGGAAGCCCTTTGCCTCCATTTTAAGCAAAAAACACTGCACGCAGATGCCTATTCTGTCTCCTGCAACATGGCAGCATATGATAGCTAAAGGACTTGCTACCCTCTCAACTGAGGGAACGCTGAAGTTTATACATGCCTGCAGCAGAGCAGCTGAGGGCTAAAGACTCGTTTCAGTAGTGACCCGCAGAAGATTTGAGCGTGCTTAGGCGGCGTGTCACCCCCTTGCTCTGATTAAAGCCTCCACACCTCCCCTTCCTCCCCGCTCCTTTAATCTCCGCACGCTGCCGTGCAGAAGGTGCCAACTTTAGAACAGACAGTTCTGAAAAGAAGGCAATTAAAAAAAAAAAAGCACGGTACTTTAGAAATTTAAACAACAAGCCTTGTGATCAAAATAATTCATAAAGGGAAGGATTTTATGAAGTCATTTCACGAGCACACAATGCTTTTTTTTTGCTTTGTTTTTTAAATAAATCCGTCAGTACACATGCCAAGGCAACACATCTGAATACAATATCAGCAGACACACCCTGAATCCCCGCGCCTCTGCTCTCCCCAGCCACAGCAAACGCTAAAAGCTGCAAGTTTTGCCTGCATTTTAGCAATTATTAATTTATTTCTTTCCATTCGGACATGTTACTTAAAATCTTTTTCCTTCTTCCCCCCACCCCCCACCCAAAAGAGTTTCTTTTCTCCTTCATTCACACACACAAAAAATTATCTGAAAATATGAAATATCTGAAAATGGATTTTTCTCTTACCGATGGTAAGTGTGTCTGTTTAAAAAAGAAAATACAAAAACATAAAGAGATCTAACTTATAATGAATCCCTCTGGCATAAGGAAGCCTGTTCTAATCTCTCCTATCGGGCTTGAGTGATAGTTTTGCTCAACGAGTATTGACAGGGCCGTCCTGTTTCTCAGGCTTTCATTTTCCCTGAGTTGGAAAAAGGATACAGTGCATTTTCACATTCCCCAAGTCTGCAGTTGTTTTTATATAAGAAGCAATTTGCTTGGGTCATATCAGGTCAAATGGGAAGCCTGCCCAGCTCTTGGTTTTAAAGGAAAAACATACAGAAAGACACAAAAACACAGCAGTTTCCTTCATTAAATTCCACTCTACCTGCCATGGGCTTGCAGCCACAATGGAATTTCCCACCCTGGCTGACCATGGCTAAACTTTTATTTTTAGGGTTTTTTTTTCCTTTTTTAAAGAAAAGTCTTACTAGCTTTCTCTCAAGTGAACTGCGAAGTGAGGGTTAGGAAAGTCAATGTGATTGTCCGTTTTTAAAATAAAATAAATAATAATTAAAAAAAAAAAAACAATAAAAAGGCTACACAGAAGCGAGGCCAAATGTTGAAGCCTTTCTGCGGGCCCAGATTCGAATCTTTGTTACAAGGCTGTAAGTCAAATGTAACTCTTCTAAAGTTGCTGGAGATGTGCCTGGGTAAAAGATCAGAATCTTGCCTCGCTTTATAACTCGTTTCTCACTTAGGGAAAAGCTCGGCTGCCTTCGGTGGGGAGTGCGACTGAGCTGAGCTCGCTTCCAGAGCCCAGTGTGAAGCCTCTCCCCGCACAGCGTTCAGCTTCTGCCGAGCTCCGTCGCGCTCACGGTGCCTTGTACGCCTGAGAAAAGCGATACCCAAATACCTGCCCTTGCTGCTGCCGAGTAACTGCAAAGCTTACCGGGAGTAGCAAGCTAAGAGAAATACCCGCACTGTCCGCTGCCTCCCCGAGCCCCAGAGAGAGCCAAGGGGAAACTCCCAGCTGTGGGGGGAACATGGGGAGCGAGTGACTCAGCGCGTTCATTCTTAAGAACAATAGATCACAAAGATGCTTCATTGATTTCAATAGAGCCCGAAGGAGAACCACAGTTGTTTGCTTTGCTTTGACTACAATTTCACTGCACACACAGCAGAGACAGGGAAAAAGCAAGAAGAGCTGATATATCCTGAAGGAGAGGCGACGTGGGGCTCCTACGAGGACGCTTCATTGGAATTCTGACCCACCTAAGCAGCGGAGCATTTGTACCTAACACCCAACTAACCCAGCGGCGTTGCTCCCGCGAGCTCGCAAACGCCGTAACGGAGGTTACCGGCTGGCTCTCACGCGGCCGTTTGCCCAAGACCTTCTGCAAGGCTCTCCTTGCAGACTGGCTGCAGCGGCACGACGCAAGCAGGTTGCACAATGGGGACACGGCCAAAGGGAGGACAGAAGAACCTGCTCAGCTCAGAACTGCAAGCAGGGGCCCCACTCCCCTTCTCACCACTTCCTCCACCTTCGAAAACCTTCCAGCTTTTTTTTCTAATGAAAAAGCCCCTTACTCCCCCAAAACAACAGTTGGTTCAGGGTGTTGTCCCTAATACCCTCTCTTTTCCAAGTATGAAGTAATGACAGCTTTCCCTGAATCAAAGACTACTAGAGTTGGTCTTTGGACAACTTTTCTAGACTTACTTTCGTGACTCGCATCCAGCGATCGCAAAGCACATGGCATTATTTACCGTGCTGGCCAGAGCTCTGCAGCAGGTCAAACTGTATGACGTAAGAAGTCAGTTCTCTCCTTGCAGTGTCTTTCCCCCACTAATCTAAAAAACAAATGAATTTTTAAAAATTCCATAGACTCCATTCAGTTTCCTAGGCTGAGCAGCAAACTGCTAAGTCCTCTTCTTTTTATTTTCCTATGGTCAAATGGTTCTTTTCTTGTATTCTCCCCACTCTCTCTGGTGTCTGTTTTTCTGGTTGATTCATCTATTATCCTTCTTTATATAATCAAATGTCTCCTGTCAGTGTGTCACTGTGGCCAGGCCTTATTGTACTCTGTTACCTCCAACTTCTTCCCTTTAGAATCTCCACACCCCAACTCCTCTTTAAAGTTGCTTGCTGAAGCATTTGTTCTTGCAGCATTGTAATACATTTATAAACTGGAGATTAGTTCACTTTGTCTGGCTTCCAAAGCCATTTGCTGCTTGAGACCATTTCATGAGCTTGTCTATTCATGTGGATAAACAAAAAAAAACTCAACTATAATGTGAATTAAGAAGAGGAAACATCAGTTGCATGGAACAAATTCCAGTGAGTATGAAATTAGTAACAGTCAGTTTTCATTAGTGCCATCCCTGCCTCAACTATTTCACACAGACTCACCTTTAAGGAGAATTTTGCAAGTGAAAAGGGTGATTTTTTTTTCAGTAGAACTGAGCGACCGACTACAGCATTTTGCTAGTGATCTCATCATTTCTATACTAAACAGTCCCTAGACTCACCAGTCTCTGTCTAGATGATTAATTTGAATATTCTGTAGTTCTTCAGAGCAGTCCATTATTTCCCACAAAGCTTTTAAAACTTTCTACCAAATTCAGGATTTTGAAGTTATGTCTGGCTAGCAGATGTGCTTATTCCAGAACTTTAAGATAGCTTCCCTAAAAACAAGGGCATTTCGCAATTTAAATTCAAGCCAATGGAAAATTCTTATTGATTTAAAAATACATGCTGAACTCTTGAAATAGGAATCTGAGCATGTAAAAACATACCAGACACTTCAGTTGTAACATCAGGACGCAGAGTGAAATCCCAGTTTCAGGTACCAGAGCCATCTGACTAGCCCTTATTTTCTGCAGACTTCATGTTAGTATATTGAGTAGTGAAGCATGTCGATGTTAAATAGTTAAAACTTAAGTTTCCCTCATCCAAAAGAAGTGATCAGATAGGTATTTATGTATTTGACTTGGAGATGTCCACTGCCTTAGAAGACAGTATCAGCCATTGTGATTAGTTGTGGGATTAATGAGTAAAATCTGTCTACTACCTGTGATAGACATTAGGATAAATACAGAAAGATTAAAAGGGTATAAAGGTTATAAACTGACCCAGTTTGCTATCTCTTGTCAAGACTGTCCAAATAAAACACTGTGGTCCTGGAAACCAGTGGTACATTTTTAGATTGTGTTGATTATTTGCAGCTTAAAAACATGGTATGAAGTAGGCAAAGGAGTTCCCCATGGGTTTCCAGAAGACATGATGCCTAAAATGTTGTGCTCCATTTCCCTGCTTCAGCTGCTTGGGGCCAGCATTGCCTCTCTCTCAAGTTTACAGCAGCAAAACCCTCAGGCTTCCAGGCAGTTAGTCTATGTTTGCATCCACAAAATTCAGAGGAAAATCGAATCTGCTCTGTGCAATAATAAATGGCACAAAGTGGATAGAAATGAAATACATTTTTTTTTCCAAGTATGATGAAAAACTTCTGACACATAAATGGAGTTTACCACAGACTAGCAGTAGACTTGGAGAACGACAAAATCAGGTGTGCCAATGACTTTTTTAAGAAATATTTATGGAGTAAACTTTGATTCTGGTTAGGGAAATTTAGCATCCTTACATGCCACAACTGACTAAATAGCTTTCTTACAATTTTATAAATGATAGCAGAAATGATTCTAATTAGGCTTTTTAGCAGATATAAATGTATCTAAGGGATTGGATTGAGGGAGGCCTTAGAAGGGAAACAGTCTCGCTGAACACATCAGCAAGACATGGCTAATCTAAGCCCAAGCTTTTCCAACATTCATTTTCCATGCCAAGCATGATCATTATAAGACGTGATTATACTCTATCAGTTTTAGGGGTTATAGCTTGAACTACTATAGAAAACTGGCTTAAAATTATAATCATGTTAAGATATTAAATGTATTTTCTAAAATATGTGGTTAGCATTTCATCTTTTGAGAGCCTCAGCAATATTTCAGAATCAAGCCTTTAAAATTAGTTACTTCAGTATTGGTGTGGCTTAGTTTTCTGAAGGCAGAGTAGGAAAAAGGTGTAAGCATGTTACAAGTTCTTCTCTACGACCTGCTTGTGCTGCATACATTTTGATTGAAATTCCATGGAACTTATGATTTTTATAACCTTCAAGAGAGTGGTAAGCACTGTAAGGAAAAAGTAAAAACAATACTAATCAAACTAACCCCACTGACTTAGACATTCAGGATGCAATCCTGGCCCCAGGAAAACATTTACCATTGATTTCAATGTAACTGGGATTGGAGCTTTCTTATTTGCTTCAACAGGAAGCAGTTTAATTTATAAATTATCTAAATACTATAAGTTTGCTAGTGATGAGCTAACTGTCCACAAAACTAATAGCTCCTCTTTTAATTCTCTTACACAAGAAGCATGGAGCCCTCCCGACTGTAAAGCCACGTACCACAAATCAGCATGAGGCTGATTTTTCAATGCAGGTAAGGATAGACAGAATTCTAATTTAAATTTCATCGCAGTGACTGCATCAAAATAACTCTGTTTTTTTGTTCACATTCAAGAACCTGCCAAGGAGAGCATTGTTTTTTAGTAATTTATTATTATTATTATATAATATTTGTAATATTTGCAATTTCTGCATGAAAAAGACCTGGCTGGACATATTTGAGATGCAAAGGCTATATGAAATCTCCAGAAACATTCACCATTCACTTACTCCGAATGGCAAGTTTCAATGAGATTTTCCTTGCTTTAATCGGTTTGAGCTAGCTCTTTGGCATTCTCTTATAAATAATAGAAGCTACACTGCACTTTTATAATATCATTCATCTAAGGATCTCATAACTTAATTAAGCGGGACATTGTCAGGTTAAAAATCATATATTTTTTATTAAGTAATTTCCTTATCTATGTTACTAATAACATTTTAGGCTATTAAGCTGAAGCAAATTCTTCAAATGTAATTTAACTTCTACTACTAGCGTGTATATATTATATATACACAGCTGGTTTACTTTTTGATATATTAAAACAGATGTGTTAGCTTCACTTTTGTCTCAAGTTGGCTTCATTTACAAATTTTCATGTGTGAACAATGCTCTTCAGAGTGGTAGAAAGACTACAGGAGAACATTTAAATCCTATACTAACATTTAAGAAAATAAAATACATGTTTTTGTTAATGCGAGTCACAAGGATTCAGCAAAACCAAAACGTTACTTTTGAGGGAAAGTATCTAGTATCTACCACTGCATTTGAGTTATTTTCACTTCCTCAGAGGGGAAAGTGAGGAGTCTTGCTCCTGTATTAATTGCAGGAGAGCACAAATCGGTTTGCTACGAGGTAAGACCTCATTAATAAACTCATTGAGCTGTATCTGAGCTGTCGCAGATACCCCAAAACATGTGGTTACTTTGCAGAGTTTAGATAGGCTCACAACGGTCATTTTTGCACTTGTCTTCCTACCAGCTAATATAGTAGGGGAGAAGAGTTTTAAACTTCCAATAGGTCTTTCCTCTTAAAAAGAAATTCCTTCACTTTCCTCAGGTCTCTAGGTTTGACAGTGAGCAAAGCAGGGATTTGCTTACAACTCCAGTGCTCCTGCCACAAAAGCCAAAGGGAGTTTTTAGCTTTCATTTTGCTTTTCACTGGTCCGTTGCTCAGACATCAGTCTCAGGAGATGCATTGCCAACTGCTAAACTTTTTAAACAGGTGTAGGTTGAAATAGGAAGCAGGTCATGGAGTCAACAGCAGTGAGTCAGCTCTGTCTGCTGCTTAAAAGGAAAACTGTAATAAAAATGAACATAATAAATACAAATAATAAAACACGCAGCCAAAAGGACTCCCAGGAGCCCACAAGGAGCAATGCAGAAGTACTGAGAGCAACTTTGAAGAAAGTTGATGCAGCCTGATACCAAACCAGAATATGCCACAGTTGTGCAGAAGAACCCCTTTGATGAGAAGCACTAGTTTTCTTCAGCTTTCAAATGATTTTCTCTTGGTACTCAGCTGCAGATCTTGCATGTGGAAGACTAATCACTTTGGTAACCCAGAGACAACATGAAAATAGGCCAAGGACCACCTTCCTATGACAGGGAGAATTAAACAAACACAGCATTATTCTATCTGAATATGTGTTTGACTTAGTAAATATGTGTGCTTTCAGAGTTGGCTTCTGCTGACTGACAGCAATAGTGGGACATGAATGCATATTTTTTTGACCATAGCTATTTTATAATAAAATCACTGGAATTAAACTGATAATCTGAAGCAAGTCCTTCATTATTTCACCTTAACATTATCCCGTCAGTGTCAAATACACCTGCTGGAAAGAGCCATAATTTTCATAAAGACAGTGAAAGTATATCCAGGATGCTTTGAAACTCAAAGTCCTATATCAGGACAAAATTTTAAAAAACAGACTTTCCATGTTGAACCCATCCAGGATCCAAGACATACTGTTGAACATAGATGTTAAAATCAGCACTCCTATGTCAACTGCCAAGCACACCAAAAGTTGCTTAGTGGACTTGGTTAAATCTTTCAAATTATTGATTAATCTATAATGTGTAAGACAGATCTAGAGAGACACTGCTTTAGTACTGTGATTCTCAACTATCATTATGTACATCTCAGTCAAGCTAGCCAGAGACAACATAGGATAATGCTTTTCAAAAATATATTTGTATCTTTTATTTGGTTGCTTAAAGTCTGAGAGATGATTACTCTGATACTAATGGGTATAATTGTTTCATTAATCACCACACAGAGCCTTTTTAGCTGCCTGCATGTTTCAGCAGTGAATACATGAATTGTAGCAGTGATGGTACTTCTCAAGTAGTACAATTTTTAAATGTCACGCACATATCTAAGTAAGTCTGAATTACTTGCCTTCCTCCCAGGCCACCTTAAGAGCAGAATACTGAATTCAAAGGATAACTTGTCTAACACAACAAAGTCATATGAAAGTCATATATAGCTAGGGCTATCCCTGCCCACTTGGTCCACTTTAAGGAGCTATGTTAATGTCCAGAGAGCAAATCTAGACCTGTACTTCTATGCTTAGAGGTTCTTTCATAGAATTTAAAAATAAATCCTTGGTTCACATATTTAAAAATACTGCCAAAGCCGAAGTAAAAACAAACAAATAAACAAAACACCCTTTTTGAGTTGATATAACTTACAGAACATTTTTACTGCAATTACTGAGGAAAAAGCAATAGAAAACTAGTTGTACTATTCAGAAGATAATTTAACTTAACTCTGTCAGGGCACAGGTGACACTTATTATGTGTGTCCTGTTCAAAGAGGTTACAAAGCACAGACAGACAATTAGATTTTGCAGCGCTGAGCACTGACAATATTCAAGAGATATTTCACACTGCTGTGTACTGTAAAACATAGGAAAGAAAATGACTTTCTATGTTCCGCCTGATGAAAGCAAACTTATGTTTGTACTCCACAGCTTTCCCTCTTTTACCCGTTATTTCTTGGGCTCGCACGTCCACTAATTCACCCTCTCACACACAGAGCCTCATTTTTCTTCCTTGTTCCCATTCACTCTAGCATTCATCCAGTCTCTCCTGCCATAACCCAGTACCTACCACCTCTTACAAGGCGCTGGTGTTCTCCTCTCTCTTCCACTGACACATTCACGAGTTTCCAGCAGGGCTGTCCCCTCCAGGAACTACCTTTCTGCCACGTCGCCGGGAGCCCTGGCCATGTCCAAGGTGCTGCAGGAGTCGCCTCCTGACGCTGGGCACCTCTAGGGCATGTCCAAAGGACCCCAAAACACAGCGTTTTCTTCTCTGCTCTGCCTGAGATGCTGGTCAGCAACACAGCTGCTAATTATAACTTTGCCTAGTCCCTCACCTCAACGTGAACCAGTTTCCTCTCTGCACTATGAAGAGAGCTAGGAGCAGCAAACTATATCCTTGGGGTATGTAAGCAAGGCCTCCTTCATTAAGTGTTTTGATTTCCTCAGAAGCTTGGTGTTATTTTAGTGCTAATCATTCTAGTCTTCAGTACATCCAAAATGATTTCACTCGTTACCAAAAAGCTCCGTTGTCACACATTACATTGCCATTGTACTGAAAAATAATTAACAGCCTACATTTTGGGGGCCATTATTTGAGCTGTTTGACTAGCTAGGGAATTATCCCGAATTCCCAAGTTCTCAACAGAAAATTAGAAAACATTAGAAAGGTAGGCCGGGGAACAGCTCTATGAAACAACTTGTACAAAGAAGGAGTAAAGAGACAATTCCTTCCAAGCGCTAGGACAAAGCAGAGCACAAAAGTCACTGTAATCTGATGTAACATGCAATATATATGATAATTTAAGAAGGTAATCTAAAAGGACTCTCGAAATTTATCATAATCAAGTATTTAGTGAACCCTTCTTAAAAAATAAAGAAAAAAGAAAAAAGGCAACTGAAAAGTCAACTGAAAAGTTACTAAGAATAGCACATACAGCTCAAAACAGAGGATGTAACATATGGCTATACCATTGTGTATTTCAAACAACACACAAAAAATCTAATGCATATAAAAGAAACCGTCTATAGTAGTAGTAGGTGCACTAACAGATCAGGAATCACTGCCTCCACTACAGCTTTTTCAGAATCATTACACCTCTTGGTCTAGGAAACAAACTTTATCAGCTTACAATCTAATTCAACCATGGTTATACATATAAAGAAAGTTTGAGCTGCCATCAAAATGGTTTGCTGACCTCAGTTTAAACAGGTGGGACTGAAACTCTGCATCCAAACAACCCTCAGGTTGAAATGCCCATGCGGCATTTGTGCCCACCAGGTCCTTGCTGTGACCTGGCTCTCTTCCTCAACCTCCAGAGCTCCCTAGTTCAGTTAGCTAAGATCAGGCAAGCACTCTGACTACAGAGAAGACTATATAGCCTATTGCACCAAGAAACAAGCAAACAAAGCCTACAGAGGTGTCCATAAATATGAGTTGTGAAATTGCTTAATGCCCAATCCTGAGCTGCAGGTAAAGAGGCATGTACCTAGCAAAGGCAATACAAGACTGAGAAGAAACTGAACTTCAAGATGCCAGTCAAAGTCTCTGAGCATCAACAGTTTGAGAAGGGGCATCTTTTAAATTATCCATACTTACATGACCAGACTTTTCTTACAGACTTTTCTTACAGTCTCAAAGCTACAGCACGTCATTGCCCTTCCTGACTTCCAGCATCGAAGGCCAGGCCTGCACCCAACACACGCCGCTTCCAGCAACGGTGGAATTTCTCACCGTGGCACCACATGCCCAGCCGTGCTCATAAAAAAGGAAAATCTGACAGCATTGTCTGAAAGACACAGCTTGGGATAATTGTTCATATAGTTCTCCTGTCAGTGAATATTATCATATTCCTTTCACAGGAAGGCTACTCCACCTCTCATATTTCTGTGCTGGCAGGCACAGAAATACTCTCTTAACTTTAAAGCTGTGTTTCAAATATGTTAAAGGGGGAGAACAGTTTTTCGATCCCATGCAAGTTACAGCCAATATCTCCACAATTGTTGCCGTATACTCTTTGTAGAGCATAAACATAAGTAGTAGTGAAAACGGAACCAAAAAGTTCCAATTGTTATTTATAATCTTCTATAACGTTGGATGGCTGTTCCTCATGACTAAATCATCTGTATTTCCTAAATAAAATATATGGATTACAGATGTTATAAAGCAGCAAAGAAAAATCTATATTACCCCATAAACACTTTAGTGTGGAAATTTTAGATGGGAACACAGAACCAAAAGTTGTGCAGCACCACAAGTCCAACACATACCTGGCACATACACAACATATCCTTCTATGAGAAAATATTTCCTAGCACTGACCCCTGCTTTCTACCTTCAGTTCAAGCGATATAATTCATCATATCACATCAAAACTACCTACTGTTACCATACTGCCTGAGGTCCTCCTAACTCCAATGTCTTCATCCTCCCAGGCTCCCTGTGAGGTAAAAAATGCCCTCATCCTCAGTGGACAGGGCCCTGCCACACTCACTTCCTCAGAGTCCTCTGGGATAGATGTGGAAAAGCAAGGAAAAGACCCCAGAGGTGACACGTTTCAGATTTTTATTAACTTAACCCCCCCATTTTCTTTCAAATAGCTGTTCAAGTTCTTCTTAGGGATATACAACTGAAACAAAGATCCCGCTGAAATATCCTACTGATTCCAGTGAGACAAGGAGTCCACTTTTTAACATTCTCCATTGACTGACTTTTCTCTCCTTTCCACTTCTCCCCTTCTCCAGACAGAAATTTTATATCTGATTACTTGGAAGTCATAGTCTTTTTTTTAGATGTTAGATTATGCTTAAACATTAGTTTCATTGAAGGTTGTCAGGCCCAAAGTCATGACTGAAAGGACATCCTGTCTGCTGCTTCTTTCCTTTTCTTTTCTTGTTGTTATTCAGAGAAGAATAAAGAACATTCCTACACAACCTAGAGAACCTGAATTACAGTTTCTTCAAGCAATTTTCTACCCTCATGTTTGTGCACATTGCTCTAAAGGTAAGTCTTGTGCTGATTTCATCTTCACACTTTCAGGTGGAAGCTTGTGTTAACAAATTAAGGTATGGATTTGCATCTCACCTTGTCCTAGTTCCATGTCAGAGCTTATCACCTGTCTTTAACTGAAATGGACACTGGTCAAAATCAGAACCATGTAATCAAACTGATGAGGAGCCCTCTAGAAACATAAATAAATAACTAATGCCCAGGTGGAGGAAGCAATAAATGGTAATTTGGTAAATGATATTTTTCTTTTGATTAAATAGAACAATAACTATAGTCTCTAGGTCTTTCAGTAGTGCAAAGAAATCTCCTCTCCTCTTATTTCTATACTATATACAGAAGTAGGTGTAGGCTGCTTCTTCTAAAAATTTAGGCATGGTTTGAGGTGATTAAAAGATACCTGAAAGACTGTCATGGTGCACTTTAAAAACAGAGCTGCAAAAAATCACTAGGCATTTTATGAATTTAAGACCAAAACAGATATAAAATATACACATACATAAAACATGTATTTAGTGCAATGGATGACTTTTTCTATATATTTTGTATGTTATGAATTGCAAGAAATAAAAACATGAAGCTAATACAAATACATGCACACACAGAGCGAAAATTATGTGGCCCTTTCTAGCATGAAAAGGAAATTATTAAAAGTTGGATAAACAACAACTGAGGATATGACAGGGGCAGCTGGAGAACCACACTGGGGGACAGAACTTCTAAGTGAATCCACACAAAAAAATGTCTCCCCTGACAATCCGTTGTTCTTCAAAGAGAATAATGATTCTAGAGATGAGTTTGCATTTGTCTTCGGATGTCACAATAAATGCTAAGAAAGCAACTGAATGAGAGTTATTATTTCCTCTGAGCAAAGAAGGATTTGGGTAGACTGTCAGAGCACTAGCACCAGCAATCTGAGGGCAGACACAAAGCAACAGCAAGTTAGTGGGAATCTCAGAATATATCCAGGGCCTTGGGAAAGGAAGATAAAAGAGGCCATAGGGCAAACTAGAGATCTAAGAAAGGTAGATCTAAGAACCACAACTGCAAGACAGCTGTTAAATCATGAGGGAAGTAGGAGGATTGTTTGAGAAAGTGATCACAGGAGGCATCATATTTTCCAAGACCAACAGATCATTAACGTATGTGAATTTAGTGGAGGATGTGCTCTGCTGAGATCTATGCCCCATCGGTGGAACAGCTCAGCTGCTCTGGGGGTACTGGGGCTGTATCCAAGTCCTTGCCCCTATCCACATACTCACCACCCTGGGAGACTGAGCACAGCAGGAAGTACTAGTAACCCCTCTGTGCTCAAGAGTATCAACAACTACATTACGGGCTGTGTAATCCTCCCTCTCTAAATGAGCATGCTGGGCAGAACATAAATCCAGCCCTACCTCTGAGAGACAAGATGCTTTTCCAACTGGCCTGATTGAGTACTTGGACTGATGATGACTCTCACAGTCAGATGTGCAATTTGCCCTCTGGCTCCTTGTTGGTTTGGACTCACTGCCTATATTCTCATACTCAAGACTGCAAGAGACAGAAAGGTTCGTTCACATTTTAAAGTGCCTAGCCTTACTGTTTAACTTTGTAAGAAAATGGGTTGCGGAGAACAGGTTAGCGAAGTCCTTGCACTGACCATATCCAAAACAGGCCATTTCCACTGCTACTGCATAGCAGCTGGACACAAATCACAGACTGAGTCGGGGAAGCAGTCTGTATCCTATCCCAGCTGGATCGGCCACTTGGGAATAGCAGTGTCACAGTTCTGTGGTACCTGTTTCATTATTTGCCACCTTCTGTGTCCCAGCTGAATGTCTGTGCTTAAGAGAATGAAAGCCAGACTCTATCTAAAGCAGACAGTGCGTATATGATGAAACCTTAAGGATATTTTTTAAATCCACCCCCTAACTTTCTCCCCCTTTCCAACAGTGTATTGGAATATACATGGGTAAATGCTTCCCATCCATAATCTTCTCAGTCAGTCTTGGTTTGTTGTATTTATTTTAAATACAATGTCGCAGAAGCACAAACATACAAAAGCTTACAAATGCAAATGGGGCCCATACAGACTTGAGCTGCAAATTTCAGATGTGACCAATATTGCATTCTTATATACGGGGTTTGGTCTTTTACAGAGGAAGAGACAGAATAAGAGGTTTAAACTGAAGCAGAATTAAGGAGGGAATCACACTGGGGGGCTACTTTTTCTGCTCCTGAAGGTGCTCACAGTTAAGGGCAATTCAGAATCACAGTTTAATTTTGCATTTTCTAAACTGATATTTCTTCATTTCAAAGACTGAGCTAAGTCTGCAAATTTCCAAATATCTAGCACACTAGAAAAACAAAAAAAAAATGGGAGCAATCACCAGAAGGGAGAGTCAACTGCTTAAACTAGGACAAAGTAGTAAGTGACATGGAAGCAGGACTTTCCCCCTGCTTTCACTCTCACAAAGCTGTGGTACATCATTTCACTTGGTCTTTGGATTAATTTAGGGAAAAAATGTTGAAAATCCTTGTGCTTAGAATGAATATACATTAATCATTTGTTCTGAATAATAAGGTGCAAAGAAATGTAGTCCTGGCAGGATACTAATTTCTGATGTTGTCAATTAAAAAACTTCTGTTGATGTTTCGAATGGAAAAATCTCTCTGAAAGTGCTTTTATCGAAACACCCAGTTCCAAGTCCTGGATTATATGGTTAAGCTCTGTCAGCAGAGAGACCAACATAAATGCTTTTCATACCGTCTGCCTTGATGCCTTGACAAAAAATAACAAAGCAGAGAAAACATGTAGGTCCAAAATTCTCTGATTTTAACCTGTTTTCCCTTAATATTAAGATGGGAATTTAGGCCCTAAAAAATAAAATAAAAAGCATGTGATGCTTCTTTTTCTTTTCATCTTTCCTCAACACATTACAAAAAAACCCAAATCATCCCATGTTGCCAGGATTTGATTTCTTTTTTTTTTTTTTTTTGTATTTTAAAATTAGAAAAGCAGCTTTAAAATAAGCCTAGCCACTGGCAAAATATTTACCCCACTCACTTCTGCTGTTCTGAAAAGTGCTTGTTACAGTACGTGCATTTTCACCTGATGTTTATGAGGCGCTGTATAATTACCAAGGTTCTGATTTCTCTGTTTAAAACTAAATTAGGGTGGTATACAGGGGCTTGTAATATTAGGAAGCAACTCCAGCAGCTAATGATGGAGGACAGTGCCTCACTGAAGGCATTAGCGATCCGTCTGGCCAATTAAGGAGTAGCTTAGCTAGAGTCCTGTACTATTTCTCAATTATGGTGCCTGCGACATTAAGAGTTGGGTTTCAGTATGAAATGGGAAAGTGAATCCATACGGGATCGCAGTAAAAACAGAAGAAGCTGTTGTAGCCCTGCAGCAGTGAGAAAAGGGAAAACACTATTGCCCAGAGATGTACCTTGACTTGCAGACAAGAAAGAAGGTTTTAGACTAGACAAACAACTCAAACATGAAACAGATACTAATAAAATCCAGCTTCCTATGGATTTGCAATGTGAGCTGGCAAGCACCACACGATACCAGTGCAAAGATCGTGGGTCTCCTCTCCCACAGCAAAGCTGAAGTTCTCAGGGAATGAGAGCCAACATGTGCTGTGGTGGTGGTGAAGGGCACATGCCAGACAGCCAGCTGTCCTCCATCAAACATGCCTCACCGATACGCTCTGCTCGTCTTTCCCTTAGCAGGAGCACCAGTCTGAGCTTTTCTCCTCTCCTAAGATAACCCACTTTGTGGAAAATGGATGATCTTCCAAGTTTCTATCCTTACTGCAGGCTTGGCTGAGACTGCAAGCTCAGAAGTGAAGTATGGGCCTGACAGATGGGCACTAGGACAGACAGACAGTCCCTCAAACCTTTGAAATCTAGATGAGATAATTGGGCAGCAAAATACTTCAGAACTCTGGGGTGTTCAGATGCTGGAAGCGGACCCAGTCTTCAGTCTAAGCCTATTCCTAGTAAAGCGGGTCCAAAATCTTGTCCTTTACTTCCCATTCTGATCCGCACGAGCTCTGACTACGTGCACTTTTGCTGGTGGCTGGAGACTTTTCCTTCCCCCACCTCCGGGGAGTTAACATGAGCCTTCCTTTCCACAACTAGCCCCCCTTTTCTCACGTCTCTTCCTTTCTCCCTTCTTCCACCAAGGTAGGAGAAAAAGTTAAATGCCATAAACTCTTTCTGAAGCTACCTTGTCACGTACTTCACCTTGCCCCACACACTGGTTACACTGTTTTCCCTCTGGACGCTTTCATATATCTGTCCTCTAAAAAGTTAAAGAGATGGGAAAGATTTTCCTCCACATGTAATGCTGTATGAAGAGTGTGGGTGGGAAAAATGCAGTGTAATGGAACTGAAACCCCATAAGGGAAATCAACACAGGCAGCTGCTGATACACTATTTACTTGGATAAATCATCCATTTTCCTCCTGGGCAAGATGATTTGAGGTATCACCTACCCAGGATGGCAAGTGCAAATATAAATAATAAATAAATCTATCTGAAGAAGAATTCTAGCTGTAATAAGTTTTGTAGAGAACTAGGTTTCGGTTAAACTTAATCCTTGCTGTCTTCAGTGTCTCCAGCAGCAGAAACATCTGGTCGGTTTTAGATTCCCCTTGGATTCCCAACTTCAAAGGGAGTTATAAAGAATAACAAATACATGTACTGGCACTGAAAAAAAAATTAGAGCAGCAGGAGAGAATGGTAAAATTGTCCTTATTTGACTGCTAGTGACAGGCGCCACAGGCAGAACTGTGAGAAAAAATCTTAACAGCTAAGGCAAATAAGCCTTTTTTTTTTTTAATGACTGGCTCTCTCTACTAATGACGCAGAAAATCTATGCGATCTGCCCCGTAATGGCAAGAAGCACATGTGCCAAAGAATACTCATGCAAGGGTATGTAGAAAACAGATTTCAAATCAGATATGTACTAAATAGCAGGCAGGAAACCAGGAACTAAGTTTTGTTCCCAGCCCCTGAACTGAGTAGCCTGTGCATGTCCTTGATTAAACTACTGTGGGCCAAACTTTGGTACTTTAAAGTCCATAAGACATTGTAAAGAGTGGCCAACACCAATGGAAACTCAGTTCTGTTACATGACTTGGCTTTTGAGAACCTACTCCCGAAGTTTCCGGGACACAAGTAGGTCAGTAAACATAGTAAAATGTCTACAGCAGTCTGTCTGTCTTACAATAGAATAAATGGCCACACTCCCCTAAAGAATTTGTCACTACGAGAAACAACCTCTGATACGGCTCTACCCTTGTATGCCATGAGTGCCAGCATCCAGCTCCATGCTGACCTTCTGAATGGAATGGAGGCTCAAGGAATAATCCCCATATCCTGTTCTCTCCTTCACTCACACAGCATCAGGAATCCTCTTCATCCTTTCTGTGGCTCATTTTAGACACATTTAACCATTTTAGCCACAGAGATTTTTGGGGTGACTAAACAAGAATTAAAGGTGTGTTAAGATTCATGAACATGTGTAAAACCTCCTGGATGCCAAACACTAACTGTTCTGTGGACATAAAAATTGTTAGCCTCTTTCATCAAAACTATAGACTCTGAAATGTTTGGCTTCATGTAGTACAAGTTTACAAGATGGATGCCAGAAGGGAAAATTACAAAACAGGTTTTTGCAAATAGTTTTAAAACCACAGCCATCCCTCTTCCACATCCATTCACAGAGAGCCCATAGAATATAAATTTTGAAGGTAGTCATCAAGCAAATTCCAGTGATGCCTAAATCAAGGAGACTGATCACTCATGGATATCTGATGGGACAAGAAAGGTGTATTTTGCAAAGAAATTATTTGTTTTAAATTAATCATTCACCTCCATTGTTGAGGTGCAGCATCATTCACATCCACAACTTCTTTTCATAACCTTATTTTGCTTTTTGTGTCATGAGGCAAGCAGCCACCCACTGTTTCACTTTTAGAGACATTTCAGGAACTCTTGTATCTCTCACATAACAGCAAGACCAAAGCAAGATTTTCCATATAAACGGCAATTTCGTATTTGCAGCAGAACTTTCAAGTAGAAGAATCCTAAGTTCATGCACAATATAATGACAAATGAATTCTGCAATAGGCTCCATACTGAAGGATCCTAATCCCAAATTGTTTTTGCAGTGAATACTAGGAGACAGTGCAAGTAGAAATGCCTTAAATACACAAACTCTTCTCCAAGAAGGATTCTTGACAGTAGGAGACTATAAATCTTGTCACCCTGAGGCAGAAATAAGAAATTTTTGAAGCTGAATAGTTCACTCTGAAAAGGGGACTCCGAAATCAACACGAATGCACAAAATGAGCTGATTCTATGCCTGCTGTAGTACTAATGGTTTTGTGAGGGCCAAAGTAGGATGAACTCATCCCTCTTGCCCAGGGAACTACACAGCTGAAAGCAAGGCTATGTGCAAGGCTCTCTAGTGATTGTTGTCAGGATCAGAGAGAGATTATTATAGGAAGCACTACAGCCTATGACATACCGATGCTAAAGGAACTTGTGGGAAAATCCTGAACAGACCCTTGTCTCTTGAATGGGGGTCTGCCTCCCGAGTAAGGCTGTTGCCTGCGTTGGCAGCATATTCTCTGCTTAGTCACCACTCTGGATTAATGCTGACAATCTCAATTGTTCAGCGGACAATTACCTCTGAAGAGGGCAATAAAAGGTACATATGCAGATCATGAAATGTCATGGTTCCCAAAACTCATGCTCCAGGGGAGGATTTCTTCAATTAACACCTAATACTGAAGTAAGATCGAAAGTTTTATAATTTCTCTAGTTCCAGTGTGAGGTGTATTTACAGGGGTGATTCTGGGTCTGAAGACTAACGTAAGTTCTGACAGTGTCCAACAGATTAAACGAAGAATTTCCAATAAGGGCTTGATCCCAAGCCTGCTAAAGCCAAGGAGAGGATTCAGATCCGTCCTGATAAAAGCTACAGGCCAACTTCACCTTTGTTCTACCACAAACAAAAACAAACAAGCAAGGAAACAAAAACACCATATGTAGCAAACCACAGTTCATTAGAAAGTCAGACGGTTATACTTGCTGCCCATATCCCCCAAACATTCCCTTCCATAAACAGACTTCACTTTCTGAAGGCAATTGGGTGAGTATCAGATCAGAAATTTGAGGCTGGGAGATGTAACAGCCTCCATCTATCACAAACAGCGAAGGACAGAAAGGGTACTGAAAGAGAAAGGGAGGCAGAATAGCTCTTTCTTTACATCTCTTACAAGCTTTAAGGGTACCAATCTTTCTAGCTCAATCATATCTCTGTGTTTGATGTGTCATTTATTAAAGATAACAGCACAACAAAATGGACATGGGATATCATTCCTGGGACAACAGCTAACGAACCCTTTGGTTATCTTCCAGGATTCATCCAAGCATCTTCTATAATTTTTTCTTTACGTCTTGTTTATAGCACATGACTTTCTCCTGTGACTAGAGCTGGTAGACTAGATGGTCTAATGGGTTTTTGAATATCTTTCCTGCCCTCCTAAATGCCTATAGGCATTCAGGCACAATGTAACAATTGAATGTAAGCATTATAATGACAGTTCAACTTCTGGTCAATCCTCAGCATGCACATATATATTTACTAAGCATTAATAGTATGGTAATCTAAAAAGAACCATCCCAATAATACTAGCCAGCAAGACAAAATCTACAGATGCTTTCTGTTTGCTTGGGATATTTTATTGCTTATATTATTACCTTTTTGATGTGCACTGCTCTACCAGCATGCAGGAAATACTGTGAGCGTGAGCACAACAAACACTAATTTATTTATTGAGATTTTAAGTTTGAGAGCTTTTAATTTTAAGGGCAAAACACACCAATATCCTAGTTCTTCATCTCCAAGACCACAGCAAAGTACATTCTTTGGATTAAATCAACCTTCTTAAGAATAAATTCAATTTATGCTGGTACAGCAGCTTACATCCTTAGTCACAAAAGGAGAAAAAAAAAAAAAAAGAAAAAAGAAAAAGAATCTGATGAATACAGGAGACCCTTGTGGGGTAGAGCAAATATTCTACCTTGCCATAGGCCTAAGGGTGACAAGCTCAGAAGAACTGTACTACTGTCCCAAGAATAAAAATTTATTTAAAAGCATTTTTTTTTTTGTAGGACAAAACACACCTTTTCAAGGTTGGTAAAACAGAAACAAAAGATTGCATTGAATAATGAGTAGAAAAGCTTTTCATTTCATATTATGCTGTTATTTCATGTTTTCCTCAAAGCTGAGTGCAAACTCCAAGGTAAAGCCGCAACACATTTTCTCTCAGTGACCAGATGTTGACCATTCCAGGCATAACTTACATACGTCTCAGTGGTGATACCGTATGTGAGCAAGTTAGTATCACAGTTCTTACTCAAAAAGTAAATGCAATCACACAAGAGACCAGCTCAGGTGTTCTATATTTCATGTGAAATAGTACCTTCAGCAGCAGATATACCATTAATTTAATCCTCATTCTTAATTGTACTTGTCAAAAAATACTTCTCTTTTTCTTTCTTTTTGTTTTTTTCTTTTCTTTATTTATCTATATATTTATTTATTTTGGTAGAGAGCTCTACTGTGCTAGAATCAGGCCAATCCTATACAACCTGAGATTAGCCAATTTCATAATTTAAATGTTGGGGTCCTGGACAAGAATGATGCTGGAAGGACTCTACTATTCAAGTATACTGATCCTACATGAGAAGGTGGTTGTATTAAGGTATTCACCCATAATTTGAAAAACTTGGTCCAAGACTACTCCATAGAAAGGGAAGTAAGAAGAACTGAAACAATATTAAAGTTTCACAATTTGCTGAGCAGAAACATGGGATAATTCTGATTTAACTGTTACGGAGATAGGAAGTTAATTTATAAAATCCTGTAGAGTCCAAATACGAACATACATAGAAAGTCAAATCAAAAATAGAAGGCTTGAAAAAACATGGATGTATTTGAAGACCATCGCTATGATGGATATCAACACAACATCAGCTCAGTATAGTCTAAAGGTCCTCATAAATCTCAAAATCTCTGATGATTTCTATCGGCTCTGATGAAGCAAAATCCCTAATATTATCCAGTAGAGCCTGAACAGAACACCACTGTTCTGCTTCACAGGAAATTACTCACATTGAAATTTGGTTTAGTTTCATAGTTGAATTAAACACTGAATTGCAAAGTTGCCCATGAAACAAAAAAAAAAAAAAAAAAATCAATCAATTGACTGTTTTATTTTGACAAAATAATTTTGTTTTGATTGTTACTTTCATCTTTAATTTATGTTCCATATTAGAATATAGAATACATTTTGGAAAGAAAACTTTGAAACAAAAGCATTTCTGAACCAGAAATGCCAAAAAACATTATCTGGAAATGTTGATAATAAAACAAACAGGATCCTAAAAAGTACTTCTTTTAATTTTTCTTTATGATCCAGTCCTTCCACTGGGAAACTATTCCATTGGATTTTTTTTTTAACTGACTCTAATGCAGCTGGTGCGTTACTCCTGCTGCTCCCTTGGGCTGGTGGAACTTATCCATTTATGCAAACTGAGAGTTTTTTTCAGATAGTCGTGTATGCAACAAGTAACAAGTTTCGTTGGGTCAAGTACTCTTAAATACAGTTGTGTTGTGGGGATCTGTGGATCAAACCCAGTTCTGAGTAGGATACAGAAGCAGACTGAAAGTCACAGAGAGTCCTACAAAAGAATCTGGAGGGAAAAGTGAGAAGAGAGGTAGCTGTTTGGGATCTTTTCCTGTAACCTAAAAGGAAAATTTAACCTTGCAGAGAAATAAAAGAATCGGTGAGATTAATGAGATGCTTAATAGCTATGAATTTCTCTTTAACAATTGGCTCTGATCACTAAGAAAGCTCTTGATCACCACTCCTATATTCCTTAATGAAAAAAATGCAAGATACCACAAATCCCTGTGATGCCTGAGTGAAACTGTCAATGAGTCCTGGTTTAAAACAGAAAGAATTTAGAGTTTTTATCTTAAATGAGGCAGCAGCAAGAGCTCCAACATAGGGAAGCACTCACTTGGGAAGGGCAGGATGAGGGCTGAGGTTCCGGCAGGCCCGTAACCATGACAGCACCTCATTCCAAGTGATTGGCATCCCCTGGCTACTGCCGTGCTGAGATGCTTGCGAGAAGTGGTCGCCTCCTGTGCCATTCTGTGAAGAGTTTTTGTAACATGGGCAGAATCTCATTAAGAACCAAATAATTTTGTTTATTATCAAGGTGAATTTGTGAATGCAACGCTCGGAACAAAAGCCCAAGGTTTCAAACAACAGTACTGCATTATCCCCCCTGAGAGCACTTTCTAACTTGTACTTGAACCTACTGGAACAGGGGATGCCGCTCGCTGCATAGTGGAGGGACAGAAAATCTTACTGACAATATCTGTATTTATTTAGTGTTAGATTTGGGGAAAGGTATGTTGGAAGGGGAGAGGGAAAGGAAAAGAGTTTGGATTGAGTATCTTTACAGGCAGGGCATTACCATATGAGAGAAATACAAAAGCTTGTTCAAAAGTCTGAACTGCAATTACCCGAGCAGAGTTTTCCCTGCTGCACATCAACCAGGCTATTCAATTTGGGTTTTGCATACCAGGTCCATGTGTTGAAAGCTTCCATGGTCTGAAAGGAATTGAACACTCTCTCCTCCTTCATCTTGCGCATTCAAACAGCATATGTTGTTTCCCACTTCAAGCAATACGACTGCAGAGCCTAACTTTCCTAGGAAGATAACTGACTTTCTCATAGGCACAGCTTTCCTCAGTACACTCTTTTACCTAGATCCATCTTTTGAATGTTTGGGATATGGAATAAAGGGGGGAAGAAAAAAATATACACCAAGGCCCTCCGCGAGCAGCTTCAGAATCACTCACTCTTCACCTTTACAAAGTAAAAATACAGATCAAGAGATCAGAGAAAACAGAAAATACCAAATATATGTCCACACCTCAGCTTCTTCAGCACTAGCAGTGAGCGTTCATTAGGTTCAGACTGACATCACTTGAAAAATTCCCCCTTCCTATATGCAGGGCCTGCTCCAAATGAGGGACCTCCTCTCTCAACCAGCTTCCTTCTCTCTCAGCTGGTCTCAAAAGTTTTTAGAAAACAAATAAACAAACCAAAAAACCTCTGCTAAGCATATCTCTTCTCTCAGCTTTTTTTAATTTTCCCTTCAAGTATCTCAGGATTTGTTGTTTTAAGACCATACCCTAATACATGATCTCTCTCTCTCTTTTTTTTTTTTTTCTTTCTTTTCCTCCTGCTTTCTTAAAATTTTCATCCCCAAAAGCCAGTTTGGAGGAAACTGGCTCTCTCTAGTTATCCCATTGTTCTTCTCAGGCGAGATCTATTTCAGATGTTCAAAATATTTAATGACAGACCTATTCATACAAAGATATGCCAACACCACTCCCTTGTCTCTTTAGCATGATGTAGAGCACACAAGAAGATTGGTCACAAGATATAAGGATTCAGTTAGTCAACAAAATAAAACTTATAAACAGTGCAGTATATTGCAAATTCCTAAGCCATTGCACCTTCCACAACCAGCTGTTTTATAAAGAGCAGTTTCAAGGCAGACCTCAACAGAAAAATACATCTACTTAACACTACCATAGTGGACCTTGACTAGCTTCCTTTACAATGAGACCTGGAGAGAAGCCAAACACCGTATTAAGCCACAAGAGTTTATTTCTTACCTCTTGAGGTCTTGTCTTCACTGCAATATCTTGAAAAGTGCAACACTAATATTGCCCCCTGCATGACTCCCACTCACCAACAGAAGTCTCTTGCTCAAATTAACGTCCTATTTCAGGTTGATGCTTTGGCCCAAAAAAAAGATAGCAATTGGCAGCTCAGGTGCTGTAGTTACTAGTGTAAGCAATGCAGGGGGAACTAAGCAATTCTCCAGACATGGGTTTAAACATTGTTTTTTTTTTTTACAAACAACAGTTCTTACGAAAGTAAAGCTATGCTGTTTTTTAAGCATTTTCACACACTATTTTGCGTAGCCAGGCTCTAACCACAAGGAGAGGGTTTTTGGGAGCTACCTTGCAGTCCCTGCCTGTGAAACACTGCACAGCTGCACCTACAGCTGACTTTCACATGAACACCGCAGCACCGGATTGCAGGCCGTACATATATGGAAAAATACTTTTAAAGCACATTTTGGCATATGAGAGCAGGTTAAAGAGACTAATCTGTGTGGCAAATCCCATCTCTTTGCATCTTGACCATTACCTACATAAAACATCCCTTCGCTCCCATGCCTGAGATGAACAAACTTGAACATAACTAACACAAGCCATTACAGGAGCTGCCACACTCATCTCAGCATCTAGTTGACTTAGCTCTAATTTTTTTATTTACAACTTCTAGAGCTGTAAGCCCAGTTGGGAATTGTAATTAATAGTGAATGTACTCAAAACAACAATTTGGAGTTTCTTCTCCTTGGACAGAAGTGCTTCTTTCCACAGGTGACTGTTAAATATGAACAGATGAATCTGAGGGACACAGGATAGGCAGCTCTTTTTTTCGTATCATATATCTAAAAAATTACTGTGGCTCTCTCAAGCTGACACAAGGACCTGGCAAGTTAGACCTTTGTCTAAGTTTTGACCACTATTCCCAGGACACCTTCCCCAGCACCACTGCAGTAAGCTATAGGCACCATAAGAGCTTATCACAAAGCATAAAGAAGTGCAATTCAGAAGTGAATATGAAATTGCAAACTCTAACACCAGCTGCAAGGACTGTATTTTGCCTGTGGGGTTTAAGCCAAGGCATGGGATAACACAGCAATCATCACCAGAGCCCATCGATAGCGAAGCTCTTTCTCTGTCACCAGACACGGGGAGCTTTGCCCATTCTGCAGCCATTAGCAAATGCCTTACTATAAAACTGCAAGTGTAGCAGGATTTTAACGGCCTTTTCCCTCTAGCTGCTCTGGGATTTTTCCTTCCTTGGCTGTAACCAGTTGCAACCAGTTGTGAATAAGTCGTTATCCCTCTGTGCAACTCACAGCAACTAAAAGAAACCAGTGTCATTATGCAAGTTTCAGAAAAAAAAAAAAAAGTTTTGTTTTATGGTTAATTATCCATGGTCTATTTACAAAATAAATCAACCCATTGTGCACCACCAGGATTTGTGGCCTCATTTGAACTTTGCTTTTCATTAATCACTTTAAAAATAAAAGCTAACTAGATTTTTTTTTCCCTTTTTTGGTTTATTACTTGCATCTGGGTATAAATTGTAAAAATGGTTAGAGAACAAAGTATGGATTATTCACCCGTAGTTTTGTGACTTACAAGACCTCAATCTTGTCTTTCTCCATTTGCCTAAGCAGCTGCCCATTGCAAAAATTCACATGTTCTATAAGAAATGCAATCACAAGATGAAAATCTTTTTAAATGTAAACTGACTTATTCCAAAAGGAGAAATTTTGAAAAGCTTCTCTTAAAAAAAAAAAATAAAAAAAAAGTGGTCAAACATTTACAAACATTTTAAACTTATATACAAGGAAAACAAGATTAGTGACGTAGATAGATAAATAATACACAAATGTTTGGCGAGCTCTGAGTGCAAGGCTGTTTTGTTCAGACAAAATCTATTTACAGGTTGTCTCGAGAAGGGGAAAAGTATTTTGTAGCATTTAATTTGTTTTGACTATTGCAATAAATGTTTACCATATGTTACTATAATTTACTATATATTTTACTGTACCTTTTTACTATTGTACTATTTTCATAGTATTTAAAATTTATAAAAGAAACCAGAAACATCTCTTTTGAAAATCTTTTAAGTATGTATGACATTTAGATCTTGTGCATGCTTGAAGATGGAAAAAACTTGTTTCAACTCTAAGAACTAACCAGTGGAGAGCATTCAGCTGCTCTCATGGAAAGTAATTTTGTTAACACTTTTCTCACTCTAATAGGTTAAAAAAAAAGTAAAAAGTGTGGTTTTTTTTTTTTTTTTCCCTCCAAGAGGTCAGTCTGCCTCAGCTGGTGAGCAAGACCAGCAACAAAACCATATTTAACACGAGGATGCCAAAATGCCTCCTCCTCTTCCCCCCCGCTTTTCTTTTCCCCCTTTCATTCACGAGTCTCCCTTTACGAGTTCGCTCTTTTTCCCGCGGCGAACAGAAAGGCACACGGATCTCCACGGAATCACTAGTGAAACGCCATGGAAAAAAAGTGGGCTGTGAACAGGTCAAAAACGCGGCTCTGCAGCACTTTAAAAAAAAACTCACATGTTTTTGAGTCCGAGCGGCCGCTTCCCACCCCCCAGCTCCGCCGCCGTCTCTGGCCGGGGAGAAGCCTGAACGCGGCCCACAGATGTACTGGAGCGGCCGATACGAGGAGGTGACTTTGAGGCGCTCGGTTATTAAGGGCGCTCGTTCCTGCTGCCGGCCGCCGGAGAGGGGGACCTGCCCGCGGGCCGGCGCCGCCCGCCCGCTCTGCCCTGAGCTCCCGCTTCCCTCTGAGCTCCCGCTTCCCCGCGCCCGAAGGGAGCCTCGGCCGAAGCGAAAGTAAAAACGCCGCCTCCACCTGCCTTCGCCTCGCCTGCCCTCGCTGCAGCGAGCTCCCTCCAGCCGCTTCCCATTAGGAAGGCTAAATTGGGAAATGTTTAGCATTCTTTGCTTAATCTTTGCAGTATAAAGGAGAAAAAGCAGCTGATTTGCGGCGGCCGTGGCAGCGAGAGGCCCGAGTGGATCTCCCCTCCCTTCCTCCCAGCGGATCCGGCCGTTTCCAGCCTCCAGTGCCTGCCTGACCGGACCGTTCCAATGAGCGATGTATATTTAGATGCTTCCCCCCAAAGACTACATCCAGACTTTGTGACTTTTTTTAGTCATGGAAGGAGTAAAAGGCAACTGAGATGTTTAATAAGAACTGCCAACAGAGAGAAAAAATTATAATAAAAAACAGTCAGAAAGTACACGCAGTGAAAGTTACAGGTTTGCACCTCTTCAGCTGTTTTTTGCACCATTTTCTAGCAGTCTCTTCATACAGTGCTCTACGCCAAAAAGCATCATTATTGCTCCAAGTCCAAAAAACATCGGCCGCCTGTCCTTGACTCTCAGCAGCTGCCAGGAAGGAGACAGGTAACTGAAGCCCAAACATGGATGCATCCCTGCTCCAGAAGCACGTGAAAATTTGCTCCGCATCATGCAGGGGAACAGCCCTCGTCCCAATCTCGCTGATACGGCTGTTCGGTCCCCATCTAATTGGCCCTATCCAGAGAAGAGAATGCACCTAATCACCACGGGGATGCTCCAACGGCTGTCCAGGGGAAAGAACCAGCCATGTCCAGATGTGCATCCCCCCAAATGGGACCTGCAGAGCCACGTGCCTGTCCGGGAAGCTCTCGCTGTGGCAGAATTTCAGGGATTTCCCCCCACAGGTGTCACAGCCCAGCTCCCTAAATCAGGCTAATGGCAAAGAGAGGAACACAGAGGTCCTTTAATGGGAGAAAAGAACCTTCCACTTTGCTTTCTTGTGGAAGCACAAGATGATACTTTTCAATTAAGATGATATTTCAACAAAGGGATTAATGCAAGAACACCAAATGCTTAATTCTTTTCTCAAAACTGCTATACACATATTTGGTTTTGCTTCATCTCTTAGGGACTTCCACAAAGCAGAAGTGGTGAAACCAGTGCAGGTACTATCTGTAACTTACTTTACCGATAATCATGGATAACAAATTCTAATGAAACTAAACCAGTGACAGGTTGAAAAAATAAAGCCACCAACCTCCCCCTGCCCCTATATTTAGGAGATGTGGGGGGAACTCTGCAGCACTATTACTAAAAACAAAATAAACAAACCATCAAAACTCCTTACAGTCAATTTAGCCATGCTGGCTACAGTAGAATTGTACTAGTTGTTAGTTATTTTTGCAATATAACTAATCCCTTGCATATACTAAGCAGGAAAATAATGGATTTTAAAAAACAAAATTAATGTAGAGATTTTTTTTAATCCATTTGGGATTGTATATTTAACCTTTTCTCTAAAATAGCAAATCTGAATTAAAGAAAACTAAGGCACAGATTTTTAACAGTGACAGAACTTGCCCAGCTTATGTTTAAAAATAAAATACTAGATTTCAGTAAGTTGTGAAATGAACCCTTATTTAAAATTGAATTTTAGGAACTACTTGGAACACCACTTTGGCCTATTTTGCTATGAATTTAGAAAGAAAGAATTTTCAGAGGTTGCATTTCTACGGTCTGGTTGAATCAAATCCCAAATCCTCCTCATTTAAAATTGGGTTTCATATTCTGCAGAAAACAAGAATTCCCATCATTCTAGTTGTCATTCAATTGCATACGTAGAATTAAACATTTGGCAGAGGGTACTTCCAAAGATTTTTCTTTTTGTTTAACTAGTAAGTACACAGAAAATAATTAAGTATGTGTTTGACAGGGAACAGCAGTTAGAGCCCTGTTACCGCTCCACATAGTTGTACAAAGCTTGGGAGTGGAGGTGTGGGAAGCTGCAGGTAACAGTGACGTACAAACAAATTTCTCCATAGCTGAAAAGCATGAAAATGGCTTTGAGATGGAAATCTGCTTGTCTGCTTTTAAATGTTATCAGTTTTGTATACCTATTCCAGATACGTCTTCCACTGCAGTTAGTTCAGACTAGAAAATTGCAAACTGAAACTTGGAGAAGAAAGGAGAGAAGCAGAAAATAATTTTCATTCAAAGACAATGATGATTCAAAGAATGTGATCATTCTTATTCATCAGGTTCCTTGTGAAGCTGCTTCATCGTTGCATCTTCCCAGTGTTTTATAAAGCCTTGGCAGCGATTAAGGCCACCAGGATCATAAGGGATCCTGGAGGCCAGGTTAGTCTTCTGCTGCATGCACCTATGTCACGAAGGGCTATTGATAGGCTGATACAACTCCATCTTAAACCTAGATAGGTTTCCAGGCCCATTACTCCTACAGGAAGTTTTTCCACAGTTTTAGTCCTCTAAGGCCTTCTCCTCATTTCCAGTTAACATTAATTTACAGCGGTGAAGACAATTTTGTCTTTGTGGCAACACTCCTCAAGTTTATCCTCAAGTTTAAATGGCTTTTTAACCTCCCCAAATTATTTCAGCACCTTCTATCTGTGCATTTAATGGAACATTATAAACATTAATGGATCTTAATGTCTTCAGAATACTTCAGTGGGGCACAATAAATCAAGTATCTGCTATAATCCCTAATATACTGAGGGAGAGGGGAGCACAGGAAGATGGAGCTGCCCAGAGCTAAAGCAAGAATTGGTCACAATCAGGCATAGAAAACAGGTATCCTAACATGCTTTTGAAAACACATGTCCTCCCCAGGAATACTGTGAAATATACAGCTTGCAATATACTTATAAACATATAGCTTACAACATTAAACTTCCTGTTTTCACAAAATCTTTCATTCAAACCTTGTCATGAGAATCAGTGTGTTCAAAAGGGTCAATTGTAACTCTTTTCTTATTCAAGTGAAAATATATCATCTTTTGACTTTAAAGCCTCTTCTTCACTAAATCCTTTTACATTGCTCTTTCTGCGTAAGAAAAACAGGCACTGTTTACATTAATACTCATTTTATGATCTTTTACATTGTCAGCACAACCGTTGAAAATAACTGAGAATCAAGTCCTGTAACTTTATAATTGACCTAATACTCTCCTGACGTAATATCAACAAAATTAGCAGCATTACACTAGGGAAGAATCTGTCCAAGAATGCGCATACAGACAAGAACTATTTGCAAAGGGCAAAAGAAAACAGACCCTGACACAATGCTTGAAACCACAAACAGGTCAGATCCTCCGAGAAAACGACAGGGAATAAATTGGTTTCAGTTAGAAATAGTTTACTCCTAAAATACATTAAAAGAGTATGAAATCTTCTTACTATGTGGACTCTCTTTTTCCTTTTTTGAATTCCCTCCCTCCCCATCTTCAACTGTCTAAGCTGGGATAGTTTTTCTTCGCTAATATTTTACAGGCAGAAATCAATTAAAAATACCCCAAGCAGTCCTAATCAAAAAAAAAAAAAAAAATCTGGATTTGAATGGACACAGGTCACAAATAAAATGAATGTCAATAACTAAAAGTTTGGTACAGCACAAAGTTCTGCTGCACTTCTGCACTTGCTGCTGTAATATGCAGAGTGACCTGACATTCACAGGAAGGGCAGGAGAGGAGAAGCAAAAAGCTTTCTTTGTGTACATCTGAAGTTTGGGGAAAATAAATAAATAAAGGGAAAGAGGAGAGACAGAGACACTGGGCAGAAGTCACGGATGTTCCAGAGAACGCTGTGACAGGAAAATACTCAATAAGAATTCCAGCAGCCAAAAAAAGATCTTAAATAGATCCATTGTCTTCCCAGCTGAAGCCTTCAGAAAGGCTAAAAATTAAAGTCTGGGCTGCGGGCACTCAGTCGTTCTTTCCTTTCATCAGGATTTGCAGGTTTTAATGCAATCTGTCGTGAGGAAAAACAGTAGAGCTATATAGTGCAGAGAGGTAACAAAACCAAAAGGCAGACAAGAGTTACATAACTGGCTTTTTACATAAATATTACATTGAAAGAGAATTTGCTTTCAGAAAGGAAAAAAGAAAGGAAAAAAAAAAAAGGAGGATTCAATCCAGCCACCCTTATTGCCTGTCCCCTTTTTGCTCTATCATATGTATCAAGCAGTTTAAGTGAGGTTTTTCTTCTCCTTTTTCTATTAAGAACAAACACATAGAGCCATTTCAGCCTTAAATACTTCATAATAGTTTTTCTTGTATTACCTGAAAAGTGCACCACATCAGGGAAGATGGAAGAAAGTCTTAGTTTACAGCACTAGCAAGTATGGCTTGTTTATCTGCAGCATGGGGCAATTAGAAATGACCATGGATATTAAACTAACTCCCCTCTGTACAGTCTGAGAAAAGGGAAAAAAAAACTGCAAGTCTCCCCATCTGTTATTTCCTTTTTTTTTTTTTTTTTTTTGGCTGAAAGCAAAATTATGCAAGAGCTTTTGAATGTAAAGGCTGTGTGTGCTTTTTCCCTTTTTGTCTCTGTGTACACGGTATGTGATATTGCGTAACTGAGCACCGAGTGGGCGGTTAGCATTTACTATTGATTTACACTACTCCATATAATGAATTCAGAGCACTAAATGAGGCAAACACATGAAGAAATACAGAGGGGAGAGATGGGGTTTTAAAGAATGCGTGAGGAGAGGCACCGTGGAAAGAGGAGAATGCAACATTTAGAAATGGAATTATGTCTTTCTAAATAAAACATGCTTTCCCCAACGTTTCCATTTTGGTGCCCTTTGTTTAGGCCACTGGAAGAATGGATGCTTAACAAAACCCACTAATGCTTCTGCCCCCAAGTTGGGTTTCCCTCCCACACCCACTGACCAACTCTTATTAGAAACTACAGAAAAAAATATCTATTTATGCTGCAGTGGCACTTCCCATGTAAAGGAAACAGGCAAACATAACATGCAACAAACACATGTACTCGCAAAGGAAGCTCATATTTAGGCATGAGGTTTATTGAAGATTACTAAAAGGGAATTTTTTTTCAGGTAATGTTATACTTCAGCTCAGCACTTACTCTTACAGGATCTACAGGCTTGTAGGAGCTGCACTCTGTGCAGTATGCAATATAATGCCTGCATTTCTTGCAATGATTGGGTGACATGGGAGTAAGAGAATGGAAACAAGGAGCACTTGTCTGATTTTGCTCACCGTTTAGGTCTGCTGAGATATCTCCATCAGTTTGAGTCTAATCTATGTGTTTCGAATGTGTGCTAATATAGTTTTTAAAGCACACAGAAAGACTGGAAGACCAAAAGGAGCAGGAAGTTTCTTGCAAGTCAAAGCAGATACTCAGCCTAAGTGGTGGCAGAAATGGTGATTACTGAGCAAATTAACTCTGAATGCCCTTAAAGCTCCCTTTGCAGCATCTTTGTTGGAAGTCATGCACTGCTACGGTTGTTATTATCATATCGATAACACCATACACATATGGTGTTACAGTCAAACTTACTAAGTTATGGGCAACATGCTTTTTACTACATATCTGGCAGCAGGCATTTTTACAGGTGTTAAATTAGCAAAGCAAACAAAACTCTCATGTTATCATGAGAAAGCTTGACTTATTTTTATGGAAATTCCAGAGATACCCAATGTTCCTGTCTCTTTTGTTTATGTCTTTATGGTACTTATCTTCTAGCATTAACTATGATACTACCAGTCAGTATGAATCTTTGTCAGGATTTTAGATTAGAGAGAAAAGGACAATGGTAATTCACTGTCTCACTCATGCTCCTTCATTTTGACTGCACTGAAATTACCTCACAAGAGCTTTACAAAAAAAGCCCTACCATGCCTAACTAGTCTGGTTTGCCTGTAAATGAAAACAATCCTTAAAGGAATACCCAGGAAGGGATAGATTCCAAGGTAAAGCCACAAGCAGGTACGACATCTGAATTAAGCACATGAGAACCGAGCCTGTATCAATACTAACTGTGCTCACATGACCAGGAGAGTGCTGAAGGACAGGAATGAGCTGCCGGAGACCCAAGCTCTCCCTCAGTGTCCCCACGTCACTCGAATTAGTCGTCACAATGAAGCGGCGGGTGATGCTATCCAAGGCATCAAGCCTGGGAAGATCGAACCACGGCACCGCGCAGCATGCAATGGAAATCTTTGCTCTTCTGACTGACTTTGTGTGTGAAGAAGAAAATATTTGCATCCACAATCTCTCAATTTCAATTTAGTCTAAAAGCTTAGGACGCCCTCATCTTAGAGGGTGCAGTGGAGAGATCTAAAATGTGTTAGTCTTAGGGCACATAATATAAAACAGACAGGGAGAGTAAGTAAAGACACTGACTACTAGCCCAAATCAAGCTCTGGTGTCAGTGAGCTCCGCTTGCTTTAGCAGTGCCCAGAGTGCACGGGCATATATATATGTGTTGGCATGTCACATCACCAGCAACCAGACCTGGCTGTAACCAACAGGTTCAATTGGAGAACTGAACCTCCTAAAAATACAGCAAAACGGGTTATGTTCTGGAGGTCAATTCTGATGTATTTTGTACTTGAAGAGCTAATAGCTGAGTCTGACAAAAGTTCTTATTACAATCGACTTCCTTTCATATATTTGGTAAGTTTGGTGTGTAAATTTCTATTCTTGATGTTTATCCAATATGAAATTTTCATGACACTGTATAAGCAAAAGTTCATCTGTTTTGAATATGGGGAATGTGAAGAACAGGATATCCAGTAAGAAACAGAAAAAAAAAAAAAAGAGAAAGAGAGAAAGGGAGATATCAAATTATCTATAGTCAAAAGAAACAAAAAACGTAAAACTGTGGATGGAGTCACAGCTTAGAAAATCAATACTGGCTGGATTCTTGTTTCAAGAACAGAAAGTGTCCACAATGATGGATATTTTTAAAAGTCCACATAACTAAGAAATCTGACCAGATATTTTGCAAAGACAGCATGAATTTGTACTTAGGTCACAAAACGCTAAATATAAGTTTGCATTTGTAAACAAGTAGCCTTTTGTGCATAAAGGTATGCTATAGTCTTTAACTTCTCTGAATATTTACCCTACTTCCACACATATCTGTAAAGTAGCATTATTTTTCACTATGTGTGTGTTTATTTTGATTAAAGAAGCACAACTGGTTCATGCTATCTGCATGTATCAAAGCTTGCACAGCATTGTATTTGCTGAAATACTATGCGTGACTTCTCAGTAAATACTGCATCATAAAGAAGAGACTTGGGTTATACAAGTTATTACTCCAGAATTTCATGATTTTGCATGTAAGTTCACTATTTCTCAATAGAGTTTCTGGCTTTTTTAATGACTGTAGGAGGATATATGCACAGTGCTAGGTTGCCATGGTCTTTTAATGACAAAATGCGTAATAAAAGAAAGTTAAAAGAATGGAGATAATAAATACATTAGAGCTGCTTGCCATCTCTTCTTGCTAGCTGAAAAATTAGCAGAACCTTTTGCAGGCCTCCTGCAGCACGACCCTCTTTGCAGTGAAAGCAGTGGGCAATGAAGAGGCTTTTCTTGGCAACTGACCTTTCTGTTTCCTATGACCCTCTTGTGCTCCACCATTTTGGAGATGACCGTGAGACAGCAGAAATTGCTGAATTTCTCCCACCAACCAACCACATGCCTAACACACTATTTCCTAATGGTTGCTACAGAGTGACACATTTCCAAGATGGTTTTAGTCAAAATGAACGGTGGTGAAGTTGGCTGAGGCTCAGAAAGCAAGGTCCAAGGAGACTAGCAGAGAACCCGGAGTCAGAAAAGAGCTCAAACAAACAAAAAAACATGTCTGCCAGAACCAAAAGAATTGAGGTTATGTCAGTGTTTCCATAATAAACCTCATTCTTTGTAACTCAGCTGTAATGATCTGATCCAGACTGAAACCAAAACATGCAAGGTCTTAGATCCAGAGCAAATCTTTTTTTTTAGTTTTTTTTTTCTTTAAATATTCCCTCTATTGTGAATATAATTCAATCTATTAATATAAAATGGTGAGGAATTACTAATTGAATGTATCAGAATTAGGAAGAGAAAGTAGAAGTGAAGCAGAAAACAAAATTCAGAAATCATGGTGAATGTTTTCTGGGACTGCATAACTTTCACACTAGATATTCCCTAAGATATTCAGGAAACTCTACATTTCTGTAGTAACGGGAGGCTAAATGCAACCCCAGTTCAACGAGCCTTAACATTCGTTAACTCCTGTATCAGTTCCAGGTTTCACTACTGATTCTTACTATTCATAGTCATTTATTACTTCAGTCTCTGTTTAATGCAGGTATCGCAATAGATAACATAAAGCAACATAAACCTTTTCAGAAGGTACTTCATATGACTTAAGGATCTTTTTTTTTAAAAGACCTAGATGACTTGGGAACACTGCAGATCTGGGTCTAACCTAATCTGACAAAATATAGATGGAAGCACTTCTTTCAGTAACCTAAATAAGCCACTTGAGAAAAAAAATAGCTTGCACCAAATCATGTAATGAATTCAAGAAAAAAAAACAGATGTTTTGACCTGTCTTTCTTTTCTTTTTTGTCTGCAGAAGAAAATTAACTTAGACTAGGCACCTTAAGAAAACTATCTCCCCGTTAGATGAGATGAAAACTACTGCAAATCTTTCCCCACTTGACAGTTTAGTTTTGTATCTTTGGTTACGTTTGGTCATACTGAGTGTTGCTGGACTGAGGGTAACTTGTACAGGTCAGTGTTACCTGCTTGGAGTTTGTTCTTCAGAACACAGCAACTTGACAACACCCATCAGCTAATGAGATATTTTGAAAACAACTAAATAAACCAAAAGTAATTGAATTATTGGTAACACAATACAGAAAAGCAGCAACAGTATTTTCTACTGTTACATCTTTTTTTCCACAAGAATCTCAGCGCACTTTGTAAAAAGAGATAAACTATTTTATTAAACAACCTGCTCTGCGGGTAGTTCCCATGAAATCAAGATACCTATTAGGAAAATAATATGTTCCTCAATTACTCAACTCTATGACATAATTATCATCAATTCTACTCACAAATGGGGAAATAAGTACATAGACTTTAAATTATTTGTGTAAGAACCCATTCAAAATGAGCCACAGAGCTGGAAACACAAAGCCAAAATCATTGCTGCCAAGCACTTCCTGTAAACACCTCAGCAGTACCTGTGTGCTTTACAATGGAAAGTAATACACAGCATTTTGACAATTTTCTAGCATTTTCCAGGGACGACTTCTACTTCGAACTTTCTCACCAAAACAAAACAAACAAACAAACAAACAAACAAAAAACCCCAAAACACCTAAAACAAACAATCAACTTTCTGGCCCAGCCCGAATAGCTGCAACGTGTTCATTATATCTAGGAAGATTAAGACCCTCTTGACTGTACCTACCTACATTACAGCCAAACCTAAGTTGCTGAAACAGAAAGGTAACAGCAAAAACAGGCATCAGATTTGCCAACAGGAGACTAGGATACATGTATAAATACATACACTTGTGACATTACTTGTGTAGGTTAATTTTGTTGTGAACTTAAGTATTTTTCCAAATTCTCTGACATGCTATAAAATATTGTAGGAAAGCAAATAAGATCAGTGTGGTGAAAGCAGAAAGTTGACAAATACAGTCACTCATTTACTCAATGTAAAAATAGAAACTAGATGCTGCCCTCCCTTACAATCTTTGTCAGAATTTTTATTTTATTAACTCATTTTAAGGTAAAATCACTAAATGTTATGCTTTGTTTTCACTCTCTACTTTCAACTCCCTTTCCCCTGCTCAGATTATACAAGAAGTTGTATCAAGTAAATAATTAAGAAGAGTAAATCTTTATTCTTACTTGAAGCTCATTCTGGAAAGAAAAGTTTTCTTACCTTTCTACTACATTTGCCGAAATCTGACAATATCTTCCCCTCAGTCTTTTCAAACTCAGCTACTCTTTTATTATACAGAACGCGAGTAATAATGAAACTGTGCTGATCTGCTTGCTTTCACTCTATATAGTGTCTATATTTATACGCTTATGCTTCTGTTTGATTCTATATTTATCTTCTTTATCTGCCTACAGTGCATCTGTTTCTCATACACATAGACATATATACACACACACTCATGCACGCGTGTGCACACAAATATACAGGCATATATAAACACACATATGGGCAGACCCAAGAATATACATACTTGCAGTAGGCTTCTGTTCAACAGCAAGAGTTGTATAAATATAAACATGTACAATATGGACTGTATAAATGAAGACACATACACAGAAAAGAACATAAACAATTGCCTGAATTTGGCTTGCTGGCTTTAGGATGGGTTATTATTCCGTGGGCTGTCTAGTCAGGAGGATTGTGCACAACTGTTTCCTTTACAGGACTCTGCTGCTGCAGCCCTGCAATGCTGGGTGCTCTTGGGCTCGGCAAGCACTTGCACCACCTGCATTTTGACTGCAATTTTGCCTGGAGTTTTTCTGTGCAAGCTTACTTGGCACAGTTGTAAAGCCACTGCCATCCTATCTGTGGAGTGATTCCCTGTTGGCACAAGCAACAATTTCCTTCAGGCTATTCATTAAAGAGGCTAGAGTTAAGCAACCCTGCACTGGTTGAGGGGACCATGCCCTAGAAGAAGAGAACAAGACGTGGCTCCAGATCCAGGTCAGTCTGATAATTCCATGACAAAATGTTAATAGTCTATTTCTCTAGGCCTTATCAATAAACAGCATTTTCCCAAAGATGAAATAAGAATAAGATAAATAAAATAGATTAAAAAGATAAAAATAAGCTTTTTATGTCCTAATCTGGTACATTATTCATTCACCTTGCACCATCTGAGAGAGGTGTCAGAGGGGGACGATGCAGACAGAAAAGCTGAACAACAAAGCTACTGGTCAGTTCTTCCTCTGTCCCTCGCCATGGAACTACATTTTGGCTTCTCCATAGCTCATAAGACAATGAAAACAAACTGTCAATTCAGTACACAACCTCTGGGCTTTTCCAAAGGAGCAGGAATCCCTGAACCAGAAACTCTCTTTTCTTAGAACAGATCTAAAAACTACCAGAGATACAGGCTAAAGGCAAAAAGATACAAACAAAAAGAACTATCAAGGGTAGCTCTAAAAGATACCCTACCCACAGCCTGTGCTTGCAAGCCTGCATAACTTCAAAAATGTCCATGCAACATATCTTGTATTTTTACAGGACTGAAAGTATCATTCTAGATTCTTAACTTTTTTTTTTAAATTGTTCAGCACAATCTACATACATAGCCACATTTATAGTACTTGAAAGGTTTCACCACTTAGAAATAAAATATGATTTTGCTAGAGAGGAGAGAAAGGATTTTCTGTTAAATTCCATATTACCTTAGCATCATCAATCTCATAGGGTTAGTATGAAAATACAACCATATGGCTAGAAATAACATTTTTGTTTTGATAAATGCAATGACTGTACATCTATACTATCTTTATCAGTGACCATTTAACAACTAGTTAAATAAGAATGCTGTATGAAGAATTATAAAGGAAATTATTTCTCTTGAGAAACTCTCTCATGAAAAATGTGGTGAATATCACTAAAGTTTAGGAAATGCATCTACCTTTCTCTGCATACAATGCACTGAAAAAATATTGGCTGTGGCAAATGCCTAATACATCTTATATTGCTTGAAGGGGAAGAGCTATGTTAATAGATAAATACCTCTCAATTCTTGGCACATTGTCTGGATGTATATCTTAATATCTGACAAACATCTACCCCTCCTTAGTAATTCTTCAATTAGATTTACTAACTGATACCTGTGCTCTTAAACATTATTTCCTTGAGAAGACTTAACACTATTAGATTAAATAAAGCAACTCCCTACTTCCAAATAAATTAAAATCTAAAAACTCAAGTCCTATCCTTATTTGAGCAAAAGAGGCATGCTATTTTACGCTGGTGCATCTATACAGGTTTTTAACTCAATCTTATATTATTTTAACTATATCTATGTATGAAGTTGATCTAGTATAATTATTTCAGTAAAAACGTCAATCTTTTTAATCAGAACAATTACATTAGTATAAAATTAGTACACAGTAGGCCTTAGTAGATGTCCAAGACCTGCTAAGAGCAAATTGTAAAGACCAGCTGTCTATTCTAATAGCTGTAATTCCTAATTAATTTCCACAAGGCTGAAACAGTCCAAAATATATCATACTTTGGGTAAGGGAAGCATCTGGTCCATGCACTAATGTGTAGTATCAAAATTTCAGAAACTAACAATGCTCATTTAAAGAAAAAAGAAAATATTTGTTCAATTTATCCATGGACAAACAGTTGAAAAATGATAAAGGGAATTATTTTGTCATGTTTAGGAGAAGAATTTCAAAGAATGACATGGAAATTGTAAACCAATGATGCAGCTTTAACAGCTCTTCTTAGAAAGAGGCTGAAATCTCATCAATAACAACTGATTGATTGTGCTGCTGAAGAAAAAAAAACTTAAGCTGCAGATCTGTCTGTATGACTTGGCACCACTATCATATCCCTAGGCACTGGAAGCTCTCTTACATGGCCAATGTATATACTTTTTTAAACCTGGATTCAGAGTAAGCTGTATGCTTTCTGAAATACGTTGTTCCATCAATGCCCCAAGGTGGCACCCGTAACTATAAAGGGAGAAAAAATCTGTGATTTACAAAAGTCGATGTCATAAAAAAATATAAACCTGTAGCAAGAAAGAGAGAATGTTGCAGGAATGTCTTGCTTAGCATAATGCACAGATTTTTTTTTCTTTCTTTTTCTAAATAAAAAGGAGTGTAGATGACTTTAAGAACAAAATGCACTGTTGAAATTGAGATATCAACAGATGAATTTCAAACATTAGAAAGGACCTTTCAAAAGGCTCGGCGCCAAGGCTTCAGCACTGAGTTGGATACATCTTTTCAGGAGCTCCCACTTCTTTATAACCCTCAATTGTTCCAGCATTGTCTGAATTGAGAAAACAGCCTTAGTCCTGTTTGGAAGCCAGCAGAAGCAGATTTGAAACAAAAGGAAGGAAAAAAAATAACTTTGACTAAAATAATTACCTCAAAACCCCAAATGCTGGCAAAACCCTAAGAAACAGATTTAGTCCTATCACTGTGAGCTTAGACTAACCTGCTTTACTTGAGAAATCACTTATAAATCACTTGCCTACTTGCACAATGAAAGAAAAGTGTCCTTCTCCTTAAAGAAATCAGCAAAAAAATACTAAGTAGAGTTTTTTTGTCAATTGTTATCCCTGGAAATTATCTTGAAGGCTTGGTGGGATCTTACCAGTGAGTATCCCCCATTGCATGGGCAAGTAAAGAAGACAGAGACAGACTCTTCTCAGTGTTATCCAGTGACAGGACAAGAGGCAACAGGCACGAACTGAAATACAGAAAATTAACTCAAATTTGAAACAAAACAAAACAAAACCCTTCTGACCTTGAGGGTGATCTAACTTTGGAGCAAGTTATCTAGAGAGGTTGTGGAGTCTTCATCTATGAAGAAACTGAATATCTGACGGCAGACAGTCCTGAGCAACCTGCTCCAATGGACGCTGTTTTAAGCATTGGACTAAATGAGCAACACAGGCCTTGAACAACCTCCAAGATTATGTAACATTCTATTTTCAGATATTAATTTGCAAGCTATATCAAACTATGCTGAAGTTATTTCCTTATGCATAGCTTTATTGGACCTTGTTCTGCTCAGAAACCTCATGTCCTATAAGATGAATGAACAACAAAAAAACCCCACAGAAGTATCAATATGCTTTTATAAGGCCTTGAGGAGCAGTGAAAGATACATCTTTTATCATATGCTTAGTTTATGACAGCTGTTGGAGACTGACACTCAGGTCACCATAACCTATATACTATTAGATCTCCCTACCTCTACATGACACCTTGCATTTTTACTGAAATCAAATGTTCATTCTGTATTTTAATAAAGTCTGAAGAAACTTAATTTTTTGTAAATTCATTAAAGAAAGAAAGAATAATCTTCAGCACCCATTCAACCAGGTATTTTTTTTAGGCTAAAAGAGTCATTAGAAATTGCAATATGAGAATAAACAGATCCCACCCAACAGATTTACATCATTAATACTAATCTGCAAGGCCTATTACCTAACTTAAATTACATATCCAAGATGCAAGATTATTTAGAAGTCAGTATAAAGAAGTAAAATAATCCTTAAAGTCTTTCCATTATTTATATCTATTTGGCATATTTAAGAACTAAAGTGTCATAGCAATTTTAGATAGCACAGAAATGGATGAAGTAATCTGCTGAGACTTCAAGAGAAAAAAAAAAGGAAGCAGTCAGCTACTCCATCTAGAAAAGCAAAAATGGGGTGGCCACAATTGAATGCATATAGAACCACGTATATTCAGAATTAAAACCAGTCGTTCATGCCAAAGCATTGAACAGGAATATAGCAAAAGCCAGTTTCCACTCTCACCCATCACCTCAAACACTAGGCCCTCCTAAGAACTATGGGGGAAAGCACTAGTAGGTAGGACGATAGAATCAGAATCCTTAGTGTTTTCACCATCTAAAAGATGTTAATTTTAAAAGATGGCACATTCAGGCATATCAATATTTGGAAGCTTTTACTGGGACATAGTGCTACTGAACTGCAGCAGCTCAGAATTTAATTTAATTTACCTTCTTGGGATTCCTCTATGTATCCAGAAATGAGAACCATTTTCTGATGTGATTACTAAAAGCCACACTCTACAACAACTGATCAGAAAAAATATTTGGAGAGCACTGAAAATTAAACAACTTTTCATCTCTACTGTCCAGATCCTATCTGAAGAAGAATTTGTATTTGGACTTCTATCTTCAATCCTGGATGCAGAACCTTACGTGGCCTGGTGATCATATTTACTAAGATCACTTTTGAAGATTCAGAAAGTGATCAATAAAAATTTTAATAAACAACTTACTAACTGCTATAGATTATTGAGTTGAACAAGTCAATTGGTTGTTTATAATAATCTATAGTTTAATCTTTGATGTGCTTACAAAATGTGCTATACATAATACTCATATCAAAAATGTACTTAGAATATTGATTAATCATGTATTACAAACTGTTTATAAGTGTGCCGCCAACATAAGTGTAGCTGGATAAACAATGCAAGAACAACTTGAAAAGAAGCTAATGTTTACAACACTTATAAACACATATAACACTTTGCAGTGCAGAGAGATGTGAGTTTTTAGAAGGATGAATGATTCAGACGGTGATCCAAATCTTATCTCCCCTTGCTGCATAGTATCTGCAAGAACCTCAAAACATCCAGGAATACTAAGCAAATTGCACGCATAAGGACCACCAACTCCCATAAGATCAGTAGGGAATTTGTATGGCTTCAGATTTCTAAGGAGCTGCAGCAAAGTAAGGAACATCCCTAAGGAACACCACCAGGGACTATGTATGTAAGGGGAATCTGAATCTCCTTAGGGAACTTAATACTAATAAATCAATGAATGGATTACAATTATGAACATTTTCAAGCTATACCTATGTGACAAGCTTTTACTTCATTGCCATTTGCTAAATAGCACAAACAGATACTGGCCCTTACTGTCTTCTTTTCAATAAATTGCCACACAAGAAGTTTGCTACTGTCAAGAAGTTCACGGAAGGACAAGAAACACATTAGATATCACCTGTATTAAAATATAAAGAATGAAGCTTATACCACTGTTTAATGTTAGTATCGTTGAAACCAGAATGTAACCGATGACTCCATTTCTGATTTCTGTTTATGCACGAATCATATTTTTGCTGCAATAACAGTATCATATATTGACTGTTATCAGTAGAAAGTATCAACAAAGTATCGTGTCGGTGTTCATAGGTCTATTACAAGAATAAGATTGTCCATCTTTATTATTTAGTAGCCCCTAATTGTATCATTCTAGGCAGCCAAGTGAACTAGGCTATCTGAGATCTCAGCACAATTTTCTATCCAACACCAATGACTGAATCAACGGGCTGCAGTTCCACAGATTGTCCCAGAAGCACAACTACCAAGCATGATTTTGCAGCATGATGGTTATGCACTAGAAAATATGGATAACACATCTGGGCTGGGAAACATTGTTAGGTGAATACATTGCCCCATGTCAGCTGTGACCACGTCAGAGTAGTACATCAGAAACACGTTATGGTTCTGATGGGAGGAGAAGTGAATACAGAAACATATTACACTGAGTGCAGGAAGAATCTAAGGGCATCGTAGAGAAGCTAGAGAGAGTGATTATATAGGCTCAGGGGGATACCAGCAATTATGAAAAGGACATTGCCAGCCACATCTGAAAAGCAAAGAACAAAGCCAACAATATGGTATTAATCACATGCCCTGCCGGCGTGTAGTGCCAAAGTATTCAAAGCACAGAATGTTCTTTACTCACCTCACCTTATATTGCTGAATGAATGTAGCATTTTTATGAGAATGAGAGATTAAAAACATTGATATTAACCAACCTTTGGGCCAAATCCTACTTATCTTATTGATGCAAGTAGTTCCACTGATTTTAATAGATGTAATTACTACTGACTTCAACAGAACTGCTCAAACAGTTAGGAGGGCAGGATGTGGCTCACTGCATAAGCAAGCTTCCCTTACCACCATGGTAATGGTGCCAACTCATCATTTCTGACGCAACTCTCCCTGCTTTTCCAGTACTGGATCCCTTGAGCAAAGACTGCTGTACACACCAAATTCTGCGATACATATGAGATAAGCACAGTAAGAACTTGAATGAAATAATTGCATTTATTTTTACTCACCTCTTCAGAAGCAATAGACAAACTCTTTTAACACCTAGAATTTTACAGTGTGGTCTTATTGTTCAGTTCCCCCACTCCTTATGAATGAAACATCTAGGAGGGGCTGGAATTAAGCTTCTGCAAAGGCTGCCCATCTCCAGATGATTGCTGTGCCTTTGAAAAGGACGGTATGACTAAACTGATGCAAAGTAAGTCTCTCGGGTACAGAGGCAACAGGTTTCTAGCGATGGATAGCCCTGCTGAATGAGATTAGACTCATCCCATTCTCTCTACTTTCAGATTTAAATGCAGGGTCTCATTTGTGACCAGAGCTGTATCTTGCGCAGCATCCCTTAGGACTATGCCAAAATGGAAGAGATCTGAGGAAGGAAAACATAGAATGCAACAAACAACATGAGGGGAAAGAGAAGGAAATTGCATTGTAGTTTGACGTTTTAAGAGAGAGACAAGGAAATGCCTTCTAGGGGCTCAGTCACTGTTAACCTGACATACTGCTTCAATGCCACAGAGGTAGGTGCTAAACATGTAAACATGTGTAGGTTAAACATGTATATGGCAAGGCATGCCTGCAAAACAGAGGAAGGCAGAACTCTCTTCTTTTCCATAACTTCTAATTGAAGAGGCAGCAATTTAGTACTTTTTTGGCAGTAAAGCCCACTGGAATATATACTTTAACCTAAGAATGTCTTCCTGCAATTGAAAGAAAGCACACTCCACTTGCTATAACATACTCTGAATAGCTATTTGTAACAGGGCCCAATTCTTGTATCTTCCTTATTTCATTGTAAAATTGAAGATAATTCCATGAATCTTAAATTCTTTTGTGGGCACCGCTGAGAGAAGAACCAGTTTCAAGATGTTCTGCTGCAGTGGCTCTTTTTTGCTATCAGTGAAGGGGTAGTTCACTACCCTATGAAATCCTGCACTAGCACCTCAATAAGTTACAGATTCAAAGCTACCACAGGTCCATATATTTAAAGATACAGACTCCAGACACTTAAAAAAATACTAATGCTTTTCCTATAGAGCAGACTTTTGCAGGTGTGATATTACAAAATTTTTACTCATTTTGTAGAAATTATATGACAGATCTGAGATCCTGTTATGTGCACACAACAGGATTTGAAAAATCGTGATTATCTCAAGCACACAGGATAATGGTTAATATCTCAGATTTTAAAATACAGTGGAACCTCAATTATCCAAATTTAGTGAACCCAGACAAGGTTTTGCCCCTTGTCATTTATTAATTAAATGGTAAATTGCTTCTACTACTAATTATTTCCACAGATCCATGGGCATGCAGGGCATTTTGGTTACTGGTAAACGTGATTATCAAGTTGGATTCAGTGTTCTTCCCATGTTCTTCAGATAATTGAGATTCTGATATACTCTGAAAACCATTTAAAACATTTTAAAATGTATTACTGGGAGAGTTTCCAGGTCTTGTGGGTCCTGTGGGGTAGAGGCATCCCCAAGACTGTGGAAGGCAGCACTCTTGACAAGCCAAAAGACAGGAAAGTATGTCAGCCAGTATGTAAAACAAAAGCAAAACTATTTCCTGAGCATAATCTGATAGTTTTGAATCCCAGTAATATATTAATTTGACTATGTGACTAATGGTCTCAATAGGATGCTAACAAGTCAGACATTACATTAAACTCACTTTTTTTTTCAAGGCTTGCCTGTATTCAGAACAACAGAACTTCAGCTGTACAAGGATCTGAAGAATTTCTTAGACTACAGGGATCATATAAAGGAGGACTTGCCCCAGCTAGAACAAAATGAAGCAGAGTCTATGGGAGAACTTTTACCGTCAGAGAAATGCAACAGGTACAGAACCATACACAGGTCAGAATGAGGCACCTTCTATGGCTAGAGCCATAAGAACTTTGTATATTTGTAAAAAAGACCAGGACATAAGTTAATAAAATTCAGGTACCAAATAGCAACGAATTGTCCCACTTTAAACAGAGTATCTGTTTATATACAATCAGGTGAAACATACAAGCACTTGTGTACAAAACTGAAGTCTAAGGAGTAAGATAACTGCAATGCCTATTTTTCAAAGATGACACTTATATAAGACAAAATGTCAACAGTTGGAGGGGATAATCAGGGGTATATTGTAACACTAGGGTACATTTCATAAACATGACAGAATGCACAGGTGAGAGAGTGATGCTGTGAATTAAAAAAAAAAAAAAAGAAAGAAAGCATACTAAAATAAAACGACTAAGCTAGGTGCATTAAGAAGCGCCATAAAATCTCCCTGGATTTTATTCTCAGCCTGAAAAGAAAGCAATTGGCATTAACCTTATACTATTCAGTATCCTACCAAAATGCTGACAGTGATCATGAAATCCTAAGAGACGATTTGAAAGGCAGCAAGGACTGAAAACAGAATAGGAGATTAGAGGCAGGTAGCCTAGGCAGATGTCCTAGTAGTGCAAGCCAGAGACACCATAAATGACTGATTTTTGCTGCAGCTGGTCAGAAGACCTATGAAAGAAGCAGCAACTTTGATTCAGTGCTAAGGAAGACACTAAATCTACTTTAACATGTGTAAATGAATCACTCTCTAATAATGATCAGAATGCACGTAAATTCAGTTCTCTGTAGGATTGAGAAAATAACACCACCACTACGAATAACAAATTCCCTGCGGTAAGATGTAACTTTAGAAAAAGAACTGTTTAAAATAAAGACCCTGCTAAAAGTAAATTAAAAAGGAGAAGGCAAGGTTAAAATGGTTTGGGTGTTACTATAAGAAAATGTTAGCAATACCTTAGCATTGCTGTAGTAATCCTGATCCCCAGTTTTCTGCCTCTATCATTTTGAGGAATATCTCAGCAGTTTCCCAGCAGGCACACCAAATTACAGCCTCAGTTAGTAAGGAGACCAAAAGTAGTTCTGATTTACATGAATACACTTGGTTGTAAACTGCTATAATTCAGTTATCACTACATAAGAATATTCTTTGAAAAGGCAGATAGTGTCCAGGAGAAAAGCATGATACACCTTTAGATGCTGGAGTCTTGACGGTTGTCTTAAGGCAGTTCATTTCTGCTCATCACATGGAACTCATAAAATAAATATATAACTGCTTGTGAGAGAAGGCAAGGCAAGGCAAAGGAAGGGAAGGAAAGGAAAAGGCGAAGGGAAGGGGAAGGGAAGGGAAGGGAAGAGAAAAAAGGAAAAGATACTAATAGGATTTAAAAAATGCAAAATAAGTGGTTTACTAGACATAAAAGACATCATCCAAAGAAAAAGAAATCATATCTAAATGTAAAAAGTAGAAAAGAATGTATGCTTTAATAACTTTAAAAATAAACTAAATATAGAATAGCCCATGACACTGTCGAGGATGAACTTTTGAAAGCCATAATTTTTTTTTCTGAATATATTGGGAATAACATCTTACACAGGCCGACTGATGAGGGACAAAAATAGTGTTCAAGAAGAAAAAACAAAAAAAAAAGTAATTCTTTGTATGTGTGTTTAAAGAAGTTTAAAAAGTTTTGCTAATGAAGGCCTTTTTCTGGGAGGACAAGTCTGAGAAAACATCTCAAGCTGAAGTGTAACAGAATAGAAAATAAATCAATAAAGTGTGTAATGAAAAGAATAAATGGTCATCTATCAGGTGTAAAGGAATTCAGCTATGAAAGAGCTTGACTAACAACTCTGGCACATAATCAGGATGGGTAACTAAAGAATGGAAAGTGTCAATACTAAAAAAGGGGTTCAGGAAAAGCCAGGTAGATCAGTAAATCTGTATTCTATGATGTCAAACAAACTGATATAAAATATAATAAACAATAATAGTCACTAGGGAAGATTCAACCTTATTTTTTTTTCAGAGAGAAGTCTTAATTCACAAATCTATGAATTCTCCAAAGGAGTCGATGTTATATAGCATTAGTATGACAGTGATTCAGGAAGTACTACTTTCTAAAAACAAAAGAAAAAAATGAAAAACCCTCACCAAGGACTCAAAAAATAAGTAACACATCATGGCATAAGAGAAAAAGTCCACTTGGATTAATAAGTGACTCAAAGATGTGCAGCAAATGGGAGGAACACGTAGCTTTTTTAACGAAGGAATTATTACTGGAGTCCCACAAAAATTTGCGTTGAAATCCATACTTTCCAACATGTTCAACATGTTCAGAAATGACTGAGGAAAAAAGAGTATATTAGTGATGCAACATACATGGTACCAAGCACATAGCACCAAGCAACCACAGTGTGATACACAACACCAAAATGTTGTACAAAGATCCAATAGCACAGAGTGACTACACAATAAAATGAAAAATTAAATTTAATGTTGATGATGTACAGCAATCCTTGGTGGGAAAAATGATCCTGAATATCTGTACAACATGACAGGATCTAAATAAGCTATTACCACACAGGAAAGAGGGCCTGGAATGCTTGTGGGTGTCCTTATAAAGGCATCAACTCAATGCTTAGCACTGATCACAAAGGAAAGTTGGGAATTATTAGGAAAGAATTAGAAAACAAAGCTAAAAACATATAATCTCATTATATATATACATATAAACATCCTCTAATAAATCCGTAGTAAACTCAAATACTGAATGCTATATGCAAGTCTGAGCTCTCAATACCAAACAAAGATATAGAAAGCCTAAAAAATATGCATAAAGAAGCAAAAACAATGGTTAAAGTACAGGATAAATTCTGTACAAGGAGATATTAAAAAAAGGAGTAGGGTGCTTTGGTCTGGACAAGAAGTGTCTGAGGGGAATTTGAAGGAGTTCTATTAAATCATAACACATCAAGCAAGAGCGAGGTGAACTGTTAATAATTGCTCCCTGTTTCTCACTGCATATTTCTAGGAAGCATCCAAAGAAGCTATCAAGCATTGGGTTTAAAGCAAACAAAAGGAAGTATTTTTCAGACAATGTGTAATTAAATTGTGAAATTCAGTGGCATAGGATGTTTTCTGATACCAAAAATATAAATGGCTTCAAAAAGCAATTGGGTAAATTCATAAGAGAAAGGTCTACTAGGAGCTATTAAACACAGTGATCCAGAAGCAGAAAACATTACTTCATACTAAGAAATGGGCAAACTCATCTGCACATTTCTGAAGAGCACAATGAACCAGTCTGACTTGAGCATCAAAGCTAAGCTTCAAGCAGCCAGCACATAGATCACAGAGATTCTGCCTTGAAAATGAATTTATGGAGCATATGGATTATGGCTGCAACTGGAGATTTAATATTGCACTGTCAACATACTGGATATTGATAAATATCCATCCACAACCATGGCTGCGCTCTCCCTTAAGCACAGAATAGTGGAGGCGTAAGAATGAAAGACAGAGGAATGTGTGGAGAATCAGGTATAATTCCAAGAGACTTCTGTTATATATAATGTAGTTTTTCCTAAGCAGCTAGGCTTCCCACAGGTGGTCTTCATTCCTGAGATGAAAACCATCTGCCTTATTTTGTTTCCAGCGACACCCGCTTTGCTTCTAAGGGGTGCTGAACATTCACACCATGGCGTGATTTCAGTGGGAGTGGCATTTTTGGCTACTATGCACGTTACACCCCAAAATGCCTTTGTAAAAACTAAGTAAAAACAGTAAGGTCACAAAGCAAAGCACTCTGAAGTATGAAAATATCAAAATGAAGTCTGTCACAACAGCTGTAGTGTTACAATACAATCTTCCATGTTATGATTGTATGTTATGTGCTCTCTATAATGGAGAGCATCCAGGGAATGAGACTAATTCAAATATTCTTTTTTTATCCTTTCTGTTCAGTGTGTGGCCCCAAGCCTTGTTTACTGAGTGGCATCCAAGTCTTGCATGAATTAAGATTTTTTTCTTGTTTCTGTCTTTTTCTGTGGTACTCATCACTACAGTGTCTGAATATCTCAAAAATCTTGGTGAATTAATCCCCACAAAGTGCCCTCAGATGTCTGGAATGATTTTAATCCCTCACTGAACAAAACTGTGACTTTTTCCTGGCCACACACAGGAAGTCTGTATCAAAGACAAGAAGAATATATAGATCTTCTCACTTGAATGGGTGCTGAGCATCTCCTGACCTTGCTCGACAGCATGAATCATCACACTCCTCTTCCTGTTCCACAGTTCATCCATGGTACAAGAATTTTCCAAACAGGGGAGTGATACCATGGACAGGGGCCTCATTCCCACCACACCATATATTTAATATTGTGAACTGGGAAAAGTTGCTCTAAGGATTAATCACTGCTTGATTTGCAAAGTTCTTGATGAGGTTCAGATCATCAGCACAATGAAGGAAGGACGGCATTTCTCCTTAACATTTTTTTTTTTGGAAAAAATTTCTGCTTTCAAATTGCCTTTTCTAGAACTTTTGCTAACACAACACGCAACACTTTTGATACACAGCACTTGAACTCTAAGGACATACAGACACATAAAAAACCATCCTAAGTTGCCGCCACCTTAAGGGTCTGTCTCACACCTCCCAGTGCCAAGAAACTGAGAGTAAAGCTCCGTCTGGGCTCTCCTATTGTGCTCCCCATTGTGCCTCCATGGTGCAGCACTCGCAGTCTGTAGGATCACCCACTGCAGGGCTGACTCTCAGCTCTCTGTGACAATAGGGTGAGGCGAGGACAGACTGGCAATCTCGGGAAATGAATTTCCTGCCCTTTGCGGGTTGCAGTTAGACTCTTAGCATTATTTGAACTTTTGTGGTTTAATTTTCTTTGTTATTGTTTTAATTCTAATGGTGGAAAACAGGAGAAGAGACAGCATCCCTCTGGAGGCAGTGAATCTCAGTGTCTGGGCAGTCAACAGCCATGGTTTTTCTTTCTGGCATTTTAAGGTACACCAGCGAACAAAGAAAGGACCTAGCACTTCTGCATAATGGCAGAAGGGTGTATTTTTTGGTATATATACTGGAAGCCTTTAGTATCTCTTTTTGTTTTATGGCCTTCCCATTAGCTTTTGATCCTAGAATAGGCTCAGAAACTGCTCCCTGACATTCTCCTATTAAGCCCTGAAAAAGAAACACGGTAGAAGGAGAGCTATCACTGCAAGTCGCAGTGTCAACTGCTCAGGACACATATGAAACAAAGATCTGAGAACTGAGTATTTGTTTCACTTGACTATTATGGTTTACATTGATTTTGCCCATGTGTTTCAGAAGAAATGAGCTCTTAATTATTTAGGAAGCATTGGAAGGCCCTGGAAAACAGAAAAATCCTGTCCCAAGTTCTGAATTTGTAAAATTATCCAAGATTGCCCTTCGTTCTCTCCATTTCCACTACCTGTGGGCCAAATCCACTGTATTTAAGATTAAAAAAAAGTCAACATGCAAGAAGCCTGTTTGGTATGTTCTCTGACTCAGAGATGCAAGGGATATTGTAAAATAATATTAGAATGTATATACAGGAATTTTCCCTTTATATATTTCAAAAGAAATCATAAAATAACCCCAATGTTAAAAAAAAAAAAAAGACCACTAAAACAAACAACAAGGGTGGAAACTTTCCAAGGGGAAGCCACAGGATTACAATCACTAACAACTGCCATGAGTTTATCAAAAAACAGGGATCATCAGCCTTAGAGAGCTTTCGTTCAGGTCCTTTTTGACAAACATATGCAGAAGGGAACATTTCTGGTTCCATTCTCTCATTCTCTTGGGTGCCACAGCTTCTCTTTTGCTTCTGTTTATAGCCATCTCTCACGGTGTATTTGGGGGGAAAAAAACCTCTAAATAAAGATCATAGGCTGTTCCATTATATGCCCTTCCTCCTCCTCTCCCCCACTTTCTTGCATTTGTGCAGTGTTGTGGCATCTATTAACTACCAGTGTTTTCAGAATGACATTATACAAGGTGCAGGATGTACCACTGTGCCCTAAAAATATCAACAACTGCATTAGTCTCACAATAATTAATGGTAGGCATTATGCAAATGACAACTTTTTCACTGCAAAATAATGACATTTCTTCATTTTGAGCAGAGTTATGCAAAACAATGAATTGGGAATGATAAATCACACAAGAGAATTAAGAAAGCCATAACGTTCCTGCCCAGGCAGGCAGAAAGACAGACAGACCAACAATTTAGAATACATTGTTTTTTCTCAAATTCCTATTAAGAAATAAATAAAAGCATAGCCAGTTGGTCATTAGAACGTATGTGTAATTTAGTTTTCCCCCCTTTAGGCAACTATACATACGGGGACTTTAAATTCTAGCAATTGGATTATTACAAGTCACAGGCAATTCTTTTTTATTAACCTTAATAAGTCATTCACTCAGTGACTATAGTCATCAGGCAAATAAAATGTATCACATGTCACTCTCCTACACATTAACTAATTTCTTATGCAAACATCACAACGTATAGCAATTACTGCTGCTCAAAAGAGCCCAAAGTCAGTTTCAATTTATTTTATTGCTTTTGTGCTTGGCCATTTCCTGTAGCACTTTATTGCCCGTACCCATGTCTTTAGGTGCAAAGGAGAAAAAATGCAAGAAATGAGCAGCCACTTCTCCGGTCCGTGCCAGCACCTTTTTATTCCTTACAGTGAGTGCTGTTGTAGAAGGAAGCGGGCGAGGTTGCCTTGCAAACCTGAAGAAGCTTTTCAAAGGTAAAGACACATCTATGAACATCCCAGAGCCACCCTTCCCACAGTGCTCCCTAAAGCACTGGCTTCCCGGAGAGATAGGGACAGGAGGAAGGCTTTGAACTTCCCTCCATACAACACTCCTCCACCATTCCCCACAGTGTCTCCTGCTGGAACTGAAGTATCTATCAGTTTTTTAATAGATAGCACTCCTGGATCTTTCTTTCTAGTGATTCCTGCTGGGAGAGTCTGATGTATCAAAGAATTACAGCGATTAAAGTTGGAAAGACCTATGGTATTAAATCATTTACTCCATTCTCCCATCTGAGCTGGGCTATTCCTTACAGTATTTTTTCTGATGTTCTATTTAGTCTTACTTTAAAGAGTGCAAAGTAACTGGGCTTTCACCTCTTCCCTGGGGAGGTTATTCCACAGTCTGATATGTCATAACACTGAGGAAGTTTCCCAAGATATTCAGTGCAATCTAGTTTTTTAAACCTGGCTTTATTAAACAGACATGAGCTTTCATACTCCCGGTAGTGCTGCAAGGTTTCTTTTACCTGTTAGTAGAGACGGGAACTGCACCAGCTGTTTCCCCTACATCTAAACACACATCACCAGCCCAGACTACCTGTGCACCGTGATGCCTGGTGGGTGCTGCCTGCTGGGAGCTGCACAGCTCCCACAAGACAGTGACGGGGACACGAAAACCTGCAGTTCACACATCGCACTGAAAAGACAACTCCAACTGCCTCTGCATCAGTGGGAATAACAAGCATCACACTTACTTTTCCCCAAATGCTAAATACCTTTGCCTTCATCCAAAGGGAACTCATTGCATCACTAACATGGGCTACAAAGGGCCCACAAAAGTAACAGCTGGGCTGCAACCGGTATCTTTATAAATAAAGTGGCAGCAGTCACCCCCGTTCCCTGTGTCCCTCCTCATACCATTCATTTCAGGACTTCCAAGATTCGGTGTAATTCTCCACCACTGAAATACTGCAAAAAATTCTCCACCTCCAGCCTCTCATCCGGAAGTTAATAACATTTTGCAGTTCTCCTTAAATAAAATCCAGCCCATCCTGGATCAATAAGACTGATGCCTATTTCCCTAATGGCAGCCGATTGCCATTTGCTATTCAAATCAGACTAGATAAATTACAGTACATGCCAAGGAACAGGCCAGTGAATTAAGACAGGCCTCCTGAGGACCAGCGATATTATTAATCTTTTAAGACACTATCATATTTCTTCTTGACAGTGTGCGTAGACTCTCAGACATGCTGCACCCAGATTGAAATATCAGCTGCTGCAAAAAATCAATAGCGTTAGAAACACAATAATTTTCTGTCTGCAGGGCCCCCAGTAAGCAACACTAGTGTTTCGCTTTCTTCCCACATCTCTGCTCCAAATGCATTGGTTTTAAAACACGGATTTCCAATCTGAATAAAAACTGTGGTGGGGAAAGTTCCTTTTGTTGTCATCCTTTGCCACAAAAGCCACAACGATGATTCCTGATAAGGCTGTGGTTCCCTGAGACAGTGTGAGGTGCTCAAGGGTCAGTTGCTCACCTAGTGCGTTTCACCCGCCTGCCCCCACCCTCCCGCTCGGTTCTCGCTCTCTCGCTGCAGGCGTTATCAAGACAGATATTGCTGGAGCTCCTGCGCTCCCTAAGAAAAATGAAAACAGGGACCTTGGACCTGAACTGACAAAGGGAGACTGTACATGACAAGAAAGCCAAAAGCTTAAGGGATTTCTCTTCGTGCAGGCAACAGAAAGGGTCAATTCGAACATTCTTGATCTTTTTAGACCCGTGGATGAATTCAATAGATGCTCTGACAGTCAAGTAAGCTGCCCCCCATGTTTCTTAGCTACTCTTTATGGTAAAGGGGAGGAAGATTCCACAACTCACAACAATCCCAGAAAGGGCATTTTATGATTTACTAGAGCAGTGGGCTCAGGGGAAAAATGGGTAGCTTAGGGGATTGGCAGCAAGATGTTAAGACCCTCCTTCTCCTCAATCTCGACATGATATCATATAGCTTTACTTTGTATAAAACACAATAAAATCGTAAGTTTCCATGCAAAGACAAGCATGAGGGCATTCTGCATATAACAGGGTAGAAAAAACCTTTACATCAGTGGACCAGAGTGAAAATATCAACTCCATCTTGGCTACATTACTACCCCAGGTTGCCAGATTGCTCGCATCCCAAGTCAGCAGAGACCAGGAAGAGCTGATGAATGTCCCAGTGGGGCGATAGGAGAAAGACAATGAAATCATTCAAGTTACATCACAATTAGCAGTTGCTTTCTGCCCTTAAAATATTGTGAGAAACATCGGAAGGACCTGAGACCAAAACAAAGGCAGAGAAATATTAACTCTCCTTTTGCCTTTGCAGAATCATGGGGTCTGAAATTCAACCGCCATTTGGCAAGCAGGGCAAGCACAGCCAACACCTCTACAAACATACCTCATATTTGATCTCTAATGAATCCCAATCTGACCTGGCCGATGGCCTCTTCACATTATTTGGGTGCTCATTAGCCCCTAGGTGAGGAGCTGGCCTGCACCTTGTTGGCTACGCTCAAACTTCGGTGTGTTCAACAGAGCACTGCGATCCTCTCCTTCCTTGGGACTCCCAGAAGAGTCTCTCTCCCTGGTGTACACAGGGATGTGCCTGGGAATGCTGTAAGGCTTGCGGGTAGAGAGGGGGTACTTTTAATTAGAGATGGTCAGTGGTGAATGAGAATTTTCTTTTCTTCTTTGGGACAGAAACAACAAGCTTCTAACATATTAAAAAATAATAAGCTGCCACCAATAGCTTCCATTAGACCTGAAACCTGAGGTTTTCAATCTCTTTCTCACCAGCAGTGATCAGAAATCTTTCTTTTAAATCTCTGTGAGAAATTTCAGCCTTGAAAGGGAGCATTTTGATGAAATGACACCTTGTCAACAGTGTTCTGACCAGCTCTAATATTTTTTATTTCAATAACTTATATATCCCAGGAGTAGTCCTGAGACTCTGCCCTTGCAACTGATTCTCCAGGAATCATGTTTCATCCACTGGTTTTAAGGTAATTACTGCCAATAATACAAATGTCACCCTACTTCTGACCAATTTTATTTATACCAAGTGGAGCCTAAGAATATGCTAATAAACAATTTAAACCTGCCCTCAAATTCATGAAAGATGTCTCAGTAGTTGGAAACTAATTTTGGAAACTGAAACCAAAGATGAGCTGGAAAAATGTGCTCATAAATCTGACCTTGCTGGCCATATATATTTGTAGCTCATTCTAAACTGTGGGGCTTGCAGGAGCTGTGGGTACAAAACTGCGAGAGAGCAAGCAGTATGAGATGAAAAAATAAATGCTGAAGGTCCAGCACAGACAGCATGCGTGGCTATAAAGGATGGGATTTAGGCCCACCACTTTTCCTCTCCTATTCCCAATCACTCCTCTTCTTGCATTTCCTCATCTTCCATCTGTGCTACTTCCTCTAACTACAGATTATTGCTGCCCTGCTTTGATTTTCTACAGCAAAAATTATTAGCTCTCACAGTACTAAAGCTGATAGCATAATGGTTTCTTAGAAGATGCCATGTTACGTATTCAAAGACAACTGGGACTTACAGATATCCTGTATACACACACACACACAAATATGTAGGTATAAAAAGGGAAAGCACACTTTTTAGAACTAGAAATTCTAATTAGAATCTAATTAGAAAAATAGTCTAAGACAATGTGTACAGCAGTGACCTCTGAGTGAGGCCTTCTGACAGGATTGCCTATGGCAATCCCAATAATGTGATGGTAGTCTTAAATTACCCTCATACCCTGTGCCACACCTACGCAGAGAGCCCCAAGGCTCTATTTGGACTGCTATACTGTCTCGTGGACATAAAACTTCACACAGCAGAGTATGTGTCAGCCAGTACATGAAATATAGGAATTCCCTGTCTTCACATTTGTAAGCACCGTGACCACTTGAAGAGAGACTGAGGTCTTTTGAAAGGTGGGACCTTGAAGGCAATGGATAACGTAACTATGCTTTCCCATACTCTACCTACAAGTATCCTCTCCTTGTTGTAAGGAAAATATTCATGTCCTTCTTTTCTCTCTTTTTCCTTCCTCCCCCCCTTTTCCTTCTCCTTTCCATCTTTTCCTGCCTTTTTTTCTTTCTCTCTGCCGTTATACACTACCCTCTGCTCTCCATTATCCTCTCATTTGGAATAGAAATAATTTCTGAAGTTAACTGGCTATCCAACTATTGTTCAGGTTCCCCTGATATTTTTCCCCTGGGAAGCAAGATCATCAGTGCAACGGACTCATATTAGTAAGGCCATGTAACTAGATAGACTTCTTCATGCTGAAAAATACCCTCTTAGGATTTAAAAGAAGCTGTGCACATCTTCCTTCTGACATTTCTGTTTCTCAAGTAAGGGATTGCACTGAGGGCAAAACTACTGTACAAATGAAGTGCTAGGGCCATTGCTGCTGGTCAGAGCTGGTTCAGAGAAGATTCTCTAGGCAGCTCCCTCTGGGAAGATCCTGCTAGAACTGAGTTTGCAGACTGTAATGTTTAAATACTATTCAGAAGTTAAAAAACTAGTGACAAACCCACTTAGGTTTAAAGCCAGATTTCCATTGCAAAACACCCTGCATGCCATCCCTGCTGACAGGCAATGCTAGGCACCGCTGTCAGCTACAGGGTACAAAAGGATGAGGAAGAAAGCAAATGTATTGCAAGTTTAAGACACAGACACATACTGCTAGCAATTGCCATCTGATATTCTTCCTCATCCCCAGTCTATGCCCTAAGACATTGCTGTGATTTTGCAATACAGAGACAAATTGCTCTTTGCACAGAAATCTGCCCACAGGCTACGACGCCAGGATACCTAGAGTACTCATCCTACCCTGTGCTAGCTCTCTGATTTAGTCATAGGTGCTGAACAAGCCAATGCTTTGATAAAGCAGCAGCATGGGGAGCATAATCAAACTGTAGGTTGTGATTCACTGTGAAAGCCTACTAGTGCACTTTACAAAAACACATGATAAAGAGGGAAATTGCAAGTGTGTTTAGGGAGAGAAGCTGGGAGAAAGTGAAAGTGCAAGATCTTCACACTACAAAAATGAAACGGGGAGTCAAAAGTGCAAATTGAATTATATGGGTTGTACAGGATGCACCACAGCAGACGTAAAGAGACAATAGTCAGAAAATAAAGGGTCAAGAAAGATATAAAAGATGCAAAGGGAAAAGCAGAGAGCATGGGAATGCTGAGGAAAAAAAAAAAGATCAGATAGAACAGGGCTGAATGGGAGACAAAAGCCTAAGCATTCAGAAGATGTTAGCAAGGAGGTCAACCAGACTTCACCTAACCAGCACAGACTCTTACCTCTCTTACTTCATCTTCTGGATATCAGCGTTTATGTCTAGCACTGACTTGAAAGTAAACCACTTTTAAGGGCTCTGCCAGCTATTCTTCACACTTTACCAATATCACGACCTCCCTGGCATTGTCAGAAAAATATCCAAACAAAGCACAAATTTGGATCTTTTCACCTTTGGTTAATGTCCCTGTTCCACTGAGCCACAGGTAACAGGCAGTCCCTGCTACCCAGCTGGTATGCCACGAACTTTAGGAAATGAGCCTGGAAAAGGTAATGCTCTTCTCAAAAATAAAACTCTCCATGGTAAACTGAAAGGAAATTGCTACTGATGCTCCCTGGTTGCACTCTTAATAAAGGAGGTCAGAGAGAAAGAAGGCTCGAGTGCGAGAGATGAGGAGCACCTTAAATCCTACGTTTGCTTTCAGCAGGACTCATGGACAAACAGCTGTGGGAACTGAGCTGTGAGCCTCTGCAAGACAAAATAACTAATTCCTATCAGTAAGCCATGACCTCCTCCTCTGTCTAAAGAAGTATTCCCTGCGAGTCACGGTTGATATCTATTAATGGGCGAGGGAGGGAACATCTCACACGGAGGCAGCCCTGCTGTATCTCTCACATGGGAAAAATACGATTTTTCATGCTCACGCAGTTCTATCCCCTAACTGGAAGCTCTGCTGAAGACACTCCCAGATCAGTTACAGGTTTTAATTATGAGATGACTGTGCTGATGGCTGGCTTTGCTTGAACCTGCATGTGTCCTGGAAGCCGATGGGAAATATAGAAGAGAGAGATCCAGTTTAATTAGCCTGAATATTTTACAATGATTATTTTCTACACGCAAACCCTCCCATATCTTATTTGTCACCTATCAGGTCGCTGTTCTGCTTATCCACCACAATCTATCCTTGTCTCTTAGTGTCATAAGAAACCAACGGTGAAAATGACAGACAGATGCAAACAAGATTTTGGTAATTACAGCACTGTGGCTGCTGGTTGTTTGAACATCGTTTTATTTCTTCCAATCAAACAAGTCCTTGGACTTCACAGCCCTAGAGCTTCAGACAGGGGCGAAACTGATTATATTATGACATTAGAGTGCAGACTGGCAGATCAGACAAAGTGGATTTCACTCAGTAATTAAACTGCAGTATCTTTCGTCTAAAGTCCAGGGTAGGATTAATCGAAAGGTAGCTCTTTATCATTGCGATTAGTACTGGGATTTGAAGAGTGAGTCCACAGATTTCTGATTTGATCGCTGGTTCTGGCCAGCAGCTTATCGGTGGCTGCACATCTGTCTGACTTGTAAAAATAGCATAAGGTCAAGATGTATTTGCCAAGTTGCACCATTTCCTTTATTTTATTTTTAGCAGAAGGAAATTCAGATTGACTTAAATATTGCAGCTTCCATTGTCTTTCCGTGGCAGTACAAAGATTCCCATTTAAAATCTGTTAGCATGTCATGCTGCCCTCATCCTAAGCTATAAGTATAGAACAGACTCATATTTTTCTCTGTAACTTTACCTTTATTCTTCAGGGCCAGAAAAATCCACCTGATCTTGGCAAATAAAACTCTTTCCTGAGTGGGTGCTATCAATTCCTATACAATATGGATTTAAAGGACAAGATGTTTATAGCAGTCTGAAGTGGTCTCCTAACTCTACTTTCAAGCTTTCAGGGAGCTCCTAAGATTTAAAAGACAAAAATGCAGTCTGCTGATTTTGCTTTTGTGCCGGTAGTGTGAAAATCCCTCAATTCCACCTGATACAGGTTTTCTGAGTTTCCAAGAAGTTCTCAATGCCCCTGCTTCTGCTCAGAGCTTTAATAAATCCTTCAGCAAAACAGAGTCAGGATCTGCCTTCAAACGCAGGGGATATTCTCCACCTGCAATCAGTTGCACAAAAGGCCACTTCTGGATATATTCCAGAGGGAATTATCCAGAGTTAGCATCTTGACAGCTTCCCTCAAAATTTGGGGAAGACCACTCGCTGTTTGCCATTTGAAATTTGTATAAATTCTCAGTTTTCTCTGAATGAGTTTTCAAGCTGTGTCAGGCTCAAAAACACTATTTTCCACACTAAAATCCACTATTACTAGGTTTTTAACAAGTTAATTTTTTTCCACAGCAAAGACTGATAAAAAGTATATATTTATGAAAACCTCAGCAAAAATTTGACATACAACTGTGTAGGCATTTTGCCTTAAGAGTGATTTTACTGAAAATGCTAGATTTTTGTGTGTGTGGAAAAAAAAATCATAAAACTTTCAGCTGAAAATCGGAAGTATTGTTGTCTGGAAATCACAGAATTTTCTACAGAATCCTTCAAAATTTTTAAACAACCTGTCTTTCTCCCTGAGGTCGTCATTTTTAGTGTTTTGTTTCACCCATCAAACTGGTTCCATATAAAAGTCCTCTGCCTACCGTATTGAGAGTGAATCAAATCTGACCTGGAATAGCTTGGCCCTTCTCTACTGCAGAGTAACCTCCAAAACATCCCTTGACATTGTGCCTATAGCAACGTCTCCTCTCATTTGTGTGACTCTCTCATGCAGATTACAAAGTCCTCGAGCAGGGGCAATCTCTTAATTTCTACTCAAACATTGACTACAAAGAGGCTCTAATGCTGTTTGGGGATTGGGGCAGTGCTATACTCCAAATAACAAACAAAACTATTCTCCAGGCAGGCAAAATATTTTATTGCACGGTTTTATTGTTATTGTTGATTTTGTAATGGAATTTACAGGGGAAAACCCAGATGATTCATAACTATTCATTTTTAAAGTCTTGAAAGCTATTTCATAGCTCTCAAAGACACAGGAGACCCTTAGTGTCACGCAGTCTGAACCCCTTATTATATAGAACATACAATTTCACTCATGAATACATTTTCACCATTAATCACCCTATAGTGATCCCTAAAACTACAGCTTGAATGGGAACGTATTTTTTACTACAGTCTTGATTTAAAGAGTTCAGATAGTAGAACATCCACAAAATAACTTGGAAATTTGTTTTAATAAGCATCTTTACTGCCCAAAAAAATTAAGGTGGGGAAAGAAGTGGAAGCCTAGCCAAGTAATCAGAAAGAGGGAAATGGCATACAAATGAATGATTAATAGGGCACTTCTAACTCAACTAATAAAATCACAGATAAGTGATACATCTCTCTGCATATTTGTGTGAGTGGACATAGACATGGACAGAACATAATTTCAGTATTTTTTTAATGGCTAACAAAATATGCAATGAAATCCCACTGCTATCCCAGCCTTCGGTAGAGGTGTGAAGGTGTATATCAATCGAGTATAGGATTGATACTGCACATATGTATTCAATAAATAACACAAACAAACTACTGCCAATACAAAGCTCAGAATTTCCCAGATCCTTCACCATTTCTCCTTATTTTTGGTCTGAAAATTCAAAGGTATTTTAAAAATATAAACTAAGTATCAAATTCTGCATTTTTTCCCAGTTTTTAATCTTTGTTTTATGTTTTGATCAGATATTCAGCATCATCTCTCCGGTCACAAAATCTACCATCTTATTTTACAAACATTCCTTACATTATCTATTTACTGCAAGAGTAGCATCTTTATGAAAAATACCAGATATTGTGACACTTCCAGTAAAATTGTCAGCAAAGTACAACATGAATCTAGATGTGCAAAACTTCAATAAATACCCGAATTTCACAAAATAAAAGATGTTTGCAGCTGTGAGCTGCCTTGGAAAAAAGCTAAGCACTGCACGTTACCTGGGATTTCACAGAGTGCTCCATCAAAAGTGCTTCCGCTGCATGGGAATGAACCCTCAAATGCAGAATCCTGGGCTTGGCACATGCCATATTAGGATGAATTAGAGCAAGATTTGTCACAGGTTAAATACAAGTAGATTTAATGCTATGTTTTACAGAATTCCTAAAATTAAAACCTTCTTTCTACCAACCACCTGGAAAATGAAAAAAATATACATCCCTCAGAACAAAGCTGCTTTCCGAAATTTAAATCACAGCTGAAAGTGTGGATAAACCCATCTAAGGGAGGAAGAAAAATTCCCAGACATCAATGCCAAAACTAACTGCATATGTTCCCCAAACTCGGAAGAAGCTGTCAGCATCTAGTTCCTAGGCCATATGTTAGCCAGATGAACTAAATCGATCCATAAGCCTAACCAGGAGGATATTGTGATGGCTGTAACTGTGATGCACTGATGAAGAATCTGTTTTTCTCAATTAAAGACATTACCATAATTACTTTCAGTTGAGTCACTCACACTCTTCTAATGTACCCATCCTCAGAAGATAGTTAACACAGTATACTTTTAGTCTGCTATATATCCCAGGAGCCCAAAGCACTTCGTGATCATGAACTGATCAATGATACTATCACCTTTGCATTGCAAATAGTGGGCCACAGTCTAGACAACAACCCTGGGTGATAGCTGTGTGATAGCTGAAAATTTGCTTTTACCAAAGCAGAAAATTGAAAAATAACAAAAAAGCGTAACTTATATTTTCCTAAATTAACAAAAAATTTGCCAGGATAACTTACTGTCTCATTCTATTTCTTCAACATTAGAGACATCTGGAGTCTCTCTGTCCCATACACTGCTTACAGGCAACAACATGACTGTCTAATGTGGAAGATTAACAAATTAGAGAATAAAATGAACAATCTGACCAATCCTGAGAATTTCTATTTTGTCAACCTTGGTTCTAGGTGAATTTTCACAAAGCTTAAACCCTTCAGTCTTGATGACTATCAAAATAAATGTTACTATGGAAAACATTCATAAATTGCTTTCTGGAAAAAGTTAAAACAGAATTGCAATATTCATGGGCTTTTCAGATTTCACCACTGAAGAAATCTATGCTTTCATCATTCTCTAAAAAGAATACACAGAATCCTAAAGCGCTTCGCTAAGTTTTTATTTGGTCTCTACTTAGGTAAAACATCTAAAGAAGTCTATGGGAGCTTTGCTGGAATATGGGTTGAAAAGTTATTTCTTCTTATTTTAATGACAGAACATCATTGCAGAAGAGTAACAGAAAGCAAAATGGATGAAAAAGCTTCATACTCACAGTTGCCTCTAACCAGAATTGTATCCCTGAAATAAAAAAAGGGCCTCAGGAGAGCAAACTGTCCATGTCAGATTAGCTGATAACTGACAGGATGAAAAGCCTTATATTCTCAATTTAAAAGAAATACTGCCATTAATGACCCCTGTAGAATAGGAAAAGATCAACAGTCATTATGAGTAACCTATAATTATAATCCAAATATACAAAACACATGACATACTCCTTTGAGTTACTTCAGATAACACACATTTTCCCTTTGTATTCAAGAACTTAATAAACTACTGAGATTTAATAAACCACCAATATCTCCTTTTCTTATCCTGTGCAGACTTTGGTAACATGGACACAAATTCTGTTTTTTATTTTGGCCTGTATATATGTATTGCAATAAATATAACAACCACAAGACCTTAACTCAGCTTTTAGTAAATGTCTATGACCAGTACTGGGAACACAAGTCACCTTCACACCACTTGGCCTAAGTGCTGAGCTGGCTTGGTATAAGAATAGCTAAAATGTACGTTAATTATTTTTAACTGCCCATCACTCTAACTGCATATGGTGCAAGTGGAATGATCATTTATTGGTAAAATTCCCAACCTATGGGCTTGTCTCACCTAAACTGGCAGACCATCCCTGCCAGCATTAATAAAACCAGCTGCTCTAGCTCTGGCATCTCCTCTTTGTATGGTGGACCTAATACAGAATGAGAAAACACACCTAGTAACTGCTAGCAAAAGGATATCTCCTAAACTATCATGTGGCAGGGCAATATGCCACATGCAGTAATAAGCACGTAAAGTTTGAGTTTTAGAGCTCGTTTGCCTAAATACAGTTTTGAAATGCCAGCTGAGAAGCACCAGGGCATTAAACACCTCTGGACAAGGCTAACAGATCTCAGTCATCTCTCCTGGGATTCCTGTGTCTTTTGGGAACTGCATTTGGAGGCCAGGAATTGGCCTACGGCAGCTCAAATGTCAACCAATGCCTAAGATTAAGCTACTGAATCGAGCCCTTGCTATGCAAGAATACACAATGCATGCGTATGAAGCTGTACTTTTACATCTATCCACTCCTTTCTGACTTTTTTATTTTTAATGCAATATTAGGAAATCAAATTCCTTCTGTTTGGGCCCAAATAAAAACATAAAATAAGATATCAATGAAAAGCTCTGTTCACAAAACTCTACTTTATGCTCTTCAGCTCTTGTCTGAGGAAATGAATTCCATATCTCTTCATATTAAACTGGCTGCAGTGCACAAAATTTCCACCGAGTCTAGAAGAATCTGGAATTTTAAGAAAAAATGTCAGTTTTACATTTTTCAAACACACTGAACTCAATTCACACACAAAACCTCCTGACTGAACAAATCATGTTGGACTGAATTTTCCCAGACTTTTGAATTTTCCTTTCAAGATTGCATTTCCTGGAGTGGATCCTGAGTTTAGACAAGTCTTTCACACCAGCCAACACACTTGACTCGCTGGTTTCCAACGTTTGCCCAGTTTCTGGAACATGGTGAGTTCTCACCTTTCTTCTCTGAGTACTGAGAAAGCTACTAGGGAAAAGAGCTGACATGAAGAGATTTCTCTCCAAACAGAAATGCCTCTCCGCAAAGCTCCCTCAGTATGTCCTCAGATTTCAAAATATGGATTTAAAATCACCGAGTTTTATCCATATTTATTCAAGAGCTCACAGAAATGGCAAACACTACTAGATTAGGGTTTTCATATAAATAATATAATATAATATCTGCTATGTTAGTGACACCACTACAGAAAGAAACCTCAGACTGGTAGAAGCATTCAAACTCAATAGATTTCCTTTTTATTTTGCCCATACTTGCTTTTTCACACTGGCAGTGGTGATGCTTTTACATGACTGCATTTTTCCCTATACGCACATTAAAAACAAGACTCTTGGTTTAGAGCCCTGAAACATTAGGTAGTACAATGTGCACCCACGAAGGAGACATGGGTTTGGATTGAAAACAACCTCAGGGACCTGGGTCAGTTGTATACAGACATCTTATAACCACACATTTATTGAACAGGGAGTTTCCTTATGCAGTCTGTTGCTGTTGTATTCCTGAATGTTTTTCTTTGAGAGGCAGTACACTGTCTTTGAATTCAACAAGAAATCAAATTAGGACTCCTGGGCTCCATTTCTAGCCCTGCCACTTACCCATGATAAGATATTGGGCAAATCATTTAACATAAATATGCTCTGGTTTACGGAGCTGAAATACTGCACATGGGTGTAGTAAGACTGATGAAAAGTACTATAACAGTATTATTAAAGTGCTTTCTCCCAGATTTTAAAAACTCCTTATCAAAGGTTTTCTGCACCTCCCTTGCTGAATTCAAGCCAATTCTTTTTCTTAAGAATCTCCTTTTCCAAGAACAAAACTCTTCTCATGGCTCAAGGTTCCTTTTCCATTTGTACAAGATTTTAGAATAAGACTAAACATGGTGCCAACAGACTGAAAGAATTTATGATCTGATTGTCTTCAAGTCCCAAGAGAGAGCAGCATAATACGCTAGTATCTCTCCACATGTCTTAATCTGCCTTTAACTTATAATTCTGGATATGCGTGAGGACGGACACTTATTTCCTTCTTCATTATTTCAATCCTGTCTGTTTTCTTGCAGGGTTAGACAGGGGAGCCATTCCTTTTCATTCAGTTTGGACTCTGTTAAGCAACTATTGGTTAGCGTAACATCCTCAAACCAGTGAAATTATCTTCAATTCAGTTCTTTTAATGCACGAATTAATGTTAATCAAAACCCTGAGGATCAGGTGCAGTAGATTAGAAGTACTAAAGGGAGTTCAGCTACATCAATTAATATTTAAAAAAGACCAATAATTTCACATGCAGCCAAATTTAGCAATGGTGTAAGGTATCTATGCTGAGAGCAACACACACATCCACTTATTTCAGGGCTAATCTTTACTCATAGTATATGTACAACTAGGAAGACCTCATAAAATGTAAAAGCAAACCATTTAGGAGCTTATAAAAACTCTCATCATTATAATTAAATATCAAATAAGGAAAGCCCATCTTCTCAAGACCCAGAAAGAAGCTTAATGCTTCCATTTTACACACAGAAACAGAAGACCTAAGACTAACATTTCTGAGATAGCTCCCTAATTTTGGCTTTTTAATTTGAGGGACCATGCACTGAGGAACCTAAATACATTTTTTAGCTGCTTTCACTCTCTACTTCAGCTCCTTTTGTAGTCTATGCACAGAAGTGGGTACTTACACTAGTGGGTCTAGTTCAGATGCCTGTCTTTGTGATGGGGCAGATCACCTTCAGTGGGCCCACTATTCTCCAATGATTGCAGTGATGGAAGTGAAAAGACTAGAAGATCCTTTGAACCTCATTTTCAGAAGCTCTCTGCCTCTCTGGCACCTAATGAAAATCATAAGGGCTACAACTGCTCGGCCCTTGCATGAATTAGAAGATGTTTAAAATGGAGCTTTCCAGAATTAAGGCTCAAAAACTGAAAAGGGCTTTGTAAATGTGTGGTATCAGCATTATGACAAGGGATGTATCACTCCTGTGGTCATTTGTTTTAGACAATGTCATCTGTCCAGCTACCAGTAAGACAGCAGTCAGAATGGCCACAAGGGAGTCAAGTGTATCATGCTTCTCTAGACACCATCATTTCAATCAAAACATGACTTCTGGCACAAGCCTAACAGGAAGGCTATCTGATGAGCCCTCCTGTTTAGACAGCATACAGCTCTTTCACTTCACAACAAGAGCATTTTGCAGCAAGCATGATGGCCAGTGAGTGGGACTCGACGGCTCTCCGCAGCAGCCTCTCCTGCTCCTTGTATTCTTCTAGTTTCTTCAGTTACAAAAGAAATCTGATCTTCACAGATGGAAAATAAAGCATTGCCAGGATGGTCAATATACCTAACAGCCATTCAAACTGGTCTGATAAACGAAAGCATTTAAGTAGTTGCAACCAAAATAAGCAACAGAAGGTGGGAAAAGAAGTGCATAATTATTCCAGCTAGTGGGGCACTGTTTATGTTATATCAGTTGGAGCACCACAGAACACACAGAACACAAACTACTACTACCACTAGCGATATTTTTGCATGCGTTAATTAATATCTGCATACTGAATCATTGTTGTGTGTGGTACACTAAATTAGAAAGGGTATAAATCAGCTTACTTTTACCACTAATGTGTCAGTGATGTCAGTCGGTCTTGCAAAGCTCAGTGGCAGCATCATCACTCAAAAATATAAATGGTCAATCCCAACATACAGAGCACAATGTGGTTTGATCACTTTAAATTTACTCCATTCCATTGCAATGCCTACATGGTTGCAGGTAGTGCATGCTAGAAATACCAGAGATTAGGTAAACATGATTAGATAAATTAATCGGATCACCCTTTGCCTTCATGCTGTCACCCTGACCTTCACACGCCCAAGGAGCAAAGAAATGGCCACAAAGTAGAAGTAGTGGGGAGGTCTTTTGGACTGTCCTTCCTTTCCCCTTCACTAAGTGACTTTTTAGGGACTTTCCTGCATGTTAAGCATCTTTTTTTGCATTGCTTAATATTGTTATTAATAATTCATAGTTTTGTCTTTCTACTCTCACTCTGACAACTTTTATTTTTAATCAATGGGCATGTGTCAAATTGCTTCGTTATTTATTTATAATGTAAGCTGACAAAAGGATGGGATATGTGGTATAAAGCTGAGAGAGTGTTTCTTCCTACGACTGACATTCTCTGTAATAACTATATGTCTTGTTCTAATTGGTAGGGTCCAAAAAAAACTTTTGCTACAAATAATGTAGGACATATTTAGTTGGCTTATATAACTGAATGCCTTTCCTCTGTCTCCATGTTCACATAGTGAAATATAAGTTATATATTAAACGTAAGTTTATTTGCATGCATGTACATCTTCACTGGGAAGGAAAAGTAGTAGAGCTCACAAAGAAATGTGTTAATAACAAGTTATCAAATACTGGTGCACTTATTTGGGTAAATTCATTACTCAGCTCACTGTGTCCCATAATACAGCAACAATTTTCACAAACTATCTATGGCAGAAGTCAGTACTGCTGATTTTGGCTAATAAAAATCAAACAGAATCACTGACCTGCCCAGGATAGAGAGGGAGTCAGCAGCACAAAGCATGGTTCAAATAGCAGCTCACCTTGCCCTGCAATGCATAAGCTGTGAAAAGACTTCTTTCCTGAACATATGAAAACTTAGCTGCCGTTTACAATCGGCTTCCATGTTAAATACTTAGGATTTGTCTCTTATGCCCCTTTTATGCACACATATTTTGCCTTTTCTGCTATTTGAGACCTCTCTGGATTTTTTTTTTCAAACACTAAAAGCATCTCTCGGTTCCAGCCGAATGAAATTCAATGTTATGATTGCCTTGGTGTGTCCTGAGGCAGCAGACAGCCCTGTCTCGACTGTGGGAATGGCTTGGTGGAGCTGAGGATTGTATTCGGCAGCAATGCTTGCATGCTGGACAGGATGTTGTCGTATGGGGTGTAGTCATTGTAAAATAAAATAAAGTGCAAATCTAAGGAAAAAATGGATTAGACACACTCTTTTGGGACGAAAAGGACATTGTGCCATGCAACTGCTAATTCAAAGGAGAGTATAGACTGAGGTTGTCTCCTTAGACTCCTTCTGCCTGAAAAGCTTCTACTTCCCATTTTCCTATGGTTACCACCATGACGCTTGCTGAGCGCTCAGTGGGGACCCTGCTTGAACTTTTTGTTTCAAAGCATAGCAAGAGGGCTGGTGCAATGAAGTAACATCCCTTCATATCCTGTGCCAAGCACAACGGAGTATCACCAGACACTTGGTCCAGCCGAGCTATCTGTTACAGCTCTGAAAGGCAAGCAAGGGATACAGCACAACAAAAATCTCAAAGCAGCCATATGGGATGGCCAGTGATTTTGAGAAGGTATATCAAAAAAGAAGCAAGGTAGTGGCTTATCTAGTTAGGGCTGCAGTTTGAGGAAAAAATTATTTTCATTCTTAGAATAAACTGCCATAGTCTACATACGCACATTGCTTTTCAAGTTAGCTGGCATTTCATTCTGTTTTAATTAATCTGCCATGGAAGGGAGAATAAAAATTGAAGCATTTTCTTTGATGTTATCCTAGCCTTAATGCTTTCTTTCAATGCCTTCTTCACCACACATACCATGCTGAGAATAAGCATAGCTTTCAGAATGATGATTCTCCCTCATGATTTACAACTTGGGGATCCAAAGAATGCAAATGTCTGTTTCTAAAGAGTAAAGATCAGTTGGTAGCCAGATCTTTTCTGACTTAAGTCTGCTTCTGATGTATAGTTTTTCCTAAATCCAACCTCCAGCATGACTACAACAGCAGTGGGTGGTTCATGTGCTTCTGCTGCTAACGTTACTAGCAAGTGGGTTCCCCATCTTCTTCAAAATAAAGGACCATTCAGATTTTGAGTGCCAAAGTGCAGCCATTTCACACACTTAGAAGCACAGAAATTCAGCAAAACTAGGATAGCTCTTAAGTCTAACAACTAACACTACTGCATAATCAGGGATCAGCCACACATAGTATCTAGACAGCTTTGGGATCGGAGAACACTGCTAAGGGAGACAGATGAGCAGTCCAAAACTTGTGACAGAGATGGGGAATTAATCCCAGAGTCCAGCCTGTCGTTCCTGAGCTGAGACTACTGGTGCTCCCCTCACCCACCTTTCTCTTCCAGGGGACCCTCACAGAATTTCTGTCTGTGTTGCAAGTCAGGAATGTTACGGGCCACTGAAAAAGGTCCTTGGCTAATCTACTGAACAACTTCAGGATGTAAAAAGGCCAGAGGCAAACGCCTTTGCGTGCACAGATGAGCTGGGCTGCAGGATGCCTAAGGAAACAGCTATTGATATATAAGAGTGTGCTGGAAAGTACCAGCTCTCCTTGGCTATTAAGTAATATCCATTTCCACTCATGGTCTTCCCTTATCTCTTTCAAAACAACAAAAGCAGAGATGGTAATGGGCAATTCAGTTTTTTTAAACTTTCATATGAATCTGCTTTTACTTAAGGGTGAGATTTTCACAATAGTCAGTATTTTCCTCCTCCAACTGAAGCATAAGGTAAAGATTCCATTTACTTCGGTGGGTATAAAATAAAGTAATTGCAGAACACTTTGGAAAAGCCTACCCTAAAAGAAGCCTGAAGATCTAAAATAATCATACAGTGTCAGTGTGTACCTGATGCTTATGGGTGGTCCTGTCTTTTCTCACCATAAATTTTTCATGTCCTATGAGCTGAAGCGTCTCTTCTTTCTTCTTTTATAATATGCTTGACTTACTTACAGATGCAGTTACATACTGAATGGCTGGCGTATAAAGGTACAGAAGTCTAACGGGGAAAAGTGACTGCCATAGATATTATAGTTAACTATTCAGTGTATACTGCTATATACATATTTACATAATTACAATCTGCCAAGAGCATAATGTAAATGTAGTTTTAAATGTTACTTGCTATGTGTTCAGACTAAAATCTACCAGAACAGAAAAAAAAAGCAGGTTTGACTCTACCTATGACTTGAAGACCTTGGTCTTGGGATGGTGAAAGAGTCAAAACAAGTAGGTCACCTGAAGTAACACATTCTGCAAGAACAAAACCCGAACTGAATTGTAAGGACATCTGCGTGCTTCCAAGGACTAATGATCTTCTGATTTAAACAGAGAGGAAAGGGTCAGGGCATCTGGCTTTTCTTCCTCAATTGCCACTCTATTTGCTGTGTGGCCTACTTCATTTCTCTAGATCTCTATTTCCAAATAACTGAATAGGAAATGCTAATTATATACTATACAAACAAGCTGAAATGGTGTGGTATATTTTCATCAAGCTCTTTTGAGATCTACTGAAGAGGCATGCTATCTAGGGATTAGGTATTGTTTACAGAAAAACTTTTGAGGTCTTCATGTAAAAAGTGAGGGTATTCTTGCTGATGTGAAACCAAAGGAAGTTTATCTTTCTATGCAGTCACTTTACAAAGTATGTCCTTCTATTATACAAGACTGCCTTACGCATTATGTGTACTTTGAAACTAGGTATACTAAGAGGTTCTGATTATATATACACCACAAGCCAAATTTAATTCTGACTTATACACTGAGCAGACACTTTGACCTTCACGAGGTGCCAGTTGGGATAGAATTTATCCCAGTACCTTTCTCTGCCAAAGTGTTCCACAATCTTGCTCATGTGTTTTACAGTATTACTTTCTTTTTCCCTGTTCATTAACTATTAAAATAAAATATTCACATGACAGATTTTTGCCTCAGTTTTCCCACAGCAATCATATTTCCTCACCCAAGAGGCTGTCAGGAAGCTTCATTAATTGTTTCTGAAACATTTACAATTTTTCATGGAAATAGGTAAAACATCCATCTCCTAAAAGAGAAAAACGGTTTCCAAACCGATGAAGTATCTCAACTCCCCTCCGAAGGAAATATGTATTTTTATTATTCCCTCAGATATAAGGCATTTGAGACACAGAAGTTATAATCAGTTCACTGAGTTCACTCATTGTGTCTGAAGAACAGAACTTCTGCCTTTTCCCTTCCAGCTCTAGTCTTCAACCCCAAAGCACTGCCTTGTTTTTAAGGTATCTATCTCTGCGTACAGTCACAGGCAAGAGGCTATTTGTATTAAATGGGACATCCTGTAAATATCAGAGGCAGCAGCCTTGGCTCCCTCTGCGTTTGGGCTCTCCCCTTGGCAAGAGCCCTGCCACCCCATCCCCAGCTTTCCTGGCAACGACACTGCCCTCTCCCATCTCACAGTTAATGGAGGAGGAATGCGGCCTCCTGAAAATGAAGCATCTTCCCATATCCATAATCTACCAATGTGAAATCCCCTGTCACCTTCACTCATGTTTTTCTGGGCTCACGGGGCTGTTACTAGAGTTGCTGCAGTCCACAGTGGTTAGTCCGTGTGAAACACAAAGCCCATTTGCAGTAAAAAGAAATTACCTGCTGGCAGCAGCTCACTTGAGCTAATCTTACATGATGGTTTAGTGGAGAATGAAAATTTCAAAAACCTGCAAGATTTCTATACTGAAAAAAAAAAATAAAAGCAACAGTAGTTGATAATAGGTAAACATAATTAAAAAAAAAAAAAAGAGCTGAACTTTTAAGGCATACCAGGGATAACTACCACTAATTTAAAGGTTGCATTTTTCTCTTCTAGATTGTCCATTTAGTCTCTTTCTATATATCAGTAACAGAGCACTATTTTAAAGCTAGGTTAAACTTCTAATATCTAAATGAGTAGTACTGCACTCCACTGCTATGCACTGAAAAAAAGCTTTCTGTCGCAAACTGAAAAATGGAGACAGAAACTCAGAAGTGATGAGGGATATGCTGGGAGCAGAGAACGAACAAGCACGGCAGGAAGCTGGGCCGTGACTACAGGAAGCCATGGGGAATTTCGGGAAGGATATTGGGCCACTGCTCACGGACAGCTTGAATTAATACAGTAAGGCTCTGTAGCGATCAAGTGCAGTGCACATTCCCCGACAGAGATCCTCTGAAGGAATGATTAGCCCTGAAAGAGTTACAGCTTTGAAAGCCAGAAAGGCTCATACGATTCCTGCTCTGCCTTCATGCATAATTGAGGCCCTCAGGCTCTGCCTCCTACATACGGACCAAATGAGCCCTATGGAAATAAAGATGTAGCAGGTCGCACATGCTCAGGCTGAGGTTCCCTCATGCAATTCCAGCCTTGCAGTGACCTATCCCAGTGGCTAAATCCATGCCCGCTCTCCCCGATCCTGCAATGCCGTGCTGCAGGCCCAGCTCCACGGCTTGTCCTCCAGCATGCCAGGCGTCTTGCCGGGGCCCTGCGCTGCCATTGGGATTGCACTACCTACACGTCCCGACGGTTGAAGTCCTTGCAGAAGTAACGCGCACCTCACCAGCAAAAGAGCACTTCTCCTCAACTGCTATGGGCCTGGCCACACGCTGAAAGCTCGGCTAGTGTATATTATTCTAATGTATATTCTTCTAATGGCTCTGCAATGTGACCCCAACACGCAGCTCACATGCACTGGGCCTGAAAGCAAGCTGTATGTTTGGGGAGCCTTGGATATAATTTAAAAGAGATGAAGTACTTTTCCAAAAGAAACAGGAACATAAAAGTCTTTGTAATGGAAACAGTGAGAGATGGGTTTCAAACTGATCAAGCTGAAGCAGTCTTCAAGGCGATCTTTTGTTACAAATGAGCAATATTTTCCCTTCCCACCCCCCAGCAGACCCCTCTGATATGTTTTATTTCTTTTGCAACCGGCATCAACACGTTTTTCAAAGTCAAATACATCTACCTTCCTTGCTTCTCTCTCTTGGGACACTTTGAAAGAGAAGGAAAACATCAAGACTAGACTGTGCTGTGGGATTTAACATGTCAGGAGAGAAACAACAAAGAACACAATTACAGGAATGATACATACCACAAAGTAAACTGGGAAGGTGAGGAAAAAAATAAAAAAGCACAGCCCAATCATCTGAGCTATAGCTGCAGAGAGCATAAATCCAGCTATAATTTCACCAGTCACAATCTATGGGTTTAAGATTCTGCTGTACTCCCTTTCACTACTGCCTATCATTCACAGACATAAAACTAGTACAGCTTTGAGCTATACTATTTGATCATTAAAAGTCCTCCTTCTCCTAAATTTGTCCTCCTGCCAGCACAAAAATCCCAGGTAAATCTGCCTCACAGTACCACCTCCTGAGGGTGCTTACAGCCTGCGTACTCAAGTACCTTTTATCCATCTCATTTCAAGGGTCATTTTGCGAGGACTGACTCACGCCACCATGCCCTTTCCTTCCATGAGCACCTTCCATTAGTGTTTTTTTTTTTTCCCATTATTTATGTAACATCCTGAGTATAATCCTAAATGTACCCATTCCTTTGCTCTCCTTCAATGCTCCTGCTACCATACACTCGTCATTGAAAGTCCTCCTGCTCAACACCTTTTCCATCGAGGTTAAAGAAGCTCTTGGGAACTTCTGTTAGTGCAAATTTTCTGTCGTCAGAGTGTGAGAGGATACTTCAAACATGCGGAAAAGAAGTAACACCTTCCTAATGAAAAGGCAAGCCTTCCAGTGGGAGAGGTCACCTTCTGGCAGCAATGTGCAAAGAAATGCTACAGCCTCATTACTACTTACAGCCCAGGGAGATCTCCTGCACTTCACTTGATAATTGTGTGGAACCGACGGACCAGGACCACCAAGTCGATTTGTCTGAAAACAGGAACAGCAGAGCAATCTTTTCTCTAGCAGTATTATATATTCACAGTTGGTTATAGTGCTCCCCCACCTTAACTTTCCATCAAGACTCCATCTTTTAAACAAAAGCAGAAAAAAATCTCCCTGTTACTTCCTGCTTCTTTCAACAGCTCACCAAGTTTTCCATTCTATTCTTCTTTTTAACTTTTCAAAATGTTTTACAGTTCTTATGACTTGCTTTTCCAACTTCTATAAACTTTGTTCCGATCTGATGACTAATGGAAAATTCTTTTTATGGAGCATTTATGTATACAATGCACCAGACTCCTTGACTTTGTCCTAGAAAAATGTTTGCATAAAATTATTGATCTGTAATACCCTCTCATTCCTACACTCATTGCCTTCTATTATGTTACTACAATAATTATGAGCTTGTTTTCTAATAGGATTTAATTCACTAAAGCACTTTTCTTGCAACCTAGAATTTAAAGTCTTTGATACTTAGTATGTGGGCAGTGAGAACAATGTTCACTATTTGCCTGTTCCTCACTTCTCACTACCAGCTAAAATTTCCATTAGTTATACTTTTAGTTGCTTCACCTTTATTTTGCTCTGAATTATGCTCTAGTACTCAGATCAGAAGGCAAGAAGATAGGGTCTCTGTTTACTTGTTTGCTTCCTCCAGCCACTGAGAGAGTCATTTAGTGGTGATGTACCCACCTGTAGAAACAGGAGCTACCACTTCAAATAAGTCCTCTGCTATCCGTGGCTCAAATGTGTTTAAGAGGTCCCGTGGCACCTATGACAATGAAGAGCTCTCAGCCCTGCACTATAGCCCTGAATCATTAAGCACATGCCAAGTATTTCAGTGGGACAAGTCAAGCTTAAAAACACAAAATTAGGGCTTAATGACTTCATTAATAATGAAACATTTATATTATCTGACCATTTTCATTCTAAGTTGGGATTTATGGCAGTGTGAACAAAAATCTGAATAAATTGCACCCCAAATTATCAATAGCTCACAGAAGCACTATCAAAATGTGAAGAATTGAAGTAAAGATGTAGGTCTTTAACGACTGGAATGACGTCAATCAATTTTGACAGCCCCATATTAAAGATGTAATGGTAGTGGTGTGATTTTTCCTTCTTCACCAAGGACTTGACATGTGTTGTATTGCTTGAGGATCTCTTCAGGTATTAAACAGTTTATTCCACACATTTCAGAGATGTGTTTTGCATTGCCGTAGTAGATTCAGTAGTAACACACGTTTTCTTCTGTTCTTTCCCTGTCTTTTCCTACGCAAGGTTCACTATGATCTGCAGAAGCACACACTAGTTATTCTTAGCTAATGTTCTGCTTTTTTTCTGGGGGGATGTCATGGGAGAGGAGGAATAAAAACAGACATAAAGCAAGTTGTGCAGTTTATAGTCAATGACCGCACCAGAATTCAATGCAGGCCTCCACCTTCAGCACTCTGCCTTAGCCGTGCTCTTAGCAATGACTGGCTACCTTCAGTGTATGAATGCAGCTCCCACAATATCCACCATAGATATAATTTAAAAATATATTATTAGGAGTCTTAAGCTCTTTCTCTGTTTTCTTTTTTTTTTTTTCCTGGGAAATAACTGTTTCTTTGCATTACGACATCAGAAGAGGGAGCTGCACCTGTTAGCTCTGTGATACCTCTGGGCTCTCCATTCAACCATCTGCTTTTCAAAATCTATTTGTTATTTCCTGGGCAGGTGGGAAGGCCGAAAAGTACATTTTATCACCTTAATACCGATCATTTACACTGCAGTAAGATATACTGGGCCAGTCAGATTTTTTGCTCAGAAAGAAAGGAAGAACATTCTCTGTGAAGGGCAGAGACAAGCAAGAAGAAGAAGTAAAAGAAGGGGAAAAAAGGGGGTGAAGTGACAGAAGAGGAATGGGAATAAAACTCACTTCCTTTCAGCAAAAAACAACTTGATATGCTCTGCGTGGACCCAGAGACTTCTTATGACATATTTTTATAACATGCACCTATATATCAGCAGAAATAAAAAGACAAAATTTGACAATCTAAATTGAAAAAAAAAAAAAAAGCCTGTTCCAGACTTTTTAATGTGACTGCTGGTCTTGAATTAGTGCCTGAAATTCATATATTTCAAATGAGTGAAGTATCATAGTGCCACCCGAAGAACAGTCCCAGAGTTGGCCTGTTTTTCCCAGTAAGAGTAGACCAAAGACTGATTCATGCTTCCATTATATCACTTTTGTGCGTTTGTTTGGCATCCTCTCTTCTCCTGCAAGTCACTTGCAGATGGTCTGGAAGCCACAGAACAAACTGTACTTCCTTCTGATTTCAGCCATCACCCTCTTATGGAAGCCTTCCAGTTAACGGCATGCAAGGTACAAAGATCCTTCTCCACACGTTTCTGCCTTGACTTTGAAAGCCTTTCCAAAGCATTCCATAGTCAGCCTCTCCCACCACCGTAAATGAAGAAATAATTTGCACTGCTTTCATCTCCTGAGGCACAATAAGCTCACGGCACCCAACTCAAGAACAGAAACAGAGCGGTTTTGTGCATTGTTCCATGCCTGGTACAGCCTGGTGGGCCAAAGGAAATACTTTGGTGACTACCATAATAGTGTTACATAACCTGGTGTTACGCCACCACTTTGGATTTTGCAGTCAACCCTGATGGCCCTATCTCAAAGGGGATATAGAAGAAACAAAAAGGGTTTAGAGAGTACAAGGATTTATTAGAGTTCTCAAGAGCTCCCCACATGCCAAAAAAGGGGGAAATTCTCTTCAAATTGAGGGGGGAAAGAAAAGGGAAGGGAAGGGAAGGGAAGGGAAGGAAAGGGAAGGGAAGGGAAGGGAAGGGAAGGGAAGGGAAGGGAAGGGAAGGGAAGGGAAGGGAAGGGAAGGGAAGGGAAGGGAAGGGACTGAATGCAGTGGAAGTGATATAAATGTAACTGCACAGAGAAAATAAAATAAATTTGACCTCACAAGAAAAGCAGGGACAGTCATTAAAACTAAAAGGCAGAACATTAAAATCAATAAAAGGATTATTATTTTTCATTCACATATTATGTAATTAACTTGCAGTACTCTGTAGCCAAGACATCAGAAGGGCCAAGAGTTTAGAATAGTGTAAAAAGGACTAATTATTACTATAACAATAACAACAATAAAATCATCATAATAATGATGAAATATATTAGAGAAATAGCATACTACTGAATAAACAGAAATCCACAGTTATAATATAATAAAGTACGAGGACTGAAAACTGCCCATGTTTCCAGGCACAAGTTAACTTCAATTTGATACCTCTTCAGGGGGAACTCCTGCTGTGGGAAAGGTTAAATCCTTATTAAGCTTTACTGGGACTGCAGCATCTTTTCTGAAGGGCCTGATACTATGTCCTGTGACACTTACTCTGCGACTTCCCAGAGCAGTCCTGAACAGCATAAAAGTTCATCAAATGAATGTTCAAGCTTGGACATCCTATGTGACAGGGTGGTACAACCAAAATAAAATCCCTGTAAAATCCAAGGAACATTTATGTTCTTCCAGGATACATGCTGCTTTCATTTACTTGTAAAAGGGGTATTGTTTTGGCCATTCCTTTTCATGCACTTGACGAAGAGGGGCCAGAAAGAAAGAAGAATATTTTGTAGGGTTGACAAAAAAATGCTAATGCTGTCCTTTTAAATACAAAGTCTTAATGTACTGTGCATACTGAAATGCATTGCATCCATTTTGATGCAGATCTTGGCAACATCTATAGGCAGCACTGGTCTTCTCTACGGCTTCTCTACTTATGTCATTCAAAGATTAAGAGAGGAATAAGAATCATATTTTAGGGCAAAGCCCTCCTATTTACGTATCAGTCTCCAAGATCTAACATGCCTTTTTACCATCACAAAATATGGAATAAACAAAAAAGCAGGTTCTCAGTGAAATTTAGCCAATTCACAGACAGAGCCTTCTTTCTCATGGATTTCTGTCCATGCCGGGGTCCCTACTGTATAATCTGGGGTGAAAACATGAGGCAGGCTGTCCCTCAGTGGAGTCATTAAAAGAGCTTTTCCCTTTTGTTCAGCTGCCCATTTACACAGCACTCGTGGACACCTAGGTATCATAGAGACCTTGAAAGTGGCCAAATTCAAAAATTAAAGGAACAGGAAACAGGTATGCAACTTGTACAGAGGAGCAGAGTGGGATCCCAGAAATCTCTTATCCTTGCGGAGTCAGGTTATAGAAAAAATACAGATGCAGGCAATCTCAAAGAGCTACTCAGAAAAAGCTCCATCCCTGCAGACTCGGACAAACTTTTCTCTAAGGAAATTAGACTATGCTGAAATGCAAGCATATAAGGGCAGCTGTTTCTGCCCCACATAAGGCTACCAGGCAGCTTTTTAGTTATAGGTACATCTATAAAAACTATCATCCATGTAAACTAAATAAAACTGTGCCATACACTTTCTCTCCAAAGCTACTTTTCTTTTCATGGATATTTCCATGCCGACACAAAAGCATATGCTAAATCCAGAAAAGTATCTACACTTCAACAACTTTCAGAGCAAATATAGCTGTGAAACCAAAATATCAGATTTCTCTTGCAAACAGGAAAAATAAAGCAGCATTCCTATTAACAAGGAACAATCTAAAGTTTCAGAAGAAAAATATGCAGTAATGCACACGTTCTTACCTGCACAAGTCTGTAAAATCAGCCTTTGAGGAGTTTTTTACATCTACTCTGTAAAGAGGCATTTTTTTTTAACGTTTTGAGTGCTCAGGAATGCCAAGAATTTAGGAAGAGTGCCATAGCTTAAGAGAGCAATTATTTGCCAGTAAATATTCAATTTGCTTGTCCTGTGATTTTTTAGCTCCTAACTCGCCCTCTCCATAATCCGTCTCTTGCTGCGTCATGAGCACAAGAAATCTTTTCTTCAAAACATAACACCTTCACTAATCATTTCCCAACTCTGCCAACCTTCAGTTAGCGATTTCGTTAGCATTAATTAAGAATTCCCTCTACTGGTCATTTTCTAAACTCTTACAAATAGCACCTTGAGCCCAGGACATTAGAAGGCAGTGAGTCAGTCTGTGGGATTCAGCCACCGTTTATAAACACCTTCAACCACATTCACCCGGTTTACAATATTCAGGACATCTCAGCTGAATTACTGCTTTGTGTCCAGTTTGTATTCAGATGGGGGCCACATGTGCGTTCGTGTATTAGAGCAGAGCTCATTAGCGCTGCTGCAGGCAAGACACAGCAAACATTTTTTCTACCTTGCTTCCATTTGAACCTGGTTGAAAACATTTTCTCTGGGGTCAACTTCTGGAAGAGAGCTGCTCAGATCAAAAGTATGGGCAAAATAGTTACATGCACATTCAGAATTACACTGCTTTTTCTGCAAAAATAACTTAGTTGTTATTTAAGATCAAACTACTTATTAAAAGCACTTTCTAAAATTATGGAAATGCCTACAAAAACTCTGAGTAACCACAAGGCCTAAATACTCAGTGAGCAGACCTGGAAAAACCATCTATATAAATTTGCTCTCAAGGACTTAAGACATATAACCTATTTTAAAGAGGGTATGCATCTGTGCATCATACAACTAGATTATCACCTTGCAATAATGGGGAGAGTGGGTGTAGTTAGAAATCTGGATGTGCAAATTGTATTTCCTAAGAAATTTTGTGTAGGCAAGTTCCATTCTGCTCAATCAACAGTAGGCAGAGAATTACTATATTTGGCAAAAATTAATAAAATACAGCAGAAGTGACTTGAATCACCCCCATTAATTGCTAAATCAAAATCTAGGCTTTTAAACACATAACAGAACACCCCTGTAGTAAGTAGAAGAAAAAATGACCCACCTGGGATTGAAAGATACAGTAAAGGATTCATTTTAGGTCAGTCATTACCATCTTAGGATAGAAATGGATCAGCTGTCAAAATCACTTTAGGTCTGGGTATTCCTTACATGGGCAAGAGCAAGTTGTGTGCCAAAATAGTGAAGATTAACGTCACATCATGGACATCCCACTGTACTTAGAAATGCGGTATACACTCGGTACAACAAGGCAATATTGTAGAAACCACAGAATTTCCACAAATTCAAAGCACAGAGTGATAAAATGCAACAATAATTCCTCACATATGATTATGCATTTTAAAATATCACGTTCTGAGCATGAACAGCCCCAGAGGTATCAAACATCCCTAATAAAATGCATTTATTTTATGTATATCCCACATATCAGCTGCTAAAAAGCAGACAAGTTAAAAACATGTGCTTAAACAATCCAGACATCTTTGCGATTCTTGTACACATTTATCTTTTGCCATATGCCCAAGTTGATTGTTCTTTCATGTTAGAAATGATTCAACCTTCCTCCCCAAACCCAGCTGCCAAGAAGTAAAGCCACAAAGCAAGATCTGTGAACTCAGGAAGGGTACTGACCACCACCTACAGTCAAGAGATCCTTCTACAGACGTGATACAGAATAAGGATGAGGAAACAAATGCCTTGTAATAGCTAAAAAAAAAAATAAAAATAAAAAGGGTAACTAGGATTGTACTGATGCTTCTTTCCCTAAAACTGATGATTCTGTGAAAGCTCTGAAAACATGGCACACAAAAATACATCTGCTGGGTGCCAGACCTAGCTATCAAAGTGCCTTCAAAACAAGAAAGGAGAATTTTCAGTCCAAGGCCCATTGGTGAGAGGAAGTCTTTGAAAACAGAGGCAATGTGGGCTGAGCAGAATTACATACTAATTGCATGTAAGATAATGTAATTGTGCTCCCTTAGGCTTTGACTTAATCTGATGCAAACACAACAATTCTGAAACAAATCTGACTATTGTCTAGTGTGGGCTATCTATAACTTAAAGAGAAGCCAGAGAAGAATAGGAGGTACTTTCAGGTCAAATTTTCTTCAGTATTTATATGAGAACCTGAAAATGAAACTTTAAATCAACTTTAAATAAAATGAAACTACATTAAATAAAATGAAGTTGACAAGCATAATTTTGCTGTTAAGGCTTAGAAGTGAAAAATAAACAGCATGAGAAAAATAAATTTGATTTTTATAAACAACTGTAAGCAGAATTCTTTGTAACATTCTGTAATAAATAATTCTTTCTGAAAAAAGAAATGGATAAGGGCTTCCTAATTTTTGTTGTCTTAAATTACGCGTTTTCACATTAAAATCCTAATTTGTCTTTGCACAGCAGAGGTTTTGAAAGAAAAGCTGACACACTTAATAGGGACAACTGGGTTAAATGGGAATTTACTGGATCAAGTCAGAACATAACAAATTCTTACTGATCCGGTGTAATTAATGTAAAATTATACTCTGCTCAACAGGGACTGCATGGTAAAAGGGATATCTGGTTTGCTTAGGAGGTGCCCCCATTAACTGGATTTTTTTTTTTTAAACGCTCTAAGCAGTCAGCCAGTGGAGCCAGACACTGTCCTCAGGTAACCCCACGCAGCTGCCTTCAGCGCAAAACGCTGTCACTTCTCAGACTTCAGACACTCTGACGGCGGCCGTCGCTCCGCTCGGTGCCCTGCGGGCTGACAGGGACGCGCGGCCGCCCCTGCCCCGTGCGGCCTGGCCAGCGAGCGGGGCCCCGGCACCAGCGTTCATCGGCTGAGCCCGGCCCTGGGCTGCGCTGCCCGGCTTGGGCTAGGAATCCCTTCCAAATTCAGTAGACGAAAAACGGGTATGTGGTTACTGCAACGTTTTAACATTGGATTTTTGTCGTCGTTGCTGTTGTAGTGGGGACTTTTTTACTCCCTGTTAGCCTCTCCTACCATGCAAACTGTGTCTCCAGAAGCTGGATGGACATTCTGGGGCAATTCCCATCAAAAAAAAAAAAAAGTCTCAACATGTTTGGGCGCTTTCTCTGTTATCACAACTGCTCATGGTTGTAACGTCTCCATGCCATCTCGCTGCTGAATGGGCTCTCAGCGTCCCTCTGCGTAACCCGCAGCAGCACAATTACCACCCCGGCGTACAGCTACACCCAAACGGTTTTAACTGCTGCAAAGGGGGAAAGCAGAACCCAAAGCAAGAAAATAAGAAAGCATTAATCGTGAGGAAACCAGAAAAACACCCCACAAATTAAGACCATGTTTAAGCACATTGTGCAGGTTATATAAATGATTCAACTGATTCCGCTGCTACGTGCAGCAGGTAAACTCCTACCAAAAGCAGCAGTTTCTGACTGCCTGCAGCACTGACTCCAGTGACTCCACTAAAACCAGTACTATTAACACTGAATGGATAAATGGTGTGACCGCGACCCAAATCTGATCCAAGGCAGTGATGCCTTAAGGGAAAGCGAACATCTTATTAATAAGCAATGGCTTGATATGGAAAACTTTACATTAAAATTCCTGAGAGCAAGAACAGGCCAGGCCCCGGCTCTTATGACTAATTCTTAAAGCAAGTCAGGCTCCTCGCGGACAAACAGGGCCACAGCAGGAGGATCTCAGGATAAGGACCGTGGAGGAGACGAACGTGAGCACTGCTTCCAATTAGCAAGCATTAAAATCTAGTTCTAGCACCGAGCTTTTCAAAATGGGGATCTGACTGATCTCGAGTCCTCAGTCTGAAAATCAGCTGCAAACAGTAAAGCAGGAAGCAAATGCTACCAAAAGTCTAGACGTTGAATGGGGGATATGGGGAAATGCTGCATTTAGAGCAGTGATTGCATCTAAATAACTGCCAGGAAACTACAAAATCACATAGTGACCTGCAGTAAGTCCTGATATGGCATATGGGCCTGCTTTTTCTTTTTTTTTCTTTTTCTCTCTCCATGACATGAGCTTTTCTCCACATAAACCTTACCTGTCCAGTTTTGGTATGCGTGCCATAAGGATTACTTCCTAAAGTGACAATGTGATGTGATCTAGGCCAGGTGTGGAAGCACAGCCTGCCGAGGCCACTAGTGAGTGGCAAAGGAATTGAAAGAACCGGTGAAGGGCTTGCCCTCACAGTGGTGGCTATAAAGGGATTGAGTTTGCTTGATTTTTTTTATTGGGGTTTGCTTTCCTTCTTTGTTGGAATCTGCTGGAGAATTGCTGCCAAGGAATTTTGGTTGAAGAATCAGTCTGGAGGGACCTTAACAAACTTTCCAGTCAATTTGCTAAGTTGACTTTCCTGATGCATGGCTTTTGATATTTCTCAAATATATTTTCAGTTCTGTACATTTCCAGTTGCTGTTTGTGCAGCAAGCTTATTTTCAGGTCAACTTTAAAAATACACTAGCCTTTTAAAAACCACACACACACACACACAAAAAAAAAAAAAAACAAAAAAAAATCAGATGAAAAATGTACAATACAAATGCCACATAGATCAGAATTACTTTCTGTCAGTGAATGGCAAATATAACTATTCCAGAATGCAGCAACTGGAGGCCACTGGAACCTTGCCTGTCCTGCTTTCGTATGCATACAATCCCCTCAATTGAAGAAGGCCTCAGCAAAACAGTTAAAAAGTGCATCAGGAACACCTCCAGGTAACAAATTACAGGAAAGTTGCTGCAGTATAGCTAGAAAACAACTGCTTGGCCAGTGTAAAAGGAATCAAAACCTCTAAACTAATTCTCCAGGCTAGGTAAGATGGCTCGGGGCACCACTCAAGCATGAGCAGCAGCACCTAGAAGTCTCTTATTTATCATCATCCCTCTTCAACAGTGAGGGGACGACGGACATTTGCTGACCAGGCACGCTCAGGCCAGAGCAGATTCCCTGTGCAATTACACCGCAGCATAGGAGATTTCCTGGCAGCTGCCTGGGACCCTGCACTGGGAGAAAACTATCCCCCAAAGACTGTTGGGTGCTCATTATCAGTATTAGAGAGCAGTAGGAGCTTCCTTTGACACGTGGAAAAGTTGGCACAAATATATCAACTTGTCCAGGGTTAACAGCCAGAAAAGAGAGGAGAAAAAAAAAAGAAAACAAAAAAGAAAACACAAATTTCTCTTGGTCTGCTGATCACCAAACAATCCTCCCTCCAGTTTCAAGGCCAGGAAGTTTTCTGTTTACTAATTTCACAGAAGGCATAATCTGGGCATAAGTGTGGATGCATAAGACAGAAAAAAAACCCTCCTGTTTGATCTTCATAGGAAAGCTCAGCCCTGAAGTAACCTTGAGGTAACAAGAAAAAAGACAAACATGTTTTTTACGTGTGAGTTTAACATACCAAGTTTGAAGGTCACCAAAATGCTTTTGTCTCTGAAATGAAAACTGGTGGTTTTACACTACACTTTCAGCAGAGTGGTTTTAAAATATCTAAGAAGATACAAGAAGTTTGTTTATTAGGTTAGGATTTAAGGAGAAAAAAAAAACACACAGACTGAAAACTCTCCTTGGCTTAATTACTCTTAACATTTTATTCACTTAGCAGAGGAAAGAAAAAAATCAGCTTGACTTTTTTGACAGCAAAATCAAACCAACTGGAAAATTCAACTCCTACAAGAAATGTTGAAAGGGAAAACTCTGGAAAGCAACGTGTTAGCGAAATGCTTTCAAACGCAGACACATCTCTATTGTAAGGGAATTTTATATTTTCTTTGACCTTCTGCTCTCCGTTCTGCTTCTTCCCCCTCAAAATACAGGAGAACCTTTGGATCTAACTACCGTATTGCATCAACTCCTTTTCCACAGGTAGGGGCTCTACATGGGATGTAAACATATACAGGTAGGTTCCTCTGAATTTACTTTGCAGACTGCGCAAGCAAAGAAATATTAAAGATGGTTAGAGGTTAATGTTAGTGTAATTCTTTCTTCAACATTATTTTTCCTTCCCTAACATGTATTGCAAAGGCAGATAAGCATTCTTACATTTCTTTCACAAACAGGGATTACTGGGGCTCACTAACAGTTTTCTTCTATATTTATGGAATAGTTAGCAACAATGCTGAGAAAGGATTGAGGCTGCTAGGCCCTTATTCCTCATCTCCCTGAGTCTTCTCTGGGGTCCCATTGATCTCATGTAACTACTGTGAAACATTGATTTTTATATCTATTCATTAGATGTGGAGATCAAAGGGGCAAAATCTATTCTCTGAGGACATGAAGTCCTAAGCTAAAACTAAATGCCAAGTGGTTCATTGAAGGGAACTTCGAAAAGAACCTTCTTTGTTTTGCACCACTTATAGAGCTCTGCAATCAAAAAAAAAAAAAAAAAGAAGAGAATATAGAAATATATGTGCATAAGTATGCATTTTAGGCCACTGTTCCAGGCTTCATCCTAACACAGTATTTTGCAGGCAAATAAGAAAATGGATATACAGATGATCTTTCCTAACAAGTTTCCAGTTTTATTTGGTTCTGTTTAATCACGTATTTTGCTGTGGCCAACTGCATTCCCTCTGGTCACTTAGACAGTGGGTTGCATGCATTCTTGCATATATTTGAACTTTTGATCATTTTCCAGAAATTCACTGCTAGTATCCTAGGCAGCCATCACTGGGTAGTGATATGGGTCATTCTAGTTCAGAATAAATAGGAGATGAGTGTGACTGATCCTTTTTCTCAAGGCCAAATCTCACAACAAATCATCTGGAGAACTGCCAATGACTTCAGTGAGACCAGAATTTGTCCCTAGTGTTATCTAAAAAAACTTCATCTGCCTTGTGAGAAAATCAGGGTGCAAATTCTATAGCCAGACTAGACTCATTCTGCTACAGACAAGGAGAAAGAGAATCAGTTTAAAGAGGAGAGGGACAGCAATCTTTACTGATGTCTATATGTTACGGCTGGTTTAATTCCAAAAGAGATGGACAGAAAGGAGGGGAAATGAGAGCAGTGTGAGAGCAGTGTTGCATCAGTTCTTCCTGAGCAAAAGTGGTAATCCCACTTATTTTTTTTTTTTTATTGAGTATATAATGCAGGACTGTTTCTGTCTGAATACTTTAGGCACTGCTCCCAGGAAAACATCAACGGGAGAAAATAGAGCTGGAAGACAAGCTACTTCAAAAGTAGCTTACTGTTAGAAAATGGAAGAACAAAAGGAGAAAAGCTCATACATTTTTTTTCCTTTTTTTTTTTTAATTCAGTGTTTTGGAAAAAGTTTGGTGCATCTCTATATACACGTGTGTGCACGTATGCATATCGGACTTACTGCAATAGGGAGAAAGAGAATGAGCTGATTTTAAAAGAAGCCAAAAATCTGCGACTCAAACGCCCTGACTTCCCTCGTGTCGCAAGGACTTGGAGTGTGCCGGGGCCTGACACAGTGGGAACGGCAGCGTCTGAGCAGCAGCACGGCAGTTCCGGGGGCACGTCAGGAAACGTGGATTTTGCCTCACTATCCCCGACCCTTTACAGGGCCTGTTACTCACTTTTTACTTTGTGACGGGCTTGTGTGGGTCTGTCACCTGGAAAAGAGATCCACGCAGATACGCAGCTGCTGCTGTGAGACCAACGGGACTTTCCAAAGGCTGGAGAGCAGGAGATAAGGAGCAGCCATTATATGTAACAGAGTTTTATGGCCAAGTGACTGTGTGTTAAGCTCTCACCTTAAATACTGTAGCAAATTTCCAAAAGTTTTTTTTTTTTTTTCTTGCCTGGAAGCCTATAGATTTTTTGAACTAGCGCTCTGCTTTCATTAGGCAGCCCCTTCTTGAGGTGACCCAGAAAGGCATGTATAGGGGTGGGATGCAGCAGTGAAGATGCTGGGGAGGGGGGATGGATTTTTGGCTATTCCAACCCCTACCCCTCTTCCAAATCACAACAAATATGGGAGATATAGGAGCTCAGTTTCAGGGTAAATTATATGACCATCGATTTTTCTCTCAGAGTTGTGAAAAGGTGCAGGACTTGGAAAGGGGAAGCCATAGCTAATGGATTCCAGTTGAGATGTGTAACCCATAAGCAAAGTAACCTCTCTTTCTTGATGTTCATGGGCAGATTCTTGGGTTGATAATTTAACTGCAGAATGTTTGTGTTAAAAATGGGCCTCCTGCTCTCAAGTTTCTACAATTTACAACAAAGAGTTTATTAAACACAACTCACTCTGCCCAGCATTCAAATCCATCTCTGAGCCATGCTCTCCCCTGGATTTATGCCACCAAATGAAATGCTAAGGAAAAAAACAAAATAAACCAAAACCCCGCTGTGGAGACAGGACAAATCTAGTTTCACATCCCCTGCAGAGAGAGAAACAAGACGGAAGTAAAAAGCACCAAACAGAGCTCATAAAGCTCCAGTCTGAGCTCAGCCTCCACATTCTGACAGAAACCACCACCTAATGGACGTGCTCTGCTTCAAGTGAGAGCAGCCTCCGATTACCGTATGAGCACAAAAATATGTATCGTCTGTGAAGAGTTATCCTGAGCAAACTGTGAATAAGGGAAGTGTGACTCCAGGGTGAGGGGAGATGTGGGGGGAAGCAGGGGAATTGCCCCCCAGCCGCCGTGGGGCCACGTGTGGTAGCTGTGTCTGCCCCTATGGCTTGTGGATGCCACTGGAGCTTCCTTCTCCAGCCTTCTCCAGGCCTCCCCGAGTTCTTTCCCTCTCTCTCTACTCATCAGAAAGTCTCTGCCATGGGACGAAAGAATTCTAGTTCTGTAACAAACCCAAAGAGTTTTTCTCTTTGGGTACGTTCTCCCTTTCCCTTCCAGCATTGCTTTTGCCCATTTTATCACAGTATGTACTTAGGTTCCTTGGGACATTCCATACAGCAGCATCCCAGCAGGAAACAGCCCATTCTAACTGCAGGTACCATGAGGAACTTATGGGGCTACTGCTTAAACTCATTCTCTCTCTTTCCCTCTCTCTCTCTCTCGCTCTCTCTCCCTAAAAAAAAAAAAACACTTTATTTATTAGGAGCAAAGCCATTGCCCATAAAGAGAGATCCTAAACCTTTTGGTCCTAACAGAAGATTCACAGAAAGACATACACTTGAACACTTGCCAGTCCTTCCCAATTCCAGGATCCTGCACTTCTCCTCTTAAATTACATATTTGAAGAGCACTCAACAGCTTAGAAAGAAATCATCCTTGTGTAGCTACAAACATCTATATGTGAGTATTAAATGAAGGGAAAACTAAACAACTAAATATAAGGAATCCAGCAGTTCTCATCCTCCTGGAGATATTAGGGTGCATAGCTGTATTGCAAGAGAGCACAGCAGAACACTTTGCCCCATACGCAGGGGATGGTGCAACACAGTGTGTTGCTGAAGGCTTTCTTGTGGCACATGTCCACTTCTGGAACTTTGAACTTGGTTCATTAGCAGCATTCACTACATATTCCTTGCTGGGCTTTTTCAGCAAGCACAGGTTAGAATTCTATCTCATAGGATCCTCTCTGTTTTAGACGTCAGTCCTTTTTTTCCACTAGAAAGACAATGTTCTGCTTTTTTTTTTTTGTTAATTAATTCATTTGAGACTATTCCTTAAATTCTCATTTTAATGCATTTTTTTGTGTGGGGGTATATTACTTTTGAAGTTGCTTACAACAGTCATCACAACAGCATTTCTTTAAATACATATTATACGCATATATATAGTGTATGTGTGCATTTGTGTATGAACATATATATTAAAAGAAGAAAAAAAGAAAAAAAAAAGAAAAAAAGGAAGAAAAAAAAAAAACCTTTCAAGTCTATCTTCCCCCCTCCTCCCTTCTCGATTCTGAGCAGGTTCCTGCTATCAACTGCTGGCGTGTGCTCACTCTACACCTAGAGCTATAATTATTTTGCTTTAATTTTACAAAACCTTTTGTTCCATTCCCACGAGCCCACCTGATCCTTATATTACACTTGCTCTATTAAAACACTCATGCAGAACAAAGCACAGTTGTACTGATTCATAAGTAACTTGCCCCCCACCCCCTTCTCTCTATCTTTCTGCTAGGCTCACAGCTCTGATTGGAGTTTTATGACACTGTCCCTCATGCCAGTCCCTGGTCCCATTTTGACTTCCTTGAAAAAGAAAACACATTATTTTTATGTGTTTAGCGTCCGATTACACTATTGTGCGCTGTTGTTTTGAATTGCTGTTGTTCTCAGTCATTTTATGTTATGCTCTTTGGCACAGCAACAGATATAGCGCTAAGGGTGTTATGGAATTCATTTATTGTAATCAGACCCTAGAATTTTTTTATTATTATTATTCACAGTGTACAAGCACCAAGGCTAGCCCTACTTTTTCCCAAGGGAAGCAGAAGGCCCATTTCAGACCCACCGCTGCCACCAGCACACGCTACCTTCGGTAGAAAGGCATGGCTGTAGCTTAGGTCAAGGCAATTCCTATTCCTAGGGCATGGCCTGCCCGATCCTTTAGGTTTTACAGAAGACCAAACACACCGACAAAACTTGCAACTGGAACTTCACAAAGGCATTGGGCATTTCACATTTTAAAAAAAAATGCTCCCTTAAATTATTACCGAAAAAACAAAAGGACGGAGTAGTATTCATCAATAAAGATGGGAGCAGTGGAAGGGCTTTTTCAGCTATTTGCCCTGCACAACAAGGTCCTTGAGCTGAGACTGCCTTAATTTTCTGGCTTATAAGACACCAAGCATTTTGTTGGGACTACGTAACAGATAAATAACAGCCAGCCAGAGCAGAGCCGAGCGGGTGCAGATGGAGAAAGCACCAGCAAAGAGGAAATTAAATTGATTTCTCAGGAGCCATCTTTTCAAGACAGGATGCAGGACATTTTGCTGGATCCTACCAAACACAACCGGTGACAGGCAAATGTTGGAAAATAGACACAAAGCCATGAAAGGGGGCAAGAAGGGGAAGGAAAAGAGACTCGCATGTTTGCCAGTGGTGAAAACTAATGATTTATAGCAATGAAAGAGAATAACAAGGAAAAGGGGATTGTGGCAAGGCATGGAGCAAACACGGCTGGAAGGGGTACAAATGAAAGTTGCAATTTAACAAAGAATAACTGCTCTGCACATTTTATCTAGCATGTCAAATCTATCAGGTTTTCTCTTATTAAATCATCATTCTACAGCAACAATCATTCTCTCAATCAATCCCCCGTGTTGTTAACTCCTAGTAATGACTAACTTCGCAGGAACTGATGTTTACATATATTTTAAATCCTCAGCACTGTTCTGTATTTTTTGGATAGTAGGTTTCCTTTATGTATTTTTTTTGTTTTGTTTTGTTTTTAGCCTGTTTTTAAAGGAGAGATTCATCCAGTTGGAAAATAAAGTTTTATAACACACACACTCAGACTCTGCTTGCTCAGGAAATTGGCAGTGGATAAGAACAAAACCATTCCTCTCCTGATTGCTGATTCAAATCTAGCCCAAGTGAGACAGTCACAGAAGCTACAAAACTCCCATAGTGGCTTTGTGATTTGAGTTTTTTTTAAATGAATCTCGACCCATTTCAGGCCAAGAACCAGAATCACAAATCCACTGCCTCAGTGAACATTAACTGACATCGCTGTATGCAATGACAGGAGTTGCTGTTGTTGATGACAATGCAATGATGTAAGAGGAGATGCCAAGAAACACAGTGATTCCGGAGACACAGTTCCACCTTACCCTGATAACTGATCATTGAAAAACCAGGGCTGGTGCATGCAAACATACAACATGCAGGAAAAAAAAAAGTCTATCTATCAAACAAAAAGCCCAGTAAACTGCCTGTATTCCCATCAGTCGTTCCTCAAAAACGAGTTCCAGTCCTTACTTTCTCCCAAACCAGGAGTTGCCTTACGGGGTGCCCATGTATCACACCACTGCTGAAAGAGAGAGAAAGGGCAGGAGAAGAGGGGAATAAACCAAAGGTTTTTCATCATTACTACTGAGGAAGAGACAGAGCACTCGCTACCCCTTAAAAATCAGAGTACACTGCAGACTTGATCACTTTGGTCCATTTTCCCTGTCTAGATAAGATGAACAAATGAGAACACTAAACCTAGGAGGACTACGCTGCACTTTTTATTTCACTGAGGACAAGACTGATGATTAACTGATGATTAGCAAAACTACTGCACTAAACAAAAATCCCATAGCATCCAAGTACACAGGGACCCCTAGGCACATTTCCTATGACTCCTCTTTTTAAGGAGTATGAATAATTAAAATCACTTGGGATCTATCTAGTCTCCAGTCTCCTCCCTTAGACATGTTCGCTAACCTAAGGTGGAGGGTAAAGGTCTCAGGACCCAAGAGTAGAATTATGTTTTTCCACCATCTGTGCTGAAGTGCAGCCAATGCAAATTCCACCTTCAGATCTGCACTCCTGTGCCTCCCTGTTATGTTTCATTTCACACTTGTGATCTCTATTCCTTAGAAACAAGAAAAATGCACAGCTGATGAGCCGTGTTCCACAAGCAACTCGAAATTGTTCCTTCCGTGGCTGTTGTTTGAACATGTACATGACTATTCAAAATGAAGTGAGATGGAAAGTATAAATGAATTTTAGTGGACAAGTCTTCCTTGTTTTACTTAGGAATCATCAGAAGTAAGTTACTCTCTCTTAAGTTTTCCAAGACATAAAAAGTGCTCATGTAAACAAGCAGAGAGGAAGAAAAAAAAAAAAAAACACACAGTGAGGAAGTCAGTCATCTTCCTTTTCCTTTGCTTTTCATTCTTTTTTTCCCTTTTTGACAACAAAATGAATAAAACTAATGAAGGAAAAATGAATAAAGAGGGGTTTGATGGTCTTTGTCAAAAATCATAAAATGAAAAAGTAGTAGAAGTAGTCTTACAAGTTTTAAAGGATATCTTTGGATATGTATATGCACATGCACACACCATTGGCTTTTAAATCCATCCTAGGAAGTGCTCAGAAGTTCTAAAACATGTAAGAATTTTTCTAAATGTAGCAAATAATCAGGAAAGCTAATTTCAGTTGGTAAACTGGAAGAAACAGAGGCACCATGACTACTATGGTTTCTGAGAAACTGCAAAAAAAAATCATCCCTTCTGTAAGTTAAACTTAGGATCTGACACACAGAATGATGATTTAATGTAGAAAACATAAGCTCAATAATGTTGATCCTCTGGCAGAGAATCCAGACATGCACCACATCTTTCTAAACACGCAGAAGTTGCTCTAAATTTATTTTAGGGAGGTTCCCAAATGAGCCAACTTGCCAAGGGAAACTATAGCCTTGTGGAAGCCAACGTTCAGTATAGGACTCAGAAGTTTCAAGATGGATTGATCCATCAGAAAGAAAGGAACCACTAGTTTAATAGAAGTAGGGTTTCACTTAAAATAAAAGGAAATTGTTTTCAGAATGCCCAGGAGGCAATTTTAGTTCTCATTTAACCTAAATTTTAATAGGCACTGACTACTCTAAAAAAAAAAAACCACCCACACACCTGTGAACTTGCTCAATTTTGGGCAAAGACTTCAACTAAACCAGGACTGAAAGAGAACTCAAGATATCAGCATGCTTGGAACTGTCATGCCACTTGCAAAGAAAAATAGTAGTTTTAGAGCTGCTTAAGAAGCAGTTTTAAAATTCAGAAACAGGAGCCCAACTACTATGGGCACACACTGATGTGCTCTTTTCATCACCACTAGAACAGCAAATCTGGACTCTCATGGGTCTTAACTTCTGGATAGAAGTTCAAATCCTAGATTGGAGGCGGGTTAACTTACTTGATAACTAATACTTTGGGTACCTTGGAATGTAATCATCACTTTGAGCTAATCCCATAAACTGAGGGTCTTGGCAATGAACCAGCTCTTTATCACGACATCTCCGAGAAAAGGTGTTTACTCGTGTACACAAGAATGACTGCAGCCAACACCTATACTGTAGCAAGTGCAAATCTGGGATGTATGTTCACCTAGAGCAGGATTGGAATTTTACAGTTAAAATCTTAATTAGTTGCTGAAGTTGCACAAAAAACAGAGGAAGTTCACTTTAGATTTGTAAAAGCCACCAACAGCAAACTTTTAAAAAAGGTATAAGGGAACAATTGTGCCCTGGGGGATTTATTTATTTACTAATGTAAACAGTACACACTGAGATAATATCTGGCAATGTTTATTACAATGAAAAACAATCAATACTTCTGTCTACTCCAATAACTGTCCATAAACTAGTCATTCTTCCTGGTACACATTACAAATACTCATCTATTATAGTATCTGTTGTCAGCAAAAAGGGAGGTGGTCACCTTAATTCTTGTACTTGAGACCCAAAAGAAGACAGAGAATTATATGTCCCTTCACCCAAGAATGATGGTTGAAATTTAAAGAGGGAGATGCAGCTTACAGTAGTAAGCAACAATTAATCCCTAGCGAATTTTAAGAAACAGCAGATCTGAGATATATCTTGTTCTGCTTTAGGGCGTTTCAGTTTAGGTAACCCATTATTTTTGCTGGTGACCTAATAGGCATTTGTTCTATTTTAGAGATACATACAGAGTCTAAAAATCTAATTTTTCATTCCTTCCTGGTTTTAAGCTAGATCTAAAACATAATAATACTGAACTTTCCTACAGAAAAATATAAATGAATCTGTTCTGGAAGTTCTGGGTATTAGAATTTCTAATCCTCTTTTTATTTGCATTGTTGCATATTGTATTATAGAAAAGTAGCAGTTTTGTATCAAAAAAAATCCCTGAAAATTCCTAAGCACTGGCTTAGTACTTGTTGCATCTTCATCTTTCCTAAATCTAAGTGTGCCTTACTTGCAGTGTAACAAATAGATTAATGTGTTTTAAAATATGCATTACAACATCTTACATATGACTAGTTCTACAAAAAAATAACAAAACCAGACAGTACAGATGGAATCAATATTGCCATTTTCCTCTTCTCCTATAATTCATATAATTTTACTCTTGTTAAAACAGCCCTTTCCAAAGAAAAATGATAAACCTGATTAATGTAACCATACGTAAAATAAATATATTTTCCCCTCACCTAATTTCACATTTTGCTAGCTCATCATTCAAGGTACTTCTATTTTCACTGGGCCTAAAGATAAAATAAGACCTTTTGTGCTATGTCAAGTCCTGAGGCAAGAGTTATGCTCAGAAGTTATTGTAGTTATATGTTACCTTTTTCTCATAAAAACTCTCTTTGACAAGATAATTGGGCTTGTACTTACGAAGTGGGAAAACCAGGGAGGTGGGAGACACAATCTGTTTTCCTTCATACTAGTCTAGATCTATAAGGCATTGAGGAACACATTTGAATTTGGACTAGCAAACTGAGCAAACAACACAGGAGCCATGGAGGAAGCTATTGCACCCAACACCAATATCTTACTAAAATTAGAGAAATAAGTTAGAATTTTCTATCTAGCATCTTAACCATTACTTATTCTCAACTCAAAGTCATCCTACTATGTAAAGGTTGCTAACAAAGGAGCCATGAAGAATGAATTGCAGAAGAAGCTTAATGTTAGAGATATATTAGCAAAACAGTGTAAAAGAATAAAAATTACCCTTCGAAACACATAAAGTGGCAAAAATTGCAGTAAGCAATGGTGGACAATCTTATCCACCTGACATGCCCGTCTGCTATTGTCAATTTAGCCATGTAAATTAGTGACAGACTTCCAAATACACAGGGTTAGCTTTAGGTAAGGAAACTGAATTTCATTTTTCCAGCAGGAGTTCCATTATTTTTTCTAAATATAAGCAAATAAAGACCAAAGAATTGTCGGTTCTGAAAACTTTCAACACTGAGAATTACCAGTGCAGGGATCCCCATGTGTAGAGTAGTGCTACAGAGGAACAGGAAAGCCAAAATTAGGTGGAGACTGGGAATTTTGCAACTGGTTTCAAGGCAAGCAAGAGCAGCTCCCTCAGAGTCCCTTGGAGGACCACTTGTTTTAGATGCATAAGGAATTTCTCAGTACTCTCTCGCTCCACAGAAGAATGGGCTGTTTTGTTAGCAAATATTAAAACTGAGTAGGAGAAGAGAATTATCTCTACTCAAAGTAGTCCTACAAAACTTCAAAGAGAACTCCTAAAATGTGTAGATTTAAAACAAAATAAACCTTCACTCAAGCAGTGCTGGGAAAAACATGCGTACAGCAAGCTGTATGTCACTTTACAATTTAAAAAAAAAAAAAAAAAAGGAAGTCTACATATGTCAAAAAATCCCTTTTAAATCTCTAAAGAGAACATCAGGTCTTTATTTTTCCAACTCCAGATGATTCCTTTCCTCTGCATCAGCCAAGGGGGCCCCTGCGTCGCGTTCCTTGCCTCGGGGCTGCCCCCACAGCAGGCAGGGGAGGTGGCTTCTCCAAGGCCCACATGGAGGGGACGCTCGTGTGGCACCCAAAACATGGGCCATGCCATCACCTGCCCTCACAGCCTGCATGTTGGGGGCACCTCAATACTCCCATCTGCAATGGGCTGCAGCTCCTGTGGAGGGAACAGGGGGTTATGGGCACAAGCCCCATCCTGTTCAGTCAGGGGCATGGAACAGGCACCGCTATGAGACTCAGTGCTGCACTATACAGGGATACTGGTGCTTCGTATCCTCTCATCAAGGATAAAGCAGGAGGAAAAGTCTGCTGCCCTTTCTAGGCTTCCCCTCTGCCCCATGTATCCAGGAGTAACCACAACACTACTCTGAGAATTTGCTCAATGTTAAAAAAGGAACATCTATTTTGCTATACCATCTATTTGCTCTACAGAACTGTCTAGGTATAAGTCACCTTAAAGAAAAACTGCTGTATGGTATAGATATATTCTAAACATTATGACAGAGTGGGTAAAAGATTTTTTTATATGCTTTTAAATATAATTAAATCACAATAATGATAATCACATGGAAAGCTTTACCCTTGACAGTTTGACAATGCAGGGACATAGGAAATGCTTTTCCACCATCAGGGGAAGCAAAGCCTACCTCATGTTGCCGAGAGGTTAGTTCTATAAGGGAACAGAAAATGTGTTTTAACAGCTGACAATTTCATAAAAAAAAAACCAAGAATTAAATTTACCTGACACATTTTGAATTCTCTGGAACATTGATGACTGTGGTGAAGGAAGTTTTTTCTGTGCTTCAGTATAATTGCTGCTAAGAAATTACCATTCAGGGAAGAATCACTAAAAAATTAGCCTCTAGTACTCCTTTGGCTACCTTTAGTTTCCACTCCATCCAGCAAGATTCTGGACTTTGCCCTTAATATTTCCTAAGCATGGATAAAACTCCTAACTCTAGAGTATGAACTGCTTTCAGAGTCGAGCACTAAAATGTTATTGCATCTAGCTCTACAGTGCCTTAAAGAGATCTGGACCTGAAAGTGACGTATCCTTTTGTCATCATTTTTCATATTTTTGCAATAGTCTAAAAGTTCATATATGAAAAGACAATAATATTTTGAGTAACCAAAAGCTTGGCATTATCTGAATGCAAAGCTCTGGCTCAGTTAAGACAGGCAGAAAATGCCAACTAACGTTTCTGGGGTCAATTCCACATGGCCAAGGGGCACCAAAATGAATTCAAAAGCACTGAATCCCTGACAGCTGTAAAAACCATAATCCTTTCTTTCCTGCAGGATTGAAACAGTCATGAGGAAGCACAAATCTTACATTTAGGTACCACCCATGAGCATAAATCAATACCTATAACAACACTGCCTGTTGCCTCTGGGATTTCTCATTTCTATTCATGCTACTTTTTCAGCAAGGATGATGCACTAATACAATTCTGAATCCTCCAGGTCATCTGATTTCTGGATCTCTCAGCACTCTCACACTGCACTCATGTGATGTCCAGACTGCTGGAAATTCCCACTAGTTGGTAACCGTATCCAGGCAAAAGGCACCAGCTACACACTAAGTCTGGCCAAAAGGGAGATCACTTCAGAGGTATTGTTTCTCTCAGGATCCCTAGTTCTGGAGAAGTCACAGGCTCTCAAGCATAAGAGAGTTAGCCGAATATTAAAACAGGGTGAGTGAAGTGACAAAGCAGATAAACCTCACTAGTCAAAATTCATCTATCTCTGGTTCGGACACTGAAAACGATCTTGGGGAAGATTGTTGGACTGATAGACTGATCTTCCAGGCTTTAATCATGGAAACCATGCTACTATATCCTGTGTAAATGAACTGGGATGCAAGATCGTAACCTAAAATGGTTCACATTAAGAGAAGACAAGCAGTGATCTGGCACACAACTCCATCATTGCTGCTGGGAAACACACACCTAATTCCTTGAAAATGCTCTGCTGTAAAGAGTCATGGGACTCCTTATTACTTATTACCAGTCTCAAAAGAAATTAGATAAGCTTCTTCTATCTTACAAAAGATTTTCATTATTCAAAATTTACATGAGAACAATACATGAACTGGAATAAAATTCAAAAAAAAAAAAAAAAAACTATCAGGGAAACTAGAGGATTCAAAAAGATTGTTCAATGCAGCTTTTGACTTAGGATGCCAGGAGTGTAAGTGCAACATCTTGCAAAGCCAGATAGTGTTCCAGTGGCCTTTAACAAGGTAGATATGCTATCTTGCTACCATCTTCTGAAGGATGCTAAAGCAGAGATCTATAGGAGAAGTAGGCAAAAAAGGAAAAATAGGTCCTTTGAAGTTACAGGATTACCAAAATGCTGTAGGTTAATGACAGACATAGCAGAAAAGATACTGGCAAGACAACTCTATTGTCATGAGGAAATGCAGCATCAGAACAAGATATAATATTCAAGAAAAATCTGTAGAGTAGGTACTGGACCTAAAGCCACTATCCAGTCAACAGTTGAATTTGGTAGATGATTTGTTTTAAATAAATGAGTATTCTCATCTCTCTTGCATCACTGGAAAGGCTGAAAACAATAGATCCATGTTGACACAGCTGAGAATAAAGTCTATTTTACTTTTATTATTATTATCTACATGCAGGGCATAATGATGGAAGAGATAGAAATAAAAGTGAGATCTCCTGTAGCAAAATTCAGAGTTAGACTACTTACACTAATGAAGAATCTAGAACAGGAAGCCTGAAACTTAGATTCATCAGACTGCTCCACATCAGACACTGGAATTTGAAATGATTCAGCAAGAGTCTCCTCAGGGACTTTGATGTAAATATAGAATAACCGCAGTGTCTTTCTGTGGAGTATCTCCCATTATGCTGGCTTAGTTGAAGAATTTAATTTTGAGTAGAACAAAATAAAACTGCACCGAGGACTGGAAATGCCAGGAGGTCCATGTTGCCATTTTGCCTTTTGCAGTTCATCTAATGATGGCTCTGGTCTGAGATAAACTTTCTTTGCTCTGTAATCTTTAGACTACCATTTGGCTTGAAGTTACATTGACAACTACTTCAATACATTGAGCAAAAGGCGCTATACTTTCACCATAACATTTCCAGGTGCTGAAATATTCAAATGTTTTACAACTGACCACAGCAGTACTTGTCAAGGAATCAATGCTGATGTTCCTATAATGTTTAATGAGTGAATCCCAGACCATATTCGTATACATACTAGAGCAACCATGCATCAGAGGGTCATTTTCCTATCTTCATCTACTGTGGCCAATATTCTGTAAAAAATAATGCTGCAAGCTATGATAAAACCAGGTTTCTATCCTTTTGTATACATGTGATTTCCTTACCATATAGACCTGGAAAAAAACAAACAAAAACAAAACAAAACAAAAATTAACATTTGTAAGAAAACAAACAAAGCATAAGATACTTAACCAGCAATCATCCCCAGCTGTTTTTGTGTTTAGCTGTGAATGGAACTGATTATAACTAGTGCGAGAACTAACAAAATTATCATGTTGCCCAATTGTATTTTGAGGTACGCACAGTTCCATAAGGTTGAAGTCTCTTTCAAGGATGTTTACATGGAAACTCAGACAACAAAGAGATGATCAGAAAGTTCATAATCTTCTGAAACATTTACTTTTTGTAGAACGATTTACTCTATCCCCATCATATCTTCATCTGATCATCAACTACATTTGCACCTTGCAACTAGCTCCACAACCTGTGCCCCAGGGTCTTATATCAGGCAATTCCTGGAATGTGTCCATTCATCCAAATTTTAAAAATTGGCAATGGAAGCAAATCAGTTCGGTCCACTGACCGGAAAGAAACTATGCAGACTTACAGCAACTGAAGATCTTTGGCATCTCTAGGAATCCTTTCCCTGTCTTTCTCTAACACAATGAAGAGTCAAAGCAAAACACTGACAGCCCACTGAAGACTTCAACGAGACAGTATGGTTCCAGTTATGAGAGGGTGGAAAAATGAGAATGCTGGGGATCTTTTGGGAACATTAATTTTATTAATCAGGAATGTATTAGCCACATACCAGCATTCCCAAACAGTATTTTTAAAGGATGCTGAATCAGAGAAATGCAAGGCAACAACAGAACTCATCTAAGCCCAGTCTTTTGCCTTTTGGCAAGTTCTAGCACACCACAGAGACCATTTTCTAACCTGTTCTTTAAAGAAAAGTCTCCCCTGATGAAGAATTGACAGTATCTGCACGCTGTGTGTCCCTGTGGTTTACCACCTGTATAGTTAGAACATATTTCTTAATATGTAACTTTAATTTTTGCCACTCATTGAACTGATTTCTTCAGGTCTTTCTCCCAGTGGATATGAAGAACAATTAATCACTGTGCTCTTGATTATAAAACTTTGCACATCACCAGAATACTTTGTCCCGCTCTCCTCAACGCGCACAACTACAGCAACGCTTTCTGAAGCACATAATGCCATGTAGGGCTCCTAAGTATCCTGATGCCCCTAGGCCACATAGCAATCAACTAGTTTCTGCTTTCTTGATAGTTTTAACACTGGGATAATAACTGCCTTGACAAACATCTATGACCTCTCCAAGTTTCCACTGGGGTTCCACAGGTAGAAATCAGGGCAGAATTTATCCCCATGAGTTTTTGAATTAATGCCTTGCAGTAGGAGGGAGAAAAGGCAAAATTAATTCTGTTGGTGCTAGCACAATTCCTCAATGACAGTTTGCTCCAAGACACTGATCCTTGTTCAAAGCAAGCATACTTGCAAGCGGTCTCATTTCATACGTGTGTCTTCTCCAGCAGAGCTTCTATAAACCAGTAGTTCTGCATCAAAAAAAGGTCTTATCAAGCTATGGAATGTTTAGATGTAGTCGGAGAAATAGATACTGGCAATTCACAGGCCTAAACAAGACATGACTTAAACACAAAGTTCAATTTGAAACAGCAAATTACAGGAAGGATGTACAAAGCCTGTATCCATGGGGAACCACGAGGGTTCTGGGGCTGAAAAGGATGTGGTATAGGGCAGTGTCTGTTGCTTCAAAATTCCTCCTTCATTTTAAAGCACTACTGTGATGGAAGAAGCCCTTCTTAGCCCTGACATCCTGAGGCTGCACATGCCGCTCTCACTCTGGGATGCCCACTTACCATGTCACATTGGCTTGGGTTCTGCCTGCTCCTTCCCTTATGCCTGCAAGCTCAATTGAACTTATGAAAATTCAAAGCGTCTTCTGTCCGTTTCATACATCATCCACAAATAATCAGTAGACAAAATGAATTTGTTGTCTGTAATTTGGAGGCTACACAAATGTCTCTGCTGTGTAACACAGAAAAGGGGAACAAAATTCAGGAGGAAAGCTTAATTCAGCATGGAGGAAAGCAGCAGAGAAACAGACAGAGAAAGAACACGAACAATAAAACACTTAACAGTGGGGAGAGTGACATGAGAAATACTTGTGTAAATTAGAGTTGGCCTTGATACCTTTGAGTGATGAAGGTAAACAAAGACACAAGTGAGCTTTGAAAGATCACCCCCATGAGTGGCTGTTTTCTCCATCCCTTGTGTTTTGTCTACACAATACACTTATTAATAATAACAATAGTTAGTATCTCTCCTCTAAGAGCTTTGCTAATACAAACTCAATAATGTTCACAGAGCTGTCTCAGCATTAGCCAGATTTAAAAAATGATCTCCTGAACAAGGTGCTGAGAGGTTAAATGACTTGTCTAAAAACACTAAAAGAGCCAGAATCCAACACGATTAGAACACAGGATCTCTTGTTTACTAATCAGATCACAGGGCTACATTTGAGACTGAAACCTTGAAATTTTCTCTTCTGAATAAAAATGCTGACCTGTGGTGCCAATGGCATCACAACTAAAAGCACAGGTTTTGGCAGGTCTAAGCACTAGACATCTGATTACAATGAACATACAGAAGAAACAAAAGGAAATCCTTAAGGTACGTCTTCCTCCATGGCGAAGGGGCGCCCATTGTTATCGTGCCAAGTGACTCAATATGTAGACACAAGAGGTATAACAATAATCACAGTTTTGTTTTACAGTGTACATGTGCATACATAAATGTTCCTGCACCTTGCTCTTCTGTATTCTAGAAACGGGCTATATGCCAAAGCCAGCAAATTTAGCAGTAGTTAGGAATTTACAGGAGGGCTATTTTTGGAAAAACAAATCACACCGGAAGCTAAAAAATGAGATAGGTATTTGGACCTCTACTTTATAGTGCATACTAAATTACTGAACTGAAAGAAGAAAGACTGGGCTGAACAGAAGAGACTTGGAATCATGGTCCTGCATCCCACTCCCAGCTTGTCTTCTGATTCACTCTGTAATCTTGAGCAAGCTGCTCAAGATTTCTGCCTTCACTTCCTCAGGACCTCAAGTTAAAAAGGATGATGGAGTTTTTTTTCTAGATATGAGTTATATACTTGCATATTTATTCTCTCTCACCTCCGCCAACAGAAAAAGGCCATTCCAGCCAGCACCATTCATTAGGTCCATATATTACTACCTGGTATTTTGCCTCAGTGCTAACCATGCAGGACTTAGTGACCATCTGGTTCCTAAGGATCCAAAGGACATGCCTTAATTCATGCCTCACTCTGCTGTTGCATTTTGGAAAGAGAATTGCTACTCCTTTCCAACAGAAATTCTCCTGGTTGTTCACAGAAAAATTGCAAAAACTGTAACTCACTACTCTCAGATGCAGAAATGTGCCCCCTACTTCCCCTCTGCTGCAACAGCTCCCTTTAATTTGCTGTGGAGTCATCAAATCCACAAGTGTTTTTAACTTGGGTCACCAGTGCAATTGTGAAGTTAACCTCCAGTGGTCAGGGAAGCTGCTCATCGTAGAAACTCGAGAATGTTGAGCAGAAAATGTTAAATACAATTCACTGGCCACAGACTGCCATTAATGCACAATATTTAAGCAACACAATGGCACGGCCCTTGCCAGTAATGTAAAAACCCACTGGAGCCAAGCCAGAAAGGCACAGTCTGCCTGCCTGAGTCATGCCTGGCCATCCTCACTGCGAAGGGAGGGCAGTCGCTGCTCACAGGGTACTGCACCCTTCAGCTAGTTGAAAACAAATCACTAAAATACTATTTTTAAAGTGGGGAGAAGAGGAGAGGAGGAAGGAGAAGGATGGCAGAACATCCTGTAAGAGGGAAAACTCTGAGGTACATAAGTAGCACTTTGGAATAAGGTTCTGAATTTCATTACAGAATATGTTGGGAACTTAAATGAGAAAACAAACAGCCTTAGCTTTGCAGTATTTCACTACCATATACTGTCTGACTACAATCAATTTTTGCCCACCATCTCCAAGCTCCTGGATTTTTATTTGTAAATGACTTGATTAAATTCAGACGATCTCAATCTACTGCATTTTCCCATCCTCTCTGCTTGCTTATTGTTCTGCCACTGCAGTCCCAAATATTAATTATTTCCCCCCAAATATTCAATAAACAGATTCTAAATGAGGGTAGATCAGCCTGATGCACAATCTGACATGCATTTATGAAATCACAATGCTCTTAGAAAGAGATTCTTCTCTTGCTAAAAGACCTAAGACATGTTATTTGGAGTGTTTTGTTGTATCACAGGAGAGATCAATTAGGTTTTTCTGCCTTCATCTACGTTCTAAAGCAGCTGAAGCCTTCCATGATGTCACCAGAAAGTTGTGCTGCCTTTTGTTTTGTTCTTGTATAAAAGACAAAAATTTGTTACGACATCACCAAAGAGAAGAAACTATCTTTTCTGCTATAAGGAATCTCCTGCTACTTGTCATTATCTCTAAACCAAAGCGCACGTATCCTCACTGACAAAGCGAGGGGAACTGTACGTCAACAGTCACACACTCACTCACCCTATTCCTAATAATATTCTGAACAGAGCAAAAAAGGATGATTTATTTGGGAGGCTGAAATTAAAGATCTGCAAGATTTAAGCTTTAATTTTTAAAGAAAACATCATTGGAACTTCTAAATCCTATTCAAGGGGGCTCTGACCTTTATCCGAGAACAGTTACTGTGCTAACGCTCTGGATGCATATTGAGGAAAAACACCGACAAAAGGCACCGGAATAGCTTTTACTTACAGGAATGCAGCGCAGCTTAATCTTTTTGTTTTTAAGGTGCAGTGATTTCAGCATCTACAATGTAACTTCAGGCAGTCTGAAAAGAAACAGGTTAAAATCTCTTTCAGTTATAATTGGTATTTCAGATTTAATTAAAAATTAAACTTTCATAATGTTTCACCATCCAAAGCAATGCATTATCAGTCAAGCGTAGCTTTTCTTTTTTTCTTTTTTTTTTCTTTTTGTTAAAAGAAGCTCTTCCCAGAGTAGTTTGCAATGAAAAAAGAAGGGGAAAAGGCAATTCAGAATAGCAAAATATATTTCTAGAGCAAAAGATCTCTGAATAACTTGGAGAGAAGCCTTCTGCCACTTAATTTTAACAATCAACCTTATACTAATTAAAAATAAAAATAAAATCATATAAAGGAATCACAATTAAAAAAGAGAGAAAAACACCATCACATACCAGTGACTGTGGGGGGAAAAATGTTAATTTCAGCAAAACAAGGACATTGCTAGGACCAGAATGTACGAACCAAAGGGAAAATATGGTTTTAAATAATGCCAGCCAATAGCATTTTTAAAAATCAGTTCTACAGCATTTAGCACTTTCAGACTGTTGCATGGAGGAGCACAGAAAGACAGACAAGTTCAAAAAGAGAAAAATCTGTTCTGAAAACTGTACAGGGCAAAAGGCCCCCTGTACCCTTTGTTAGGGATGAAACAGCTACTCTATAAAACTGTAACATTTCTTATCATGTAACAGAAATGCCATTTTATTGTGAAAAACAGATGATTAAGAAGTGGTAACTGTAGACATAGCATTTTAACAGATGCAAAAAATAATAATAATAAAAAAAAATCAAAGTACAGTTGGAATGACAATAAAACTCCAGGGGGTTGCAACATAAATATGAGTTTAAATGTTACACTGGAGTTTAAAACCTATGGTTTTAATTATATCTAATTATAAAGGCTCTAAAACCAGGAGGAATGAGAAAAACAAAAATATTAATAATAAATTAACAGAATTTTGCAATAGGTTGTCAGGATATGGCCTCATAATAACAAACCATACAGATATACACATACCATGTAGCAGTGATTCAACAGAGAAACAAATTTCAACTTGATTAAATTCTATTTTAAAAACATGACAGTAGAACTAACTTTCTTTGCTTTTTTTCAGTAGAATTGAATTTACCCTATTCATAGTCAAAGGGTACATTAAAGGGTACAGACAGAGATTCACAAATAAATTTTCATTTCAAATGGAATCCTGATTTTGAATGTCCCACAGTCTAGGGGTAATGTGTAACTAGAATTTGTCTTTTTTCCTCTCATGAATTAAAAAAATAAAAAAAATATTTCTCCATACTTTAATATTACAGAATCTTTCCCAACTCTTTCCTACAGATGTTTAAAAAGAAAAACATTCTGTCATATCACAAATGCTGCCATGCACACGTAGTCCCATGCACATATATACTACAAACATGAGCGAGCTAAAGAACTTATTTCAGGGTTTAAATCTTTAACTCTGTGTAGATCAGAGGTCTTAAAAGGCAGGAGGCAAAGCAGAGACCACAGAAGTGGACAGCGCCGCAGAAAACAGCAAAATTTAAGCAGGTCCCTTCAAACAAGAAAAGCAAGAATTCACACACAATAGTTTCATAAGATAAAAGGTTATCTTTAACATTTTTCTAATGATACAAAAATTGAGACATTAGACATCCAAATGGTTTGGCCAAAAAAAAAAAAAAAAAGAAGAATCATTTGAGAAACATCTTTCCTCAGGCTTTACTTTATCCCAACTTCAGCTCGAGTAACTGTCCTTCGTTCTCTTGATTGGCACCTACTAAGATATATAGTGGAATAGTGGAGAAATCCCGGGTGGAGGGGGGGATCCTAAATCTACTAGAAATGGGCAATGGATAAGTACAAACAGTTTCAGTGAACTTCTATTTTGTCCTTTTCCTTCCCCTTCTGAATTCATGCTTTTTCTAGTATCTTGAAGACTGTAAGGCTGCCTTTCTGGCAGGGAAGGAGAGAGGCAGTGGTATTTGCAATCCAAAGCTGTTCCTTTTAATGAATGCAATGAAAAACTGACCTCAACTGAGAAAACAAGGAGCATTCACTGAGGGTGAAATGTATCCCTGTATAGAGAGCCAGCATACAGACAGCACCACTGAAGCCCTATTCTGATGACCTAAATAGGAATAAATTGGTGGATGGACTTCATCACAGTGAATTTTGTCCAAAGTACCATTTTCTTGTAGAGAAGGAGGAAGTGTTTTCCCCTCTCCTATTAAAGCAAAGAGATGTGTCACCCCGTACCGGGCTCCAAACCCTCCTCATAACTGTCCTTTCATTTTGACAGCTCTTTGCCAGCAGTTCTAACCTGAAATATTTCCTGCTCTCAGCTCATTCTTCTAACTGGAAAGAAGAGCAAGGAATTGCAAGGGCTAGTGTTACTCTGCAGGTCACACAGCAGGACCTAGAGTTATCCATGGAGCAGCCACCCCCTCCACAAGGCAGGGGAATGGGTTTAGCAATTCTCAAATGACTCTTTTTGCCATTTGGTGCTGGGGAATGTCTTACAGGAGTGGTGTCACCCTGCCCTTGGGAAGGGCAAGGAAGGTGGCCCAGCTCCAGAGGGATGCCCAAGCATGCTGAGTATGGCAGGTCGGGAACGAGGTACACGAGTAGGGCATCACAGGAAAGTAAGTGTTTGTTCTCAATAAAGGTTTTAAAAATAAATCTCAAAAGGTAAACATCTTTCACTATTCTTTTTCACGATGCTTCCTTGCCATAAAATTTAGGCAGAGCCTGAAAACAGAGAGAGCAAAGCTACTGACCAACAACTGAAGGTTATTTAGCAATAGTCCATGACCTGCAAAACACCTGACTCTACTGGCCTCTAGCCACCCCTTCCACGGGAATCATATTCATTCCATGTAAAAATTAAATAAAACAAACAAAAACACTCATTTGTTATCTAAAAATATTTCAACAATAATGTTGTCTGTTAGCAAGAAGGAAGCTCCCTATCTGGAAGGATTTGATTTTCCATGAATACCTGAACTCAACTGGAGAAGTTGAATAAGAATCATATGCGGTTGATTAGTTATGGCAGGGAGGGAAGGTAGTGGAGAATCTAGCATAACACTTATTGTCACTTGATCATTTCCAAAGTACTTGTTTGTATCATTGCTCTCACTCCTGGAGCTGCAAACCAGTGATGAAGCAGCAGCCAAAAACCAAAATAAATAAAAAAAATCTCATAAAACTACACACAAAAAGCAAAATATTAATGTCCTAATTCAGGCAAACCCTTGCTAAATATATAAAGAAAGCCCTTTTGAGGAACACAGGTTGAGGGAAGAGATCAAGCCCACTAATTTGAAGAGAACTTGCACACAGGCACAGGGGGCAGTCAAGCAACCTCACTCTGATTTCAGAATCCAAATTAGGATTAGCATTTACGGTATGGCATGTCGTATGCTTTCTGGTGTCTGAGGTTTGGAAACATAACCAGGGCTATGGACTAGCTGTGTCACATAAATCCAAGAAGCCGATCTGCTCTGTACGGATGGGTTTCCTCAGCTAACAGCAAACAGGCAAACTTTGAAATCGGAGCCCATATAGGCGCGTCAGCACAATGCTCTCTCTGGGCTCATTAGTAATGCAAAGGAACAAATCTTATTAACATAGATATAGCATTACACCAACACAGCGAGCCTGTTTCTGCTCTTCAAGGTTAAGGTACTTCAGCTAGCATTAGTGCAAGGGTCTCTGCTCTACAAAAGAGTCTACTTTGTACTGCAACACATTTGTCTTGAGGCAGGATAATAATAATAAAGCAATGCATGCATTTAAGAAGCCTCCTAAATCGGGGTATCTCCACCTGCAATCAGTTCATTGGAAAGCCAGGTGCCTACACAAAATGTACCTTGCTTATGGCTTATGGCCACCTTTGAGATTGAAGCTCCTCAGCAAGTACTCTCCACTGCAAAATTTAACTTCCAAGCCATGGCTGTTGCAAACAGCAAAGTATTTTCATCAGGAAAAAGATATATTTCTGCCCAAGATATACTTGTCACCAAGAAAAGGTGTTTGAACTATTCTGAGTATAGAAAATACTACCTTTGGGCACAGACTAACACAGAAACTCCTTGAAATTCAGCTTTCAGCAAGTTACGAGAGACTCAAATGAATAAAAGTCCTAACACATAAACAACCCGATTGGTCACCATCAAATAACTACTGTGTGCGGTTTGACCCAGAGGGACGCGCACCTGTTCAGCACGCTGGATCCCTTGCAGCACCATCCACCCCTCTCATTTGCTCCTCCAGCTAATAAAGTAAGCAAGAAGCACTTGAGAAACCAGCTGTGAAAGCACATTAGTAGCTGAACTTCTCAACCCACTGAAGAGTTAGTTTCTTTACAACGGCACTTAAGGCCTGACCTGGAATCCTGCCGTGCAGTTTAGCAGGGAGCAGTGCTGTAGCCAGGTGGGCTGCATTCGCCTAAATACCTCTTGAAGCTTTCCTCCTACGCAGGGGTGATGATGGTAATCAAGTTGGCTGCTGAAAACCATGATATTCCCTATTCCAACTGTTTTCTTGCACAAGCTGTCCCTAGATCCTGTTTATGTTCCCAAGAAACAGGAACAGTGACAGCATGCAGCTTTCATGAGGCCTTGCCCAAGCAATTCTTTCTCTAAAGATACAATGTTTTTGTGTGAAACTGCTCCAAAGCTGATATTCTCGAATATCTCTCAGAATACAGCTCGAGGACTTCGCTTGTACCCTTTACAAGTCACTGTAGCATATAGGCTTCTCCTAGCTCTTTTCAAGGTTCGTAATGCTTTGATCTTCACAGCCTCGCTGCTCCTCTTGAATGGTATCATCTCCCATGGCTCAAATTATCTTTAGTGCATAAAATGGTAATACCTGTTAAGAAGCAGGCTCTATCGTATAATCACAGCAGAACCTTCACATTTGTTCTGGTTTAACACAGAAACGTACATCAATAAATGTTTCATTGTGATGGGGGTTTCAGTGCGGTGACAAACTGGGCGGATAAAGGAAATGTGGCGGATATAATTTGTTTGGATTTTAGCAAGGCCTTTGACACAGTACCACACAGGAAGCTCTTAGAGAGCCTAGAGAATTATGGTCTGGATAATAATACAATAAGGTGGATAAAAACTGTCTGACAGATAGGAAGCAATGAGTTATTAATCAATAGTATTAGATAAGAATAGAAAGTGAATCTACTCAGATGCCTAGCAATAGGGGCTAGGATTACTATCATTAAACAGATTCATTAAATATCAGAAAAAAAAGAATGTAAATGTTGACAGCGTTTTAAGTTGATGATTCAGGAATAAGAAATATATCAAATATGAAAGGATATTGAGGATCAAAACTGTAAGATCCATATAACAGATGTGCATGAGCAGAACAATGCAGTATTTAATATATATTAAAATGCACAACTGTTATTAAATACTGATACTGAATTTGATTTCGAACTCATAAAGTTTTCACCATGTGAATATGGGACTATGCCATATTATTCTGCACTAGAATCATCTAGTTGTGAAACTTGCTTATTTTCAAAGCAAACCAAAACCAAGACCTCAACCACTGTGGTCAGGCAAGAACATCTAGGTTCTTTTCCTGGAGTAAGAATATTAGCTCTAATGTCATAGCCAAGTTTAAAGTAGTTGCGTATGACCTTAAATCGTTCCTTGGAAACAGGGTCCTTCCTGAGTTTCTACTGAATTCCCCCCTTGCACGGTTAAAACATTTACGTTGCTGTTCTGGGGTAGACAACACTGAGGTGTCTCCAGAGAGACACTGTACGCATAATAACTCACTGTTTAATAGGTATTTCCTCTCTCCCTTCCCTACCTCCACAGATCTGCCCTGGAGAGCTTCAGTCTGACGTTTATCTATGAAAGAGTGAGATCTTGGATGAAAAGCAATTTACTGTGGTGAAATGAAAGACCACATGGCAACACACATACATTTCATAGGACATATGGCAGACAAGATCAAAGTGATAAATCTTTATTCTGAATTCCAAATGTCCTAAGTGTTATACAATTAAATGTGACAGTTGAATATTTTCAGGATAAACTCAGCAGCATCAGCAGGGTATGAAATTCATTACACCCTACACTTTCTCCCTTACTAATGCAGGAATGTTCCTTTCCTTGTACAGAGAATAAGCCCTCAGGCACCACAGCTCAAACTAAACTTACTTGGGCTACTCCAAGAACAAGGACAAGCTAACTTTTACTGGCATCACCTTAGGGGCAGCACTTGGGAGGGATTTTGGTGTGTAAGAAGGGACATGCTATCTTGTAATAGTAGCGTTATCTGAGTCAGGATGATAAGCAGAGTTTGGACTTCATTTAAGCAGGTGCATCTCAAGGAGTATCAGTAGCTCTCTTCCAGATTAGGCGTTTATCCTACAATGTACAGAAATGCAAATCAGATGCACACTTTTATTTATGCACATTATGTACTCGCTCGTAAGTAAGGCCATTAACCTGAAGTTCAAAAGAAGCTTCATCTTGCACCATGTCATGTAGAAAACCATGCTCAGAAGTTTCACATTATACCAGCTTACATAACTGCCATAATTAGCTCAAGGCCCAAGGAGGATAATGAACAATATCTTATTGTACGAGCTCTTCAGATTCAGTAGTACAGGGACAATGCAACCAAAATCCCTCAATTTCATTCATCTCAGAAATCTTTGGAAATTTAATACCGAAGGACTCAGAAACCTTTGGACTGTATTCTAAATCAGCTGCTTCAACTTAAATACAACACTAATATGAGCTCTCAAATATTTTCTAGTCAAGTCCGTACACATAATTCTTGTTAAATTAGGCACCACCCTACAAGAAGTGAAATTAAGATCAAGCTAGAACTATACAAAAGTTCAGAGAAGTTCATCTCCTGCATTATCTCTATTGTATTTTTTTTCCGTAAACAATACAGAAAAGAACATTATCAGCAATGATTCAAACTGATCAGTGTGTCAGAACAGGAAATAATATGTGAAGAAATGGAAAAGGAAAAAACACTTCAATTTACTTAAAATATTTGTAAAGACAAAAATATTCATATGGCTATCCACATCCTATAAAATTTATCTAGTAAAGCAACAGCATCAATACTTAAAATGCATAAAATGGATCTGTGAAAAGAATGACAAATTTTGTTAGAGACCAAGAAGCAGGGATGTTTAAATTTATTGCGGAACTTCATTCAGAGAGCTCAGCATTCCACTGGCTTGGTCCAGTACTAGTTATGTTCGTAGCCATTCCATGGACCTTGAGCCTGGCTCTCTACTCTGCTCTGCAAACACATGTATGCAACAAGTAATATTTATCTCACTTCAAAAAGCTATGATGAAATGGGCCAAGTGGAGCTTCTGCAATGGCTGAATTGTTCCAAGTGCCAAGACTGAAATTCACTTTGGCTTGCCTTGCACTACAAAATTCAAAATGCCCTTAACAGATAGCAAAGGATTCTTATTAGAAAATTAAGGGCCACACCTGGAGTATTGTGTGCAACTCTGGGCTCCGCAGTAAAAGAGGGATCGGGAACTTCTAGAGAGGGTCCAGCGTAGAGTGATGAAAATGATTAAGCGACTGGAGCATCTACCTTATGAAGAAAGACTAAGCGAGCTGGGCCTGTTTAGCCTGGAGAAGAGAAGACTGAGAGGGGATCTGATCAACATGTACAAATACCTGAGGGGAGAATGAAGGGAGGATAAGATCAAACTCTTCTTGGTGGTGGCCAGTGACAGGACAAGGGGTAAGGGGTATAATTTGAAACACAGGAAGTTTAATCTCCATGTGAGAAGGAACTTCTTTCCTGTGAGGGTGACAGAGCCCTGGAACAGGCTGCCCGGAGAGGCTGTGGAGTCTCCTTCCCTGGAGATCTTCCAAACCCACCTGGATGCCACCCTGTGCCACGTGCTCGGGATGTCCCTGCTGGAGCAGGGGGGTTGGACTAGATGATCTCTAGAGGTCCCTTCCAACCTCAGCCATTCCGTGATTCTGTATTCAACCTCTTTTATAATCTATACTTAAATAAAACATATAAGATCAAAACATATTCTCATATGGCCAACTAAACAAACAAACTACAAAATTGATTTGCTAAAAAAAAGAAAGAAATTGTCATAATTGCTTCTGATTGATAGGGAAGAAGAAATGTTCATGTATACAATTAGTAACTAGATTTCAAATAAAATAATAATTCAGTAATTTTAAAATAATAATTCAGTAATTTTCAAGTCTTTTCCAAAATACCAGAAGTGATTAGAACACATTATGGACCAGTCAACTGCCAAGTCTCATGTTTGAAATCAAAGCTGTTTTTAAATTTCCTGAACAACAAAAAAGCATTTTAAAACTGGTAACATTCAGTCATGGTGATATAAGCAAATACCAGCCAATCTGAATCTTGGAACATTCCTGATCTAAAGCCTCTGTGTTGCCACTGAGCCCAGAAGAGTATTTCAAGCCCAACTGCTAAGTAAGTCAATTAAAATAATAATCACAACTAAGAAAGAATCATTTACATATTATATAACTCTTTAATTCCATCAAGGTACACTTAAGATTTAAAACTAGCAGAGACCCTTCAAGATTTCTTGTCATTACAGCTCTGAGATGCTACTTCACTTTTGGGATGCATTGCAGCCTGTTTCTCTAAAGATATACGCAGCTACCAGAAACTGTCTGCAATTTGCACAGAAGGTCAAAGAGGCTTCCTCCTTCTGTACCTCCTCCTTAAAGAGCTGAGCACTCCTGAAGTATGTTTTCTGCAAATAATACACAAATAATGTACACTCTGAAAGGAAGTTGTATTGAGGTGGGGTTGATCTCTTCTCCAAAATAACTACTGACAGGACAAGAGGAAATGGCCTTAAGTTGCACCAAGGGAGGTTCAGGTTAGACATCAGGAAAAATTCCTACACGGAAGGAGTGGTAAAGCACTGGATCAGGTTGCCCATAGAAGTGAGGGAGTCACCATTCCTGGCAATGTTCAAGAAACGTGCAGATGAGGCGCTTAGGGACATGGTTTAGCAGGTATGGTGGGGATGAGCTTATGGTTGGACTTAATGATCTTGAAGGTCTTTGCCAACCATAATTATTCTATTCTAAATGAAGTGTGCATAGCTTGGAAGAACTCTTTAGTTTTTTTATACATGATGAAGAACATTTTCTGAAACAATTCAGGTCAGCACAATCTTTGCCCTCATCCATACTGGGCAATGCATAAGGAACAAAAACCTGTATCTTCCACACTGAAGGCACTTCCAAAATACATTAAGCCTGATAGGAAATAACTAATGCTGTTCTGTGACCATCTCTGTAGAGATTGTTTCGTGGTTATTCTAACATATGCATGCAGGAAAAAGAAATAAGATACGAAGCCAATATTTTGGGCAACAGTTTACAAGAAAAAACACAAGAATGCAGGAGTTACATACACCCTTAAATTCTCACCATGCATCTGTGTTTACTAATAAAAACCATTAGATAAAGTACAGTATTAGCTAATGTCAATTGAATGAAGCTTTGCTTTCATTTACGTGTAGTCAAATAACAAGCAAATGAATTAGAAAATAACAGGGTCTTTCCTTTTCCATAACCAGGTACAACAACACAGACAACATTACTTCCCAGCAGATCTACTGGAGATGCTGCAGTAGAGTTGGACCAGTTGTCAGGGCTTCTGCTCTAACCATGTGATACAACTCTCCCTCATGCACTTTTTGCTTTTAATCTAAGCTTTTATTCTTTAACACTGGTTACAGCATTAATTAGCTTTGTGTTTCCTAACTGCGACTGGAACTCATGCTTGGGCAAAAGAGGAACTTGCCATCTCCTGAGTCTCCTCTCTGTCCTCACCGTGTGGAAGCCTGTACAGGGCCCAGCGCAGCAGACACCTGGCCACCACACAGACAAATAAAGCTCTCTCCAAACACTGCAATTAGAAATGGTTCTTTCACTGGTGAATTATAGGAGGAAAGTCGCCGTCCTTTGTTCTAAGACACATAAAGCCCAAAAGAAGGAAGTCCTACACAGTAAATGTGTACAGAACTATTTCCTACCTCTGCATGCTGCAGAAAACCCCACTGTGTTAAGTAAGATCCTACCAAGGCCACTTGGATGTATTACCCTATTAAACTGAGCATTTCCTTATTGCCTTTTAAATCCTAACGAAATGTTCCAGGCCAATGTTTATCTGCAGTACTTTTGGAGAGTAGAATGCCATTTTTCTTAATGTTGCAAACCTGAACAATGGTCTATGTACCCATGGGGAAGCTCTTGCTAATGGCCAGCAGAGAACTGGTTAGTCACATTGCTCCGGTTCACCTTATTCCCACTTGCTAAACTGCATTAAAAAAAAAAAAAAAAAGGCAGCCAAAAATACATGAACGCAGCTGTTGTTACGTTTCAAGGAGAGCACTACGCAGTTCCAGCCTGGAGGGGAGGGAAGTCTCACAGCTATGAGCAAGAGGAGCACTGTCTCCGATTTCCTAAAACGCCTCCCACATTGAAATGTGGTCCGTTATCAGCAAAAAAAAAAAAGTGCAAGAACTCTACCTTCAAGTTCCCACAAATACAGTTCCCATAAGGAAGGGTTCTTAGCTTTGAGTTATCACTAAGCTAAAAATAAAAATGTTCAGGAAACTTATTACCCTGAAAAGTGATTTCACATATGATCTGTAAACATGTTGCCCTTATTGGCAAAATAGCACGAGTTTGAAAGCTGAAAGCCAGAAATATTAGAGCAAGACATCTTTAAATATATTTTGCAACTCAAAATTTTAGATTTGTGCACTTTTTCTACAATATACTGTAAAATAATCTAAAAGACCTAAATAGAGCAGGGATAAAGGAGGAAGGAGAGTGAGAAGAAACCTCCACTTTGAAAGGTAGTATTTTACTATAAGAAATCCAGGTTTAAAGTAAGAAATCTGGGTGTTATCTTCCTTTCAAAATCTCATATGCATCTCTGAGGCACATGACTTGCACAATTGGGGGAAGTGAGGAAGAGGGAGAGATTCATATTTTCAAATTAGTGGGTATGGTGTATATCAGAAATTATTTTTTTTAATAAAAAATGTAGTTGAGCTATAGAAGCAACACTAATAATTAGCTTCCTTTAATTGAAAACATCTTTTATGATCCCTGTTTTTTCCACTTCTGCTGTACCTTCTCTTGGCACTTTGAATGATATGATACTACTTTCTTGAAAGGCATAGTAGAGAACTTCTTGGTTGTTGAGAGCAGGGCATCACTCATATTTTTACTAAAGTTGAAAGCATTAAGCAGGAGAGTGTTTGGTATTCTTTTGGGTGCTGCAAATTTTGTTTATTAATTACTGTAATGCAAGTACTTAAGCAGCACTTGAAAAAAATACATATCTTACTGAAAGAATCAACACAACAGTTAATATGGAATTAAAACAGTGTGGAATCACATCTAAGAATTTCAATAACTTCTTTAGTTAAATAAAGAAAAATCAGTTCTGTCACTGTCATTGCTTGAAGGAAGGAGAGACAGACAGACAAGGCAGACGGGCTAAGGAGAACTGTGAGGAGAACAACAAACGGATCCTTTTTTTCTGGTCATACTGAACACTCTCAAAAGGAAATTAAAGTGTAAAGATCCAAAACAGAGCTCCTATTTATCAAGAAGAATTAAAATACTGCTACTGCCAGTGAAGTTCTTACAGATAACTCTGTTACTATCCCTCAACCTAGAATATCAATATCATTAATGGAAGATTAAATGCTAAAACAATATACTTCAGGTTTAGGGTCAAGGGTGAAGGAAAGCAATAAAATGACAAAGTGAATTATCATTGCAGATCCCTTCTTGCAACCAAGTAACATGGTTCTTCATAATGCCATGTCATGCCACGCCAACAGGGTCATGCAGTGAGAACCAAAACAGCAGCCCTTTCTGCGTGATCTACATGAAATGACTACGCAAAGAGATCAGATCGTGCCTAGGATCGTCCTCCCCAAACTAAAACTTTTGCAGCCTTTAATAAGCTCTGATAGTCGGTACTGTGCTGTATTTAACAAAAACGCCATGCTATACTGACATGTGCATTGCCATTGGCACCGCTCATCTACTGAACCTCCCCTTTCCAAAGAGAAGTGGCCCTGGGCCTTTATTTCACTCGGGGCAAGAACAATGCAGCTCAAGACTTCACAGCTCATTTCCTCTTCTGCAGGTCACCCCAATGCTGCACTCCAGCTGCTTATTATCTTTTGACAACTGGGACAAGTTGGCCCTCTGTAAATAACTGCTGGTAAAAATAAAGGAAGACCCTGAGTCAGAAAAACTGGATTAATTTGGTATAGTTAAATGTAACTTCTGACTGATGACTCCAGAGATTTCTTATATTATGCCTGCTGGCAGATACTCACTGAAGACTCCCCACAGAATAGAAAAAAAAGATTCAGACACCAGAGTACAGAAAACCATATGTGACAATAGAATAGAAATGGAAATTTTGGTGGCTTTAGAGACCCCTATAGAGGAAGCAGCTTCACCTTAACTTTCCAAACCCCAGAACAAGAGCCCAACTCCAAATACCCTCTTCCTATAGTGAAACACTCTACCAAATTCTAAAGGCAGTAATCCTTTCACTATAGAACAGAGGAACATGGATTTATGACATATCAAATGGTCAGCTGCATGCCAAACGGACAGCAAAGGAGCCGAAGTTCAAAGCATACGGGGACAACAAAGTCCATCACTCAGCATCCCTATGGGTTCTGGGAGGTCGCTAAGTGGCTGGCTAAATCCCTTCCATCTTCTACAAGGAGCTGTAACTACTGTTATCCTCTGTAACCTGCCAAACTAAAGGACATCGGGGAAGAAGACTCCCATCTCACCAGAGAGGAAGGAGACAAATCCTGTGGCAAGGTCCTCCTTTTGGAAAAGCAGTGGCACCATCAAAGCAGAGGATGTTGCACACCTAAAGCAGAAGTACACTAGAGGCAGGGTATAATTAGCATTTGCCTGCCTGGAGCTCTGAAATCTGTAGCTGAGGAGGAGTACTCAGCAGGAGTATTTTGTAACACGGCAGGCCACAAGGCACGACCATTTCAAAACACAGCTGTCTGTAAGTATGTAAATACATGTAACCATGGAGGGGGTACCTGTGTTATGGTTGTACAAATGTGGTGCAAGAACACATGTAACACATGTAAGTAGTAAAATCTCTAGGATTAGGATGCAGAACAGGCAGGAAAGATGTCTATTGGGAATGCAGCAAGTCCTGGTCCTAAAAATAAGGTGAACCATGCTGGGAGCAGCTGAGATTCCTCTCTTTTCTGAAGGGAAGGAAGAAGAAATGAGAAGCACAAAAAGTAAAAATAAGTGAAATAAAAATAATAAGTAAGGGGAATCAGGGAGGAAGACACGTCCCCCATTAAAGAGCCCTTGAGACGGATCACCTCCAACTTGCTGACTAAGACCATCAAGGACATATTCCAAATCCTCCAACTATTTGCCATCAACTCTCTAGTATTGTATATTCGAACCTAATGTAGGATAAACTTGTTAAAACCAACTGAATATGCAGTGCTAATAATAATGTTTCAATATGCAGTGCTAATAATAATGATGAAGAACAAGCCATTGGCCATTATGTGCCCTGTTAATAAAAGTCAGTCTAGTAAAGATTTTTTTTGATGCCTGAAACTGTCCCCCTGATTGACTCATCCCCAACACGTCCCCCCTACAGTGACGTTTCATTCCCCAACACGTGCACATACTCACTTGTAAGAGCTGGGAGGTGGTGCAGGTGCCAGATGCGCTCCAAAAAAGTAGCAGCTAGAAAATTGTAAGGCAGGCTGTGTAATGCACTGGTTTTAATCGATAAGTCTGCAAGTTCCTAAATTCTCTAAGCAAGCAATAAACTGGAGACCATAGGCTGGAACGCTTGAGTCTTCTGTACTTGATGCTCAACATCTCACTGCACAGGTCAATAAACTCTCTTTATTCCTGAGATATATTTTTCATTAATTTAATTATTAACTTTTTGTTTATTGAAGTTCAGGTTTGGAGTTCTCCAAAGCCACAGTTGCTCTCCCACCTCTCCTTCGCACTGCTCAGCTCCTAACGCAGGCTCGCCTCTTCAGAGCAACGCTTTCACCAGCTGGCGCAGGAGTGAAGCAGCCACCTGAAGACAACTGGTTAAGACAGGGCATCTCCTGGCCTGCGACTTACAGCGTGGGCCCACAACGAGGCACAGCCCTGAGGGCTGCCAGTCTGGGATTCCCCAAAGGTGCCCAGCAGACAGAGAGTGAAAAAAAAAAGTCTGGAAGAGTAGGCTGCGAATCAGTCTGCACGCCTTTTTTTCATGTTAAGAGACTTCTTTCTGTTTGCAGAACACACTCTGCGAAGTAAATGTCTGAATTCTTTATTGTTCCTTGTAGACTTTACAAGCCATCCCAGGGTGTTGTCACAGAATACAAGCTGAAAAATACTTTTTTCTTCTTCTACAAGCACTTCTATTGCCCTGTTTGCCAATACCATCACTTTCCCAGAAGCTGTCAGTAAAATGACAACCGATACCTGCAGAGGAAATAACTGCAATACCTCAAGCCATGCAGTGTGACAGCAATGTACAAGTGCTGACTATATTATACACTAAAGTTCACTTTTCCACTGCATCATTTTTAATATCATATGACTTCAATGATTTTAGTGCAGTAACCCCCAACTTGACCCTCATTTACACCTTAAATTAGACCCGCGGCATGTATGAAAAGCTGTTTATAAGAACTGGACAAAAGCAATAACCCATCATTCTCAAGGCTTCTGCCTTTCCCATCTGTACCCTGAAAGCGCACTGTGCAGTCACGGCGCAAGTTTCAAGTACCTGCACATAGTTTTCCTCTCTGCCTGTTTTCCTAGTGAGACTAAAATACCATAACCATGTAGCCCTTGTTCATAACCAATGCTATGACAGAGCTCAAGTCCTACATGAAGGAGGATACTGGTGGCCCTTCGAGTGTGCTAGTCGTACGTGGACTCTACACACAGTAAGTGCAGACGGAGCAATATATGCCTTGTGCAGCGAAGGACACCCGCTGCTCTAGGGAAGGTCCTTGAGTAGCTGCCTAGTTATTCTGCCCTTCCTGAGTTATGATCTTTGCATTAACTCCTGACAATGTTTTCCTTCCCTAGGAGGCAGCATTTTCAGAAGCATCTGGCTGGGCTAAAAATCTTAATGGGCTTACCATGCAGCAGGTCAAAACACATCATCTTACCACCATTTCTGTGTTTCCCATAATTATGTTCCAGAGTAATCGGTTGGGTTGCACTAGCAAAGGAATAAAGAAATGCAATATATGGCCTCCAGTACTGGCAGGATAAGGCAGTCTAAGGCAGAGCACAAAAAACCTTGTACTCGAATACCTCCAGATAGTATAAAAGTTTGGAAAATTATCTCAGCCTCCAGCTGGTGGCCCAGGTCCTTCTGTTTTCATTTCCTTGTGTTCCACTTTACATCCTAACTCTGAGCGTCTTTACCAGCACACACTAGTGATTTCCAAACCATCAGCTCATATTTAGTCCCTATTTTCAACTGCACACTAGAGACCTGCACCTATTCCACAAATAGAAAGAATCCAAAAGCTTTCCCCTAGGCTCCTGCTTAGGATTTCATTATTAATTATATTTGAAGGTTATACAGTTAAAATACTAACTTTTTTTATTTGAACATTTATATTAAGCTGCTGAGATTTCTAGCAGCTTAGTAGCATTATTTCTATGTAAGAGAATAAGCCTCTTAAATTCTGCACGCAGACCTCTCGTCTAAAATGAAAGATTTTAGAAAGGCACTGAAAGGTAACGCTGAGTTAATGACGTTTTTTAAACTGAGACCTCACAGGCTGATCATAAAGGAGTCTATCAGTTCTGCTCCCCCTTGACCTCAAGCCCCTACACATGCTCTGCCAATGGTGCCTGAACATAAACAAAGTTTAGCAAAAAGGCTAGTTCCAGAAGATGTACCTCAGACTCATTGCTAGTTACAACTCATTGCTTGCAGTTTCTATTTCCATTGTAATAAGATATTTAAATATTTGGTAGCAAAAACCAGAAGGCTGTATTTAACTTTTTTTTTTTTTTTCTTCCAGAGATAATCAAGGGTAGTTATGAGAATCATCCATCAAAGACAGAAGATTGTAGGATAATGAGATTTTTTTGCAGGCAAAGATGTTGGCTGACAGACCTGATGACCTCGGGTCTGTTCCAACCAACTGCTACTTCACAACGCAAAATGAAACCCACATTCTAACCAGGAGGCCAAATTTTGATTTTAGATATATGCCAGTGCAAGCCCAGAACACCAACCCCTGTACAAAACAAACAAAACAAAAGAAAACAAAAAAAAAAGTTATTTCTGTTACACTGGGTCAATTTCATATTTAATCAACTGATTTAAGCCAAGAATTAGACCTCTGGTGGATCAAGTGCTGAAAGAAAGAAAAAAGAAAGAAAAAGCACGTGCTATTTTTAAATCAAATGTATATTTATTCAACAAAACAATAGAAAGCCACCATCTTTTCCTACGTGCTAGAGCCTGACTTCTTAATCCATTAATTTTCTAATACTTTGCCTCTTTGTGAACCTCAAACAAACCTCTCTTGCAATCTTTTATCCATCCTATTGATTCTGATGCACAGAAAGGTCAATTTTCATAAGTCTACATCAGATTCCAGAGCTGGACCTATCCACTGTAAACCTGTGTATATGATTCATTATCAGCTTGCCTGCTTTCAAGGATTCGCACCAATTTGTAGCAACAAATCTATCTGTTGTCCACCACAACCATCTACAACATCAAAAAGAGCTTGACTGTTATTTTCAAGATGCTAGCGCCATAAACACATCCTTGCAGTCTGGAAAGTGAACACCCCTCAGAAATGCTGTTGATCCACATACCTGGATTAACTAGAGCTCGCAAATGCACCAAACACGGCTCTTCACGGGATTACAGCAAGCCTCCTACCAGAGCGCAATGGGTCGAGCAAAGGTTGCATAATTGTAACTACCCACTGGCTGCAGCTGTATCACGGCCTTGAAAACCACCTCTTGGAAAATATATACGGTATAAGAATATACTTCATAAACTTAGGGTGTGTTCTATCTCCCTAGCTCTGTACAAACATTAACTAATTTGTGGGGGCAAGTTGAACAGAAATGTTAAATGGATTTTAAACACAATGAAACAACCATGCATTTAATTTCACTCAAATAAATACAGATGAAGGGCTTGCTTTTGCCATCTCACCATCTCAGGGGAAATAGGAAAGGTGGGGTTTTTTTTGCTGTTGTTGTTGTTTTCTTTTCTTTTGTTCTTATCCCAGAGCAGATGAGAACAGATAAGTTCCCTAGATTTTATGGAGACGGTCTTCCAAATTTAAGATGTGCAAGAAAACTGAGAGGAACCTGGGCAGCACCTTAAGAAAGTCAGAAGCCAAGAAACCACAGAGCCATTTTTACTGAGCAGTGCAAAATGCTGAGTCCTTGCTCCTGATCTCTCTTGCCTTTGGAAGGAACCCCACAGACATCCCTTGTGCATTTGCAGGTCTCGGAAGCTGCAGGAGGACAGCCTAAGTCTCAGCACAACTTGCCGCTGCTTCATCTCACGTGTCAACTTTCAGCCTGGGGTGAAATTTTAACAGCCAAGTTATAAACCTGTGAAAACAGGGGCCTGCAGTTGACAAACCCTCAACTCTAGCAGTGCACGTGGCACTGATCATAGTCAAAACTGCCCCATTTTACAGCACCTGGCAAGGCTGGAATTCAGCTATTATCAGGCATAACAATAAACTTCTGCTGGTGACTCAGGCTCTCAGCCTCAGATTTACATTCCCTCTGTCACTAAGAGTTTCTAAAAGTTAAACAATTTTATATAAAAATCCAGCAAAAAACATTTATATTACCAATGGTGTTTGTTCCCATTGCCTTTGCACTAAGCCTGCACATTGCCTGGCTTTCCTCCTGCTCTCACTTATGAGCTGGGGTCAGCCGTGAAAAACGAGAGCAAAAAGGAGCCTGGCTCCTTATGCAGCCCACTCTTGATAAAAGAAGCTGAGCATGAGGATGTAAAAGGTCTGGGGGGTTGTTACCTGCAATCTCCGGGGGCTGGCACCGAGCCCATCACTATTCGGACACTTCTCATGCACAGCTTTCCTTTCTCTGAAGTTTCCTTTCCTCCACAAAAGTATCCATCACTTCCTTAAGAATCAGAATTACATCAGTGACCAATACGTTTAAATTTATCTACCCAATTTATTTTTTTTTATTTTTTAATCCATCTCTCAGGAACAGCTTTTAACGCATTTGGACTTTTTTTTCTGTCATAAAATACTCTATTTATTTCCCAGCAGCTGGTGTCAAAAAAGTTGTTGTTTTCTTTAAATATTACTCTTAAATAAATAAAATCTGTTTTCATATCATGTAAAATTAGTTTTGCCTGCTGTGAGTTTGTGGCATTATGGAGTGATCATTTTCTTCCATGAATTATTCAAAATGAGAGCAAAAGAAAAAGGGAGAGAAAAAGATGATGGACAATAGCATGCCATTCAGTCTGTATATATGTAGTATTTGTATTAATAGCTCACCATGTGCAGCACAGCTGAAACATTTTCTTTTTTGTCAAAGGTAGCCACTAACTTTAATTTAGTACTTCAGAACAGGATAGAGAAAGAGATTTCTTTCCCCCGTGTCCTCCTGTGACCTGCCTAATGGGACAGTCAACAGACGAGTGCTTTTTTGCTAGCAAGATACTACTAAATTAAACAACAAGATCTGCATCACTTACTCCCACCAATATGGTTCAATTGGCCCTTGATGGCCTTTAAGTCTTTTTTACTTACTCTTTGTTTAAATCTCTGGTTTGAAAGTGTCTTTCTGTCTTTTACCCTCAAAAGAGAGAGGAATAAAAAAAAAAGAAAATGCTATTAGTACTGTTAAGATTTCCTCTGGAGTCTTCTTATTACCCTGTCTTTCAGAATTGCTCTGACTGCTCACGTGTAATTGCTCCCACTTTGAATTCTGACTGTCGTATTTGGAAGGGGATGAAGGGTGGGGATTTTAATAAAGCAGGCGGGCTCCCCCAGGCACAAGGTATCACACCAAATCTACCACAAACTTTTAAAGTGGAGCGCGTTATGGACTGATTTTATAAACTGCTAACATGCCATTCACACCAAGAAGAATAAGGATAATAAATTAAAACATGAAAAAACATAAGTTAAAAAAATGCCTTTTCAACTGTTTCATCACTATGTACTTTCCTGTAAAGGAAGTTTCTCTTGAAAAGATAATGTTTTCATTATATTTTAAAGTATGGCTGCTAAGCAAAAACAACACAAAAAAAAACAATCCACCCATCTCCAATAAACAGTCTAGTGCTAAAAAAAAATGAATCCGACACTCATAAATTTGCTCTTTCAAGCTGAGACTGAAAATCATCTGTTTCAACTTCCTCAATTGATAGATTATTGTAATTGAAATACTTGCATTACAAAAATGCTCCAATGGTATCAGAAACAACAGTCCTTTGTCCTATGGAGGAAGGAATGATCATTAACACAAATATTTCAACAGGTATAACATTAATATGCAACACGCCAGTTGTTGCAAACACTTGCTTTGAAAGGCCAGAAGTTGTTCAAATTGTTTATTGTACTGCTGCTTTAGGAGGGGTTTTTGAGGAGGAGGGGACTTTTTTTTTTCTTTTTTTCTTTTTGTAAATATCGGACTGAATTTCCCACAGAATAAGCACAAATGGATCCAAATGAAAATCCTGGACCAGGACAAAGCAATCTGCATCATAAAGATGATGAGCAGTTCATGTACAAAGATACGTTGTTCGTAGGATCCTTCTATAATAAAGCACAAACATGTCTGTTGTCAATTAAAAGCAAGATTAGGATGAAGTGTAGTCACTAGTGTCCCAAATTCCATTATCCCATAGCTACAAGCCATTAGTCTTTTTTTTTTTCAATTTAATTTTTTTAAGTAGGTCATTCTTGTACACTTTTTTTTTTTGTGCCATCCTTACCTGACCAATTTTGGCTAAGCCCCATTGCCCTAGAGACAAAAGGAACTGCAAGAATTTATTTTCTATTATCATATACATAAATATATGTGTGCACATACCTCTCACATCCACATCTTACAAATACCTATAGATTAGGCATAGACAAATGCAACAGTTCGTGCACCTTGCGTGCAGCACTTGTCAGCATTCTGCATTATGAGACCCATAGATATTTCAGCCTTATTAGTCAAAATACAGAGTTTGAAGTGCAGAACGGCTCAAGACCTGATCGGATACAATCATGTCTGAAGTTACCTGAAAGGAACACGGAGATGTTTACATGAGTGATCAACCACCCTCCTCCACAGCAGCGCAGCTGCTTCAGAGTCATCTCAGCAGCACCTATATCCCTGCAGTACCTCGAGGGTCTCTCTCCTAGAATCCCAATGGGAACCTTAGGAAATAAGAGAGCAGCTGAAGCGAATCCAGCTTTACCTTGAGCTTTGGCACAAACAGGACAAGGCTGTGAGAGTGCAGTGTTGATGCCCATGTTTGCTTTATGCAAGATTACATTCAGATCCAACATTAACTTTTGTAAGAAATCCCACCTGTGTTTTGAGGGAGTAAAATTCCATTTTGAAACCATCCTCACTTTGCACTCTGCCCTCCACTGCCTAGTCACTGGGCTACCAATGTGCTACATTTGTGCATAAAGAAAGAGGAGTTATAGACGGGCTCTCCAAATATTAATTAAAATACTCTTGCTCATACTGCTATACTCTTAACATTAATTTTTCCTTTAATTCTATTTTTTTAAATGGCACAGGCTCCTTAAAAAAATATTGTAATCAAGCAAAATGTTAAGTACAATGATGTAAGATTTCACTGACATCTATAAAGTTGCACCCACTTATGCCAAGAATGCCTTTATTGATAAAGAACTAAAGGATAGGAATATAATTAATGCCAGTCATCATAGTTTTATGGAAAATAGGTCTTGTCAAACAAACCTGATTTCATTCTGTGATGAGTATACAAATTTGATTGATAAAGAGAAAAGTATACAGGTAATGCAGTTTTTTAAGCGCTTGACTTAGCACTGCACAGAATTCCCATTCTCTCAATGAAAGCACATTGTCAATGGTTTAAGAACTAACTAATGGAAAACCCTCAGAAAGACGTGATTTGGGGATCTTCAGAAAGCACAGCGATTTTCAGTAAGATTCAGCTAAAATCAGTAATAAATCTTAGAATATCTTCACGAAAAGGAACACACACTGTATCCATAGGACAGCGCAGGGCAGTGGAAAAAGGGAGGGCCACATCGTGGGGGCCCATGACTCTGAAAGGGATTTAGAGGTCACAGCAGATTCCCCCATTGCACAGGGTTAAGATGGCAAATGCAGTTGTTTCAGGCATACACGGGAGGGCAGGCAGGAGGCTTGGGAAGGCTCTTTTGCTTTTCTGCTTTGCATTATTTTATAAAAGGTTCTTCAATAGAGTGAAGAAAAGTATAAGGAGAACCAAGATCTGGAGCTTGAAGACGAGAAAGAAGGAAAGAAAGTCGAAAGAAACCAGAAATGAAACCCATATTATTAAACCACACAGGAAGTAACCACTGAAACAACACTAGCAAAGGAAGGGAGAAGCTTTAAGCACCTGATACTTTCAAGATGAGGACATACTTTTTGTGCGTAAGCGCAGTCCAAACCAGAGATAACGGGGGTGGGGTGGATGGCAAGGCTTGTGATTCACACAAGGTCAAACTAGACAATCTAATGGCCCTTTCTGCCCTCAGTCCACATGGAAGTTCTGATGTTTTATCCTATGAGATCCAAAATGCTAACTAGAATGGATGTTCTCTCAAGTGACCATAGCAAATAGCTCTCACACAAGACACACAAATGCATAGCATACAGCGAACAAGTTTTGCTGCTGCTGAACATTTCTAAGAAAAGGCACTCTGAACTCTGGAGAAAGCTTGAGAAGCCACTGTTCATGCCTTCTGAAAAACCTGTTGTTCTGCTAGTTCTGTGATTATATTCCACTATACCTCAGCAGAGAGCCAGCATTGCAAGCTCACACTCAAGCAAATCCCAACTTGGGTACGCTCTCAGTGTTGCTCGAGTACACTTCTAGAGTCAGTCTTGCCTTTTTTTCTGAAAGCAAATTTGGCCTTACTTGACAAAATGCTATCCACACCACCAAGAAACCTACCAGCTCCTTGGGAGTTGCCACAGCGGGTGGTTACATTTAATCCCTTCCTTCTCCAATACGACGCCTGGACCCCACAGATCCTGAACGTTACTCTAAGATTCAGGTTCAAGTGTCTATAAGCATCAAACCATTAGGTTTTCTCCTCTTCTATTTCCCTCTCCCTGTGCTCCCCAAAGTTCAAATATACATCTAAGAACACTGCTACAGCTGACAAAAAGCATTAATGAGACTTCTAATGGCCACAAATGGGTCGCCTGCCAAGTCCCATCTGAAAGCTAGAGCTGCAGAACTGCGTATCCCCTAAACATCCCGCTGGGCCCACCTTCTGAACGGGCTTCAAGGGAACAGCACCATCTACTCAACTCAGCTCCCTGCACTGGGCCTTGCTTCCTGGCTCTTCTCTTGCTCAAGTGCTGACCTGACAATTCTCCTTGCTAAATAAATCACAAGCCAAGATGCCACAGCTGCTTGCACGAAAAGAGATAAGGAATGTTCCACTGCTAACTCCAGTTTTGAATTTTCCTGCTGCTCTTGTAAATGATTCAGATTATAAATGCAATCTTTTTTTTTGATGTCACTAAAACTATGTTTTAGTTACAGTTACAAGCAAATGTCACTCATCCACACTCTCTACCTACTGCCTGAAAACAATATGATTTAAGGAATATGTCAGCAGTAAGAAAAGACTCTTCCCACTGGATTAAAATGTGCATTTTAAGAAAGGAAACACTTTAAGAAAGAAGGAGAGGGAGTCTTCTGTTTCTGTAGTTTATTTTTCTGCTTAATGAAACAAGGCTTTCAGCTTCTACAATAGCAGCTGCAAAGGCACTTCATTAATCTCCTGAGTGCACTGCCTCTCCCTGCATACCTGTAGCTGCCCTGTTCTAGCCTCCTGCAAAATTATTTGTTGGCACTGCTTCAACATCCTTGTGAAATCAAAAGAAAAAAAAAAGAAAAAAGAAAAGACTTAAGCTGTGTAAATTCTACAGCTTTCAGAAGGACTATATCTTAAACCCAACTAGTTCATTCTCTGATACTTCCCCTGTGTTTTGACATCTTTCAGAAGAACGAGGCTCCAACTTGTTCCCACATAAAATTACATCAGAGGACTCGAGATGTACACAGGCAACCAACAAACAGGGGAGGATGTCATTGCTGCCATCTCAGTCTAGTGCACACCAATGCCCAGATGCTCAGTTGGGTCAAAATCTTCAGAGATGATGGGAAAAATAAAATAAAAGGCAAAACAGCTTTCACAGGAGCTCACATTTGCTAGGAAAGCAAATGCCATGAGAAGACAGGAGTGCTCTTCTCCTAACATCATCTGGGCATTTTGAAAAAAAAATAAAATAAAATCAAGATTTGGTCCATGACTCTAGACAAATTTTGAGTTTTTCTCACCTTTGTCTGGAGTATTTAACTTGACTCATCCATTGAGAGTGGAGATATTGTATTTTACACAATCTATTTTAACAGGAAAAACAGCCCTGGAATCTCAGACCTAATCACTTCATATTTCCTAATTTTAACACTAAACACTAATAACGCAAGGGCTTTAAAGGGTTCTTAGACCTGCAAAGTCAAATCTGGATAAGGGAACTATTGCTAGGAAAATCTAGTGACAGGGCAATGCTCCGAGGTCTGATCACTAATTACATTTGCTTCCTTATATCTGCCATGTGCCATAATTATGATAAAAGGGTGGGGTTTCAAGTAGAGTTAATAGGAAATTTTATGATAGAAATTCCCCCATGCCATTAGAAAAGGCTAGCCTTTTTATAGTGCAATATTTCTCAGAAACTGGAAGATTTTTCTCAGCATCAGTGACAGGACTAGCCCACAGCTCAGAAAATTCCCTCACAGATACATAACAATTGACTATACTGTGCACACTGGAAAAATGTTTCAGTTGATTCCACATACCTTCTTAATTATACAAAAGGGAAAAAAAATATTTTGCTAAAGATTTATTTAACATATGCATTAAAAAAAAGAAAAAAAATTATTCTACCAAGTGAAATTTTTGGCTGGTCTTCCACCAACATTTTTAGGGAATGAAAGAGATGTTAATGTGCACTCTTCAGTCTATTCATACAGTTACAATTTAACTCTGCCACATAATCTCTTCCTCTTCATCACACCACAGTATTTTTCCTAACTTATCTCCAAGCTCTTGTACTTCACTTCTGCATAAAACAGGACATACTGTTTTCCACATGTGTGAATTGTGTACACAGCAGTAAGGAAAGCAAATGAAAACTAGACAAGTGACTGAAATGGAGATAAGAACAGGGGGTTATTTGCTGAGGTATTTTTCCCCCTGCCCTGCAGTAATGCAGTGACTTTTGTAATGGAGTCCTTTTGTTCACTAAAAATTTGCTCTTCGGCCCAATGTCCACTCCAACCGTAGCCTAGAGGAAAAAAAAGGTTGGCTAATACGTCTTAATATTCAAAACCAATAAACGTAATTCTGCAGCTAGGAGAACAAGCCAGTTAAACTCCCTGTTTCATTTTTAATGCAGAGGAAAAAGTGGAGTTGATTAAAAAAACAACTACCCTTTCCAACAGCCTCCACATCTCCAAAAAGAAAAAAAAAAAAAAAACGGGGCGAGGGACGGGGGGGAAAGAAAAAAATGGAAAAGAAAACCCTGAAGAATGGGCAGATGAACAGAGGGTAAAAAATTATCCCGAGCATTAGGCGAAAGTCTGTAATATTATCTAGAATGACAGCGCAGCCATTGTCGGGGCTGCCAAAGCCCTGCGTGTTTGCTATATCACCCGAGGTCCTGGGAGAATAATCAGCTAAGCAGATTAGAGTGAGACGGATGTCTCGGCGCGGCGTCTCCCCGCGCCAGCCGTGCCCACCGCGCCGGCTGCGCGGCAGTACGCGGGCGGGCAGGTAGGCCCACGAAATGGGCACTCCATCCCAGGGGGGGCGGCGGGGCTGCCGAGGAGCTGCCAGCAGCCGGAGCCTGTTTATTATTTAACAGTTGGTACTGCTAGAGGCCTGGCACTGCAAGAGAGCAATCTCGGTCGCAGCGCAAGGAAAGCCTGATTGCGAAAGCATGAGAGCCAAATCGTGTTTAGCACGGTCTGCAAGAACCTCAGTGCTCCCAAAAGACGCGGAAATGCTTAGAAGAGCTCCCTTCCAAAAGGAAAGACGTCCTCCCAAGGCAGGAGCAAGGCATGAGTTGCGATCCCGGTGCAAGACAGGGAAGGAAGGGAGCAGTGGGGACATTCCTTAAAGCTGGAGCCCCTCATCTGTACTGCCATCAATCCATTCGTGCCCTTCACTTTCATGAGCTGACAATTCACCCCCTCAAGCATCTGAAGTCACTCCATGCTAAAAATTCAACTCCCATCTTCTCGCAGTCGTTAAACAAAAATACTCTTTGGAATATTGTCCATTTCCCCAGAGAGAAGAGCATGCCCTAAGAAAGCACTTCCGCAGCGTAATGCCTCAGCAGAAGGATGTATCAGCGGAAGGATCCCATTGACAAAGAACTCGATGCAAGAAGTTTTCTCAGCTTCTGCTGGAAATGCTCCCTATGCACAAGAAAAATCTGGAACCCACTGCACCTACATTCACACTTCAACTAATCCGTTTTTTAAATTTGTTTATATAAATGCTCACCAAGATGCAGTTGGGATGCATGGAATCTGTGGAGTTAATAAGCCTATCAGTATCAGAGTATCAGCGTCGCTAGGTCAACCCTCAATAGCCTAGTGCTATAAAAACATAATAAAGGAGGATCAGCCCATCCAGGTGATTTATAACACTCTATCAAGCTTTGAGTTTTACCTTGACAATTTAAATACTGGCTCATACTGGTAACCACATGAAACTAAAAGCATCCAGAACCTCCTTTTGAATGCCATCCCAATGAACTACCTTCTGCTTCCAATAAATCGGATTCTTTATATTTGGCTTCTCTCTGATTCTTGGGAGGCTCAGTTCACGGTTGCCTGTAGCAGACTCAGTTCTCCACCCTGACTTGCTGAACTTAAAAGCTATTGGATAGTAGCTTTTCCCATGCCCTTTGCTACGAGGAGGATAATGAAAAGCAATGCACAAAGAAGGACTAACAACTGCTTCTTCAATCCTGATGAGAGCTTGGTACTACTGATGTGGCAAGTGCCCTTGCACAAAGTCTTCACAGAATAGCTGGGGTTGGAAGGGATCTCCGGAGATCATCTGGTCCAAACCTCTGCTCAAAGACCGTGGCCTGTGAGGTTTTGAATTTCTCCAAGAACGGGGAGTTTTATTATGTTCTAGGATGAACACTCAAAACCTCATTGCTGCAACAGACACCGACCTGCCTCATCCGTGAGGAGACGGCAGACGGAGAAGCCGGTGGAAACTGAAGTTCAGCCGCGAGCTCACGCCCCACCTTAGGGCAGAAGGGAGCACGTAAAGCAGTGTGAGTTGACCGTGTTCTCCCTGTGGGCAGGGCCCAGAGGATGAGGAGGGATCCCCCCTCCAGGCAGAACCAGAGCGTGCGCTAGCTCCTGGGCAGCGCTGGGGAGCGTTACTCAGCGGCCCGGCCGGGGGGCAGGCAAGCAGGCTGCGGCCCGCAGCTCCCGGACACGCGGCCCCAGAGCGGGGAGACGCGGCGCGGGCCCCTCCCCGAACACCCCTTGTTCAACCCCGAAATCCCTCTGCTGCAGCTCTGCGCGCCCACGGGAAGGGAGGGCATGGCCGGCAGCGGCCACGGCCTGGTGGTTCCTCCAAAGGGGCAGCGGCGGCTGCTGCGCACGGGGAGCCCGGCTACCGGTGAGGGCGGCAGCACCTCCGTGGCTGCTGCCCCCGAGCCGTGGGTACACACGGCAGCCTCAGGCCCCAGAGCTGCCAGGTCGTCACTCACGCGTAATTTGTGCTAAATAATGCATCAAGAATTCAACACAAATAATGTAATAATAGCAATTAGACCCTTCACCAAGTGTAGCTGTATCAGACATGCAGTCCAGCCATTTCGCAGAAGGTAAAAAGCACTTGACTAAGTAACCCACACCTTCGCAGGCACTAGAGGTGTGCAGGTATATATAATAATCGCATTCCTTGTGTATTAATGTTTGCGTATAAGAAATGCATGCTGAGCTAGCATAACACCTCCATCCTCAAATAACAAGTAAGTTTCATACTGTGCCTGAAGTGCTCTTTATATAGTACACAGAAAATGGGTTATGTAAAGATTAGAGCTGTGAGACCTGTTCAAAACATAACTAAAAATCTAGTAACAGAACCCAGTTCTAGCCAAGTTTTTTCCCAGATTAAAACTCTGTCCGGCTTTACAGAAAAGTCTGATTTTTTTTTTATTGTCACTGAAATTATGTCCATCCCATGCCCAGAAAGAGAAAGAAGGATAGAAGCAGAAAAAGAAAAGAACAAAATAGCACAGGAAGAGCCTGGAAAAGAAAAACAGCAGGAACAGAAAGATCACTTTCTTTCCTCCTATGCTACTGCGCTTCTTCCATGGAGGCAAGGGGAAGAAGTGGCCCTCACCCCGCGGAGGATGTGTCCTGTTACACGGGAGCCACAACGCGACGTGTGCGCGAGGGTGCCTGGATTCTTTTGTGCGTATGTGCCAGTTACTAGAAGATGGCTAGACTGAGCACCAGGATAATATTCCACCATTGTGATTGTGTGGTGTGTTCCCATCTGATGTTGCCTTTTCCCTAGTTTAAAAAAAAAAAAAAAACCTAATAAAAGAGAAAATTAAAAAAGATACAATAATTGTTACTGCACACTCTAATGAATTATTGTGTTCAAGGTTCCTGCAAAAAAAGTAATATTATACTCGGCTTATGTTTTAATTGATTTATTAATATTTTATCACAGGAATGTAATTTAAGCTCCTCATGATTTAGATCTCATAAACCTTTAGCATTTTGCAAATTCAAATTCCAATTTAAAGCCAGGGCGAGCAATTAACTTTTCTCTCATCTTGTCAGGGGAGAAGGTTCGTGTTTAATTTGAGACAAAGTGACAGAAATATATATACACTGTATGTATTACTCCAATTTAATTTATGAGTCAGCACCATCCACCTTCCAAATGTAGATTTAATAGAAGGGGAGTGGGGAACAGGGGAAAGACACTGCCACTGTGGCCCTTGCTGGAATATCAGCCCCAAAAGGCTTATGAAAAAAAGCATCCTTGGTTTATTGAGATACCAAGCTAGACTGATTACAAAAGGATTCAAATCCTTTTGTTTTAATTTCCATTCACTCATTGCTTTGCCGTGTTCAGCATGTTCTCCCAGGTGTCAGCAAGCAGCCCCCATCAGTGAGGGAGAGCGGATGCCAGCGCAGGTTCTCCAGCGGCCTGTCCTACCTGTCGCCTTCCTGCCCGCAGCGGTCCCATCGCAAAGGGGGAACACGAGGCAAGAAAGGCTCCCTTCAGGACTGGAAAGAGTTAATATTTGCTGGGACAAACCCTGATGTCCTCAGTGGTGCAGGAGTCTCACTGAAGTCTGAGGAATATTGCTTTGATTAAAGACAGAGAGAGAAAAAAAAGAAAAAATAAGATGACACTACTTAGCTATTATTGTTATTTTTTCCATTTAAAAGAACATCCCAACCTCCTCTTTGTGTGCAATGAAGGAACCCTGCAGTCTGAATTTGCATGGACAAAAATTTGCATGAACAAAATAAACGGTTGGATAGCATTTGCATGTGCTGTTTTAAGAAAAGCAGAAAAGGGCTAGTTCATGGCTAAAAGCCAAAGATTATACAGATCTGCAGTACTCACAATAGGCTGCATAGCTAGGCACTGCACAGGAGTTAGCAAAAACTCTTAAAAAAAGAGCACTGAGAAGTTGTCCCACATATTACCTACTGGTTGCTACTGTGTTCTTAAATAATTACACAAAGCAAGGTCTCCTGCAGCTTTCTAGAGAAAGAGAGCATGTTTCCATGGGGGAATACTACCAATAACGGGGATACTTCTGGAAGTTCTAACCTGATACAGGGGATTGTTTCTGAAGGTGATCAGGAACAGCTCAGCTCCAACAGTTTTCTACAGTTAATGTGGCTTAATACTCCCAAATTACTGATGCTGCAAACCAAACTCTAAATAACCACAAAAATCTCAGCCCCCTCACTGCTGCTACTCATGCCAAAGACTCTGAACCAGCTCTACATCCACACCTAGTTACGTATGGTCACAATTTATAATTTTTAACAGGGGTATCAATTGGAGCCGGGAAGGAAGCATTATTCCTCCTCAAAAATGTGAAGTTCTGAAGCTTCTTTATCTTCACAAAAGTTAGGAAAAAGAATTCAAACCTCACTGTAAAAAAAAAAAATTAAATGGAAAGATTTTTTATTTTGTTTCATTTTTTTCAGGCCAATTCATCAGAAATCTACAGAGTCTTACTGTAATTTCTTTCCTCCAAAATGAAAGAGAAAGGATTTTGTATTGAAAATTTTGATTCCCTTTAACGAATAATAAAGAAACGTACCGATGAAAAGTTAATCCGAAGCTTTTCTCCACCACTCCCTGCGCAGTTTCATATTAGCTTACAGTTAACTTATGCACTAGAAATCAGATTTGAGGCACTGCCAGGATACAAAATCCAAGCAGCAGTAGATCTCAGATGTTCAGCCCTTCTTCAGTCTCAAGGCACACCGGACTTACAGCCAAACTTGAAAGTCTTCTTTCATGCCCTGTTCATTTATCAAACTTCACTCTAATTCAGAGACTTATCACTTTCTAAACTCAGGTAAATAAAAAAAAAAAAAAAAGGCTTTGCTGTCATGCATATTTTTAGACAAATTACGGCAGAGTGTCTTGCAATTTCCATTACTTTGTGGTGTCTGCACTGCTGATAGACACCAGCCCACACTGGCATCGCTGCCGAGGTGTCCTAATACTTGTCTGAAAAATACTATTAACTGCACATCACAGGCATTTGAAGTGCATAAGAAAACCATAAACTTAATTACACTGGAGGACTAGTGTGATCTCACATGAAATTTGAACTACTGTTATTAAAAATAGAGAGATCACATTTACTTAATGCTTCTTACAGTAAACCAGTCAATTTTAAACTTTCAAAGTTGTATAATGAGACAAAACAACTTGGAGGGGAGGGGGGAAGAAGCTGTCTATGGAATTTATTAGTACAAGCATTTCACATGTCAAGCATCAAGAAATTGTTTGTGCTGCTAAAAAGAAGATTCCTAAGATTATTATTGTATATCAAATGGGACAGCTATTCAGACCTCTCCAAATAAAGATTTAGATTGCAATTATTTGTAGGAAAGATTACTTGTTTTAGAGTGTTCTTCCTTGCACCCCTACAAAGATCTCCCCAATTCTTTTCAAAATCAGAAAAGAATTGTCTTTTTAAACTCTCAGATCTATTCCCTAAAGCTGTGCAGCTGTTGCATCTTCTCGTCATATCTGTAGCAGTGGCTACCTGTTCTGCAGAACACCTACTCCAAGAAGAGGAAGCAAAATTTTTCTTTTTTTCACTTTTTTTTCTCCTCTCTAATATTTCTCTTCTTGAAGAGTTTCTCTGAGAATAAAGAAAAGAACTCTTCTGCCTTCCAGACTGGAACTGGGGGGGTGCAGAAAAACACCCTTAAAACATGCTTAAAAATGAAACTATGACACTAAAAACCTCAGATTTTAGGCACTGAGCTCAAGACACAGTCCTTCTTGGAACTGGTCATACCCAGAAGTACTTCTCTATGGATACTATTACAGATGCCTTCTTCATTAAGAAGGAAAAGTGTTCTCTATTACTGGCAAGAAAAAAAAAAATGCCACCATAGCTCTCCCTTGTTGTGACAGTAGTGTATAAGAACAGTACTCCATAGAGCCACTAAGTTGTCTTTTTGCTTGGAAAAGACAAACCCAGTCCCTCTACTTCTTCTTCCTATGCCTATGGACCATACTCCAACCTCTTCAGCCTTTGGTAAGGGGCTAAAAGTGCAAAGCTAGCTCCCTGCCAAGTAGATGCTTGCCAAGAGTGCCTATCTCATAAAATTACTGAAGTTAAACAGCTTTCCCAAGAGAACAGAGCTTAGTCTTAAATGCGTTCACAATATAAATCTGCCTTGGGATCACATCAGCTGGACTCTGAAATCAGAATGCGGAATCTTATTTCTGAACAAAAGAATTCACTTATTTAATAGCAGATGGGAAAGCAAGCAAGTAAGCAAGCAAGAAAGAAAGTTTAATCATTAAAATGTTTTATCAAAGATACCTCCGAGAGCACTGGCTGCTACAGGAGTCTCAAATCTTATAATGTGTCCTGCCAGAGATTTTAGGCAGAAATGTTTGTTGCTCATTGTGCATTATTTCAGACCTACACAACTGGCTTAAGAAGGAAAACAAAATAAACAAACAAGCCAAAACACCCATTGAAAAATATCCATGCCAAAGTTGGTAAAAAAAAAGTGTTTTTTTTTTTTTTTTTTTCTTTTTGCCATATTGACTCACACATGATTAGCTCCTCCCTTCAGGCAAGTCACGTGCAGCTACATTGCTTACATAAGGACCTTTCTCATTGTCTCCTGTCTTTTGCTAAACACACTATATTTAAAAAAATCACAAGCAAAACCAACAACAAATAACTTTTTAAAAGTGAAGAGCTACTTTTCAACTAGTTTGTAGTCCCTGAAAACTCATTTTTACATAGTCTTATCTGTGAAAAGTAAAACGAATAGTTGTGATTCCTTTCCTGCAGAGCACCAAATTATGCTGGTAGGCACGAACAAAAGATACAGATTTCTTCATATTTGCTGCTCTAGCTTTCTGTGCTACAGTTCATAGACTGCAGTATTAAATAACTTGGCCTTGCCCTCTGGATAGGCTCAAAACATAGTAATTTTGGAGTTGCTATCAGACCGTTGAAAGTATCAGTAACATGGCTCATAATCACGGTTCAAAGTTACCAGAGACTATCTTAAAATCATGATAGCAACAGACACACTAGCTGTCTTTGTACGGTTTCAAGCATGCAGAGAAGACACACTTGGCTGATCTAGTGAGAAATGAGGAGCCAGGTTCAGCAAAATGGGCCTCCTGGAGGGCTCCTGGTCCATGGAGAGACTCTTCTGAATCAGGGAACTACAACTCAATAACCAAGTGCTTCATCGGGAGCAAGCCCAAATGTGCCAGATATTGTGCATAAGTGACTCACCTTCAGAGGGTCGAAGTGTCTTCACAGCAGAATTTCCATCTTTCTGCTCTATAAAGACAGGAGTTTTACCCTCCCCACAGACAAAAGAGCCTTTTCACACATTTGACAGGGAACCAGTAAGAATCTCTTGGTTAGATATTACTTTTCCAATTACTTCCTCCCGATAGGTAGTTAAGGAGCTCCCAAAACAGATCTCTCAGGAACATTCTCTCCAGAAATACTATTTCTTCCACTTTTAACATTGAAGGTGCAATTTATCTACTGGTAAGTGCATTGGTGTAGTAGCATCCCACCTCAGATCAAGCTCCCCAAAGCTCTGTCCTAGCTTGTGCTATTTTCAAAGGCAAAATGAACCTTTAGGGGACGGGAGTCAAAAGATCTCCTCCTTCTCTTCCCAAAAGTTTCCATGAAAAACAATGATGCTTCCACATAACCCTGTAAAATAAACACCTGAGAGAGAAAGAGAGAGGAGAAGAAAAAAACACTTCTCCTGAATGGTAACTTAAGTAGACATTAAAAGACATTAAAAAACATTAAAAACAGAAGCAGCAGAACAATCCTGGGGGTATGGCCACTGATTCTGCATTTCTGATACACTTCAAAAAGTAGTTTCAGAAGTACACCTACAAAATTCATCCACTACGTTATTTAACGTTCCTTCCCATGTTTGCCAAAGTTCACGTCAAGGGTACAGCAACTCACCGCATTTCCACTGCAAACTTTCATGGCCACTGCAATTTTCCCTTTCAAATTCAATACAGTAGAATGAAATGAGGTAAAATGAAACATTCTTTATATACCGGTTCAGCTAGCACTCCCTAGCCCTCATTGTGCTGCATCTCTCATCAGCTCTCATTTACTCAGACAAGACAGAAAAGATTTGCAGATCCTATTACATTTTCCCACCCTATTTCCCATTCTGTGTGTAATTTTTTTTCCTTCAAATAATACTGATTGTGTCAACTGCAAAAAAAAAGAAAAAGAAGAAAGAGAGAAAGAGCAAAAAAAAAAAATCCCAAAAAACTAACACTCTTTGTATTCTCTTCATAGTAATAAAATACGAAGAGGAGAACGCACAAGAAAACAGCTTAATTTCCAGGGCTAAGAAAATGGACCTGGCTGGAGACGGGCAAATTGTGCTTAGAGCAGTATCTCCAACTAAACTGTCAAGGTGTCAGGAAGAGCTGCATGCACTTTCCTCCGTGAACAATGTGGAACACAGTGCCCTTCCTACCAAGTGAAAGTCAAAATATCTGAGGAGCTGCTATTATATTTTGGGGGGAGTGGAAGGGAGGAGTGTTTTACATATCAGCAAAGTGGGGAGAAAGAAGACAAAAGAGGGGTGGGCTGTTTTTACAAGTACTGACTTTTTTAGGAAAGTGAATAGAATGTTTTAAAGGACAAAAATATAGAAGAATTAAAAGCAGCAAGGGAATTGGTAAGAGAGAGAAGAAGTATCAGCTTCTTTGTAACCCATCTATTGGTGATTTTGTAAGCAACTCAATTCAATTGCAGATTTTGCTTTAAGCATGTGTGCTCTCACCAAAATCTTAAGAATGCCACTTCTCTTTCATCTATCTCCTGCCTTGTTTCTTAAACATTTTCCAGCGTCTGCAATAAGTGAGGTAATTGGTCTCATAGAAAAAAAAGCTTCTTACTAAGGAACCTCTATTCAACCTCAGACCAGGCCCATTAGGTGCACTTAAATCCCTGAAAAAAAACAGAATATGATCATATAATTAAAAACAGCAAAAGCACAGGGAAGTTGAATTAAGGCTGCTCAGTCCACTTGAATTCTAGCATTCCCGGGTTTGATTTAATGGCAGTGAAACACAGTTGCATGGAACTCAGTGTATTTAACGCCCTAGATTTTGGGTTAGCCAGCTGAAAATGAGAATCTGCGCCATGACAGCAGATCACTGCGTTGTGGCAACCTTGAGGGCCACCCCACAGACTCCTGCCTAATGAGTTAATGAAGAGGCTCATAATGGTAGCAGGTTCTTGGCCTTTCACAAAACAGCTGTGATTAGAATGGTGAGATACAAAATTGTCAGGAGGAGAAAATAATAAATAAATGAAATGGTGAAAAATACTTCCCTACCAAAAAAGTTTCTGACTGTCTCCTTAATCTAAACTATAAATGCATAAGAGCTCTTTGAAAAATGTCAGAATATTCACCAAATGTTTCCTTAGACCTGGAAACAGTAGGCCCAAAGTAGAAAAAGCTGAAAAATATGTCTAAATCTACTAAAATTCTCTAGTCATGCCTAAAAGACAGAAAAACTTACAAGAAAAGTCACCATAAAGACAACTGCTGGGCAGCAAGCCTGCCTCTAATAGATAGAGAAAATGTGCATAAGTTAAAGCAGGAAAAAAAAAGCAGCAAAAAATAAAGTAAAAAAGGCTTTAGACAATTTGGGACATCAGAAACACAGAATTTTAACTTGTCTGAGGACAACAGGCTTTGGGGAAAGCTGAACCTGATGGCAAAGGTAGAATCAAATGAGGTGAACTCTTCCTGCATGTTAACTCTCCTCAGGAAGCTCTCCTCATCTGCTCTGGTATGCAAAGAGTTGCCTGCATCTGCTTCCAAAATCTTTTATGGTCCTCCTCTCCCTAGCGCTTGAGATGCTGAGGGGAGCAGTTGGGGGGGTGGGGGGATTAAAAAAAAAAGGGGGGAGTTTTTGTAAAACAAAAACATAAAAAAAAAAACCAAGTGAGAAAACAAGTGAGTTGCAGGAAGAGTCTCTGCCATCCTGAATGTGTCATGTGCACCCACTTCAGCCTCTTCACCCTAACAGCAACCATACGCCATCCTCCTTATCGCTGAATAAACCGAGCGCCCAGCAGACGAGAAGCTCAGCTACCTCGGCTCCCACCACACAGACCCGACGAGGCCTCTCTTGCGCCTCCACCTGCGTTCATTTAGCACAGGCCATCCTGCTTGCTCAGGGCTTCTGCTGCAGCAGCCCCCTCTCTCCCCGAGAGCACAATTGCCAATTCACTGCCCTAGGAGGAGAAAAATCCACCTCCGCCAGTGTATACATTACAAACATACAGGCTGGGATTTACAGTAAACACCCAGCAACACAACCAAGCCTCGGAGAATGTATAAACACGCAGAGGAGCAAAACACGCTCAGCCTGCCTGCGCCACACACGGCGTGTTTATTTATCTCCCTTGCAGACGATCAATGGGAGAAGACATTCTAAACGATTTTCTAAACAAAGTGTCACTTTGTGTTAGTTTATGTCAGTGGGGCTTCTTCCAAGTGCTTGTGTCACTAGAAGATCTGTATGTGCAGAGAGTGTTTCCTTCCTCCTTTGCTCCTCAAGCAGAAGCAAAGAAGGTTCTGCAGGGAGGACACACTGCCATACAAGCCAGTGAAGCCTCCCCTCACCCAAGACCTTGCTTCTCAATGCACAGGACGCAGGCATTTCCTTACAGGCAGTGCTTTGTCTGCGTGAAACCCATTAGCCTAATGCCAAAGCAACTGAGTTTCCCCCCTGCTCCTCTTATTTCACTTTTTAGGAATGCATGTAAACTATTTTTGTGTCATCTTGCACCAATTTACACAAGATCACAAGATTTGATGATGCTCCTTAATAACACACATAACTCCTCGTAATACACTGCTCTTCCGTAACCCCTTTAATCCAGAGATATCAAAGCGCTCTGCAAACAACGCATTTGCCTTGCAGGCTCCCCTACTCTGCACCAGATAGGTCCCTATCATTATCCACATTTTGCTGTCGAGGAAAACTAAAGCAGGGTAAGGTAATGCAATTTGCCAGGGCCACAGCAAGAGCACAACAAATGGGAGCAGCACGTGAGGTTTCAGACCCCCTCACTCTCCAGTGTATCAGAAGCCCAGCCAGAGGAAGCTGCAGAGAGCCTGTAAGTGACTTATAGTGAGGCTATAAGTCACAAGCGTAAATATTGTGACTTGTAAAAACAGTGCATGGTTTAGGCTATTGGGCTCACTGAAGTCTTCCAACTATACAAGAGCTTTTAAACTGATGGAGAAAGAGGTCAGTAGGAAAATACATGAGAACTTCTGAGTTTTCTTTCCAAAGGAGGAAAGTCCCGTTTGAAAAAGATTTGGATAGAACAGAGACAATATCTAAAGTATTGCAGGGACGTTCAGACTAATTCCCTGTGCATATATAACATGCCTGGCCCCCAAAAGGCAAAGAAATAATGCGGCACATATCCAAGTGTTCCTTTTCTTGCAGACATCAAGCAGGTGAGCTTCCAGTGAGGCTGTGTGAAGCCAAGGCCTTTCATGAGAAAGTCAGTGTTTTTCCCCTACCTGTGGTTGACTACACACACTCTGCTATTGTGTCTCATCAAAGAGCTGATGAGGAAGGAGTGGAGTGCATAGAATCGCCAACGCTTGTGAAAATCCAGCTGTGTCTGTCTAAGGAAAGGTTAAACCTTTAAGACATATAAAACGTGGGATTTCAGAGGCAGCAGAGAACTGAAACTACTGCTTCATGACTGACTCCACCTCGAAGAGGCTTCAGTTCTTCATACCTCTATCTTACTCAGAGAATATGGTATTATAATGAGAAAAAAAGTTCATGACAAAAAAAAAAAAACCTTAACACTTCCCCCCTTAACTATCATTCAAGATGGGCAAAAAGGTGAGAAAATGTAACTGTTGACTCCATCCTTGAAGGAGGGTCTGAAAATAAAGTTTAATGGCTCTTATTTTACGGGCCAAGCTTCTCTGATTCATCTTTCCTAAACACAGGCTGATGCTTTATTTAACTTCCATGTGAGGTTGGCTGGTTCATCTCGTACAAACTGTATACAGTGGCACAAATGTCATTACCAATATTTATGCTTGATAGCCATAACATTGTTGTTCTCTCTATATCAGTATACTTAGCATTAAATAATCCCAGAAGAAACCGTATCTCTGAAATAGTTACACAACTATAATCAAAAATGAGTTATTCATATTTGAATCTGCTGTAATTACTCACTTAAAACAGACCACATATACAACTATCTGAAGACCAAGTAGGAACTCCAAAGCTAGAGATGTGGAAGGTGTGCTATGAAATCTGAGAGCTTTGAAGACAAAATTCCATATGCTTCTCTGAAAATTTTGTCCTCTGCACTGTCCTCTAAGAGTCTTCACTCCATAGCCCCAGACAACTGTTAGGCTTCCTGGGGGAACAACTAATCTCACACCAGATCAAGTAATAAGGCACCCCCAAGATACTGATAAGTTCAGAAAGGGTCCATGAAAGAACATAAAGAAGGAGTCAAAATTGCACAGATGGAACAAGTAGGTACCAAGGTCATGGAGAACATACCAAAAAAAAAATAGGAACTTTATGGAAATAGTCAATTTGTGGCACAAGTTACTTGAAAATCAAAATATCAATTCAGACCTAAGGCAAAATGAGTGAATTCTTCTGGAGTACCACTTTGAGGCGGCAGTGACTCAGCTTCCAGAATCACCTGATTCAGGATAAGTTTCCAACAGCCTTTTCATTAACTTCAGAGAACTCTGATCAGACATGAAAGGACTCAGACCTTAAGTCTCAGGACACTGAGACTGGTAGTGTCTGGCAGTTCTCCCTTTCGCTTATCATACTGACATCACCCTTTGCAGCATATACTCCTCTCCTCAGGCTCTAAAGCCTGAAGTTTGACAGTGGACCAGTGGTATGTTTAGGCTGCTAAAAATAGCAGGGGTTTATGAGACGCCATGAATATTCGTGCCCACACATCTGGCAGTAAAGTAAACTTGTTTTGAGGGTCAGTGTCTTGTGGAGTACTCACAGTGTCAAGAAGGCAATACTGTTAGTTTTCAGGTCCTGATTTAAGCCACAAATTACTGATGCTGTACTTCCTACCTTAAATACAATTGAAAATTTGTCATGACTTCCCATAAGTAACTATCTTCAATAATTAATTTTTCAAGAACAACTTCCCTTGCATCGTTGCTGAAGCAGTTCCTGATAAAAGAGGTATTGCACAGGAGCAGTCTTTTGTTGTAATGACTTCAGAATCTCTAAAGACACTTTCCTCAAGACTTTGATGGACAAGTGATCTCTTCTCTACGGATATCACCTACATTACTAACAGTAAAAAGTAATGCTTACAGATCTCACACCAAACAAACACAATCAAGTAAGGAACGTTGATTAGATATTAACCACTGGGCAAAGTAACATAGATGCACTGAATCTTCAATAATTGTTAGAATAATACAGCTTATTGAAAATAGATCCTGGTTTATACAGAAGTTCTAATTTATAATTTACTATGAAAGTGGAAGAGGAAATGCAGACTAAAGTAAGGTAAACTGATAAGGCAGCCTAAATTGTTGAAGCTTGCAAAGGCATTACAGTTATTTAAATATATTTTGAATTCTCCTGCAACATTTTCAAATGGATGAACAATCAACTGTCAGTCAAGTTAAACGGTCAATATTCTACTTAACAATGCCTAAAATATGACTGTATGTTAGATTGAATGAACTTCCTTAATTTGCAGCTTTCTCATTACACATCCTAACTTAACAAGTAGAGGTAACTTGAAACCCTTTAATTAAAAGATATTTTCCCAATATATTTGCTTAAAGTCAATGCATTTGCAGTCCAACAGAAACAACCCAACAGGAAGACATAGCTATCTGAAATAAATAAATAAATAAATCTGCCTTGTTGTGAGAGAAGGCATTGACCTACCAGAACTACCACACTCATGGTTTCCTTTTTTCTTTTTCTTTTTTTTTTTTTAATTTTTTAATGGAAGCAAAAAGCCCTGTCATCTCACCTACTCCTCTCTTAACAAGGAATGACTGCCGTGACCACCCCCATCTAGAACCACCTTTCACTGCCAGCACCTCTGCTCTCCTCGTGTGCTTAGAGAACAACTGATTAGCACTTTGCATAATTAACCTGATTAGCACTGTGCATAATCAAACTGATTAGCACTTTGCATAATTAAAAAGAAATAATAATAATAAAAATAATAAGGAGTAAGTAATAGCAAAAGCTGCTAGTCCTGATGCCTGTTTGTTAACTCTAGGATTAGTTTAGTGCAGCGTATTTTATTTCTTAAAACTGTTTTTTCAAGATGCACAATCTCCTGAGAAAGACAAGTTATTCTCATTTATTTTCAGTTCACTAATAAAAGTATTGGTTGTTCCACTATTACACCTGAAGACACTTATTAGGAAGACTAGAAGTACCATCGATCCATTTCAGTATGTTACTTCCAGCATAATCTGAGTACCAATTTTGGATTTGCTATAAAGACACAGAATTTAGACATCTCACATCCTTATATATGTACATATATATACATGTCCTTTCAATACACTTCTAAAATAGGAAAGAAGTATTATCTTCATGGACGAGGTGGGGAAAGATATGAATACACCGTTCCTCAAAAGCGTTTGGCCAATGCATTCTCTACCTGTCCTCAGAAATTACCCTGGGCCACAGAAAGTCTGATGAGGAACAAGAAATTAACCAGGCTTCTGCTCCTAAGCCTGAATCATTCCTACCCCGTGTGAACATCATTCTCCTGATTCTGGTCTGCATGCGTGTTTAGCATCCTACTCAAAAGTACATACTGTGGGGAAGCAAAGTTCTTTCCCTGTCTGCGAGCATGTTTCAGCTCCGCTGCAAACCCCCCAATTAGGATTTCAGGATTAAAAAAAAAAAAACCTCCTGTAATTTAACAAAGTTATGCCTAGCTAGGTTGCCAACTGTGTTAAACTATCAACTTCAATCTTTAAATCACTAGCGACTCAGCTCTCATAGGACATTCGGTGGCAGATAGCCTAGGGGAGCAGTGCCCTAGCTGAGCAGGCAAACCACTATATTTTTCTGTTTAATAATGTTGCTTCATCCCTGCCACCCACCATAATACTCCGACACTGCCTGCATTTCTCCTCACTTTATCAACCTGCATCTCTCTTTCTGGCATGCTCATACTCTACCTCAGGCTCTCGCTGTCCTCCCCACATGCCCTACAGAGCAAGCCTCACCTTCCACCACCTACGATACCCTCAGAAGTACCTGTGACATCCCCTGCCAACCCTCCAGCCGCTCCACACAGTGACCTTGCCTACCTTCCTCACCAGGGCACAGCTTCCCTGCTGCCCCCTCAGCCAGCACAGGCCGGGTGTTGGGCGAGCAGGAGGTCACCTTGTTCTGAGCGCCCCATCTGCCCTGCAGCTGCCTAAAGAGAGCGGTCCGGAGAAGGTCTGGATACAGCCTGCTGCATGGGCCTGTACTACAACGAGGTTAAAGACATCCCTGCTTTGCTACAGTTTCTCTCGTGAATGTTCTCCCATAAAATAAGGCAACGAGAAGCTCTGGGGAGAGACAGCAATAATCTTAGCCAAATCAGCTGGAAATCTAGTGCCCGGGCAAAGAGCCTCTCCATCACCACAAGCCATGTGAGCAGCAAAGGGTGCAGAGCTCGTCGCTCCTTTCACAAGTTGTTTAGTTTCAGAAGAAAAGTGTTGCTGTAGAGATTATTCAAGTCCAAATGTTCCTGGGGAAGGTAGTTCCAGTAATTCTGGGAAGGAAGCCAATCCCTTGGCTTTATATGTAAATATTTAAACAACATTATTTTTATATACATATCTTTTATACACATATACATATATGTCTTTAGAGTTCCAGACTCACAAAACTGCTATAAAAAAATATGCCAGTTAAAGTATAACTGTTGACACACCTTCCTCAACCAAGATAACCAACCAACAGAAACAAAATATAATAATGACTCCTTAACAGCTGCACCAGGTCACCTATGTTTATTAAATCACCCAAACAGAAAAGTTGCAGGACCAGGAATACAGACTCTACGATAGAGAAATTATAAAGAATATTGAAAGAGGATCTTAATATTAAAAGTAGCAAGAATAAAAGATTTATCAATTTTAAATCTTTCAGAGTGTAAATACATGCAGAATGGCCCATTCACAAGTTTGGATTCACCAGGTTTTGATGGCATAAAGCTTCACATTGCTGGCATTTTAGTGCTCTGATATCTAGTAGTAAAGCTTCTTTATGCTTAGAAAGGTCACTGCTGTTTTAGGATTGAATCTGGTCCGTACCTCTAAAAGGGATTACTCGATAGAGAATTCCAGGGGAAAAAAAAAAGACAGCATTCTGGCATTGAGATTTCATGAATAAATAAAATGCAAAAAATGCTTTAAGATTGTTTGGGAGGAGCAGATAAAACAAATACAGGGAGATGATTTAGTGAGCAGAATGTATCCAGTCAGAGTGTATGATGAATAAATTACTCCACGAAAATAAAATTTACCATGTATTACACATTTACATACTTAGTAAGCAAAAACACACCTTAATATGAAGTACATATGTGTGAATTCATAGCTATATGCATAAAGAAATCATAAACAATATTTATGAATATTTACATGTCCGTTCAAGTATGTAAATATAAAACAGCCAATGTGAGTTCTACAAAAGAGCTCAACAGTGTACATACATATACGTACACAAAGACACAAAAGGAAGGACCAAGAGTAGGGCAAGTCTTTTAGAAAATATTTAATGCCTTTATAAAAAAAAAAACCCTCACCCAAAGTTTGGGGGATTTTTGCAATCTTACATTTTCTATTGCAAAATACACCTGCTTTCTTTTCTTTCTTTTTCTCCCCCCCCAAACTAAATATTTCTTCCATCTAATGACTCTCTTTATTAGACAGCATCTAATTTGCATACATTTACATACAATTTAACTGCTAGCTTGTGAGAACAAAGAAATGGCTCTGTATTGTACTGAAGGACAATACTCAGAAAAGGAAGGTATAAAAACCAGCTAGCTCAGTGGCTGTATATTCTCTTTGTTTCAGAAATACCAGGATTTTTAAACACACCACTTAAAGGGTGAAAAAGATTATTTCATCAAACAATGAAAAAAAGATACAGTGCAGTTCCCTTTTAACACATTCTCTCTCTGGCCTGGTTAATGGGATTTAAGGGTCCCAGATTTCTTTGCTTTCTTCTGTTTCCTTTATTAGAACCGATGGATTTAATTCCGTCACATATTTTACTTCATATTTTATTCCTATAACAATCTATGCTGAAGTTCAGCTCCAATGCTAATTCAATACTATCTTCCTTTCCTTACTATCAGCCTGGAATATGACTGAATGATCTTTGACAGACATGAAGTATTCTGCCCTCAATGCCCAGTGCTAATGGATTTTAAAGACAGTCTGCCAGAATATTACCTTGTGGCAACAAGTACAGAGATCATGAAAACTTACCATGTAGCTGACCAGGAATCAACAGGAAGGGAAGCCGGGCTGAGCTCCGCTTGTGAGAACAGGGAGGGACTGTGGTCAGAGTAAAGCCAGGATGTAAAGGATGTGTCAAGCCCTCTAATTCCCTAAAAGAGGAGGAGAAAAGGACCTTGAACATCTCACAGGTGGCAAAATGTTTTGAAACAGTTGGCAGGGACTCCCATACAAAAAGCGTGATTTCGAGCTGCATATTGCATGTCCTCATGAGTCCTCAAATCTGCCCATGTCCATGGGAAACCCAGCTAAGCAGGGTGGCCTGCCATTTGCCACAGCCCACGTAGTGGAGCTACTAGTCTCATTTCCTGTAACTCCCCTTCCCAGCATCATACTCAGTGACTTGACTCAGTGGGACAGATCAAGGGAAAAATACTTTTGAAAAAGTATCAATACAGCAGTGCAGGGATGGGAGGGGAACTAAAAACAAACACGGGCCTTTTCTACAAGAAATATATCAGCAGGGATATATGTTGAGTCCATTAGGCTGCTATGGAACCTCACCTTGAGATGTCTTGACCATCCTTGATATGACATGGGGGATTCCTAATATGCTCCTGGAAACCAAGCCAATCATGGTTTTATGGATACAAAAGCTACCCCCTCTCACACTAGCCAAAAATAAACTGAAGGGCCATGAGGATCAAGCAGGACAGAGGCTGCTTTTAATGAAAAAGAGCTCAACTTCACGGTGCGCTGCTACATCCTGCTCCAGGGGCAGGTGCCAGTGGGCAGGCTGACATAGCCTCGAGTGACAGGCACTGCGATAACGCTTCCCGGAGGCCACGGAAAAGCTCCCACATTCAAAAGGAAAGCTTTCCTTGAGCTTTCTTGCCAAAGGCATACAATAAAGCACATGATTAACAAATGCTGTTACTAGGGCATCCAAAAGCTCCCTCAAATTCTTCAAGGACTCAGGAAAACATATTTCTGAAATAATGAATAGGAAGCTTTCTTTCACATTTTTATATATACTGTTGCTAATTTTCATTTGGTAATTTGCTATAGCACATAAGCATTGACTTCTGTCTGACTCAAGTTGACCACCACCACCTCTCTAAAGTCACCCTCCCCTAAGAGCTGTACAGGACGCGGTGGGATGCAGCACTGGAGTTCAGCTGAACACTGAAGACACTGCAGTCCAAGTCTCTTCATTTAGCCTGCTCGCTCCAGGTAACATTTAACATCCTACCTGACAGGAATCCTGTGGCAGTAAATAACCACCCCACACCGTTATCTGCAATTTCTTCAGGACAAAGGAGTAACTTGTGAACAGCTTACACTAACGACACTCACAGATGATTCAACATCTCTGGAAATTCCAGTCACTAACAGAAATAAAAGAATCCGTGTGGACACCTGATCTTCATCCATTTTTATCAGATCAACAGCCAATACCAGTCATTTCAGTTTTGCAGTCAGACCTTTTCTATCCAAGTCACAACCAGGCTCCAAAACAGAATACCTAATCAGATATAAGCACCAGTGGCTCTTTTTCTTTAATGACAATAAAATAATACCTACATATGTAGCATCATATGAGAACATATGTGATGCTGAAGCAATGGCCCCCAACAGAGCTAACTGCTCTCACTGCAGTCATATACTCTCTAAAGATAACTACAGTTACTATATCAATCATGGGCAGCTGCATAGGCTATAACACAATTCTATACACATTTGAGTTATGTGACCCCTATACAATTGTTCGGCTGGTTTCCCAACAGGAGATTCCTGTTTTTCTTCCACTGCCTATAAGATGCCTTTGTGATAACATAGCACAACCCAATCATGCATATATTCTTCCTCTAGGGCACTAAATACTTCTCCCAATATACTTAAGATCTGCTGGGAGACGCACATACACATGTATAAAAACACATGTGTATATGTAAAAGATGTTTTACTAAGTATGTGTTTTTAATATCTAATTATGACTGTATCATTGGCGCATCATCAAAAATGTTTAATTAAATTTGTTAGATTTTCTCCAGGTTACAGCAGTACCTAAATCAGTTTTGATGGTCATTAAAAAATGAGAATCTAAGAATTTTAAATAATGCCAGTTCTTCAATATTTTCTATTCCAGTGTTCTTGGTAGACTTAAAAGCATATTACCACAACATTAGTCTCAAATTTTATCTTTGCTTTAGCAGTCCTTTTTGGAGCTAAAGTAGGCTAAGCAAATCATTTGTTAGATTTTTCCTTTTCTTCTTTTCTGTTGGTATATTCTCCATTGAAGCTGGGTTATGAAAGTTTAAAGTTGGTGAAAGCAGAAGAAGAGCTGAGCAAAAAGTAGCCCCTCTTGTATCTAATTAAATTCTGGCATTTATGAACTTCCACTTTTTCACACATAGCAGTTTCATTACATTTGCTATTAGCCATTATGGGTGGGATTGTCAAAAGGAGTAAAAGTGCGATTCTCTTTTGACTAAAAAGCAGTGTGGTAGTTCTGCTGTTGAATCCAACAGCAGCCCATTCAGATCAACTTCAAATGGATTTGAAAACTGTCTTCTTTTCCAGTGTGCCTAGAACATGGGGAGAAATAGAGGTACAGGGAGCAACAGGCACAGGCTGCAGCTTTAGCACTTCTCTCACAAATGCGCCGAACGCATTCTGCACGCAGGCCCACACTCCTCCAGACACCAAAGTTCGCAAGCCCGCACGCCAAGTCAGAAACTGCGTAGCTGCGCACAGCAGAGGTGAGCACGAGCCTCCCTGCTCTGATTGTAACTGCAATAATTGTAACCGAAGTATAGCAAATTTTCTAGATTTAGATGGCCTTCAGGTCAAATTTAGCTACATATAAGTAGATACTTCCCTCCCCCCACTTCATATTACAGGGTTATACTAATTAGGACACCTTGTTCAACAAACCACTGTTCTATTTAATGGACTTTTCTCAATTAAGAAGAAAAAGGCACTTCCCCCCACCTTCCAAATTAAAGTTAAAGCAGAGATTATGCTGAATAAATATACAAAGATAAAGATTATTTGTGCTGCACTAGACTTTTTTTTTCTCTCCTGTTAATCTTTATTTGGCAACTTCTACATTAAAAGGTTAGAGTTTAGATTTCCACACCTATTAAACACCTGCTTAAAAACCACTCAACGGCTGGTGCTGGCCAAATGCATCCTAATTAGGTAGAGATGTTGGCACCGCTGTCCCAATTGAGCAACACCCATTACCATTCCCTCTCATTAGGTTAAACAGGTTGCTCAGGATGTAACCAAATTCTTGACTACGTGCATCCCACAATAAAATGTAATTTGGTGGAGCCTTCTGCCTAATTGCCAAGCACTGAGCCTTGGGAGAAGCGTCTGATCTGCAGGAAGGGTCCAGGACCAAGAGCACCAATTCTCGCTCATGGAAATGGTGGGCTGACAGGACTGAAAGAACCGGGTGGAATTTCTTCTTGAAAATGTTCTACAAGATTAAAGAACAGATCTCCTTTTCTGCAGTACTTTGCCCTCTGTATTTGGTATTAGTTTGTCCTACACAGTTTGATTTGTCAGTTGTAAGCGTGACAAGCCTAGAAAACAAAATCATCCTTCAGAGATAAGACATAGCACTGCAAGTTTTCCAAATATATTTTGTCAACATATTTTAAGGCGCTTCCAGAGGGACCAACTGCATGACTGACAGAAAAATCTTGTCTCCATCATCCATCTAACCTCTAAGGCCTCTGTCAAGGCTGCAGACACATTTGCCAATAAGTGACAAGTCAAGCGGTCTTTTTCCAAACACCCAACAACTCCTTTCAGGATGGTGCTACGAGGAAGCCACTAGACAGAACCGGAGCAGGGTGGCAGGGATTATAAACTATGTCAGAAATGGTTCTAATCTCCATGTTCAGTCTTTTATAATCTCACTTTACTACTAATTTATTAACTTACCTCGTTTTCCTTTCTGTCGCCCTCCTGTCATAGTCAGGAACAGACCTTAATTTCAAAAATGCTCTATTCAACATGGACAAAAAGCTCACGTACTTCACATAACACTGTTCAGCTAACTGTATCCAAATAAAGAACACATACAGAGTCTCTATACTGGTATCTTAAAATCAAGTGCATAGAAGGATCGTTCAACACTATAAACAAAATATAATTCACAACTCATACAGTGAGGATGTTAGCAGACTTTAAAATATTTATCTATAAAACTTCACTTATGCCAAAAAGACTTTATAAGAAGGTAAATACTGTGAGTTTCTAGTACTTTTTGTAGTGTAGAATCCATAATTATTTATCTTTTATATTTCTAAAGTAATCTTTAGTACTAGAAAAAAGAAATCTGGAATATAAGATGTCACCTAGCAGTAATTATTGACCTAAAACTACAGTTATTTCCAAGACAACCATAACATTGGCAGATGCTTTCTTGTTCTGACTGGCTACAAATGGCACAAAGGAATCCAAAGATAGACACCAGCATATCTGCTCTTTGCTTGTTTTTCATTAAAACATTCTTGCATACAGACAACACTTTTTGATTTGCTCTTGCCCTTTTATGCACGTGTGTTACATTCACTGCGCTCTCAAGAACAGTCCATTTCGCTTACTTATTCCTAATGAAGTCAACAAGAATTCTGGGTCCCAATCTGCAACAGATGAGAATCTCAGAGGAATATTGTTTTTTTTTTTTTTCACAACATCCCTAAAAATCAAGAGCCATTGTCCATAGCCATTTCTTAATTTAAGCCTTACTAACTTCCCTTCTTAAAATTGGTGGCCTACACTTGACTCTGTAGCTAGTATCTGTAGTTGTAGCTCTTCCAGGCCACAAAGAGCTAAAAATGTTATCAGCACTATGTTTTTTCCTGGTAAGGATTTGGTGAGACTGTGACTAGAAGACACAGTGAAACAGGAAAGTGGGAAAGAAAAAGAGAAGAAAACAACAACAAAACCAAGACACTATAACAGAACAAGAGAAAAAAAAATGAAGTAGCAACACTGATCTGCTAAACTTGTAGAGAGGATTCTGGAGCAAACAGTACTCTGGTTTTCATCTTTCTCTTTTCCACCATTCAACAACCACCTGAAATTTTTTAAGTGTGTCAGTTTTACACACATTCTGTTAAACTATCTTTTATTCTTTGCATCTGTGCTCGCTTAGTGCAACTTAAAGGGGGAACTGCAACTATAAAGGGGGAAAAGAATCCTGGGGAGCATCTGCTCTACTCTGCATTCCTTGAAATGGTAGAAACACACTCAACATGAAAAAGAAATCAATAATTTCATGGGACGTTTCACTTCCTTTGAAAAAAATGCCACTAAACCCTTCAAATGCCTCAGCTTGACCAAACGAAGGGCTGTGAATCAGCACAGCAGCTGGAGAAGCTGTGGAATTTTCCAAGGAAAGGAAGATTTTGCCTGCATTACAAACATCTACAGGCAAACCACAGAAGATATAAAATAGAGAAATGAACAGCTTTAGGATTCTCTAGAACTCTTCATAGGACCAACTTAAAATTGCAACAATGACAACAGCAGTAAATAAAGCTTTTGAAGGAGACATACCCATATACACCCACATACATAACATACAAGGACCTTGGTGCTCTAGAAATAAATAGTAACATCCAATGGACTACAAGAGTCACTGCAATTGCACTCATTGCAATTACTTAGACATGGTGGGACAGCTCTCATGACTGGAGCATGGCCATGGATGGCCTTGTGTTTAGAGTAGGCCAGGAAGGTGAGGTGATGGAGTTCCTCTTTATGTGAGAGCGCAACTGGAATGTATGGAGCTCACCATAGGGGAGGACAAAGCCTGAGTCAAGAGCCCATGGGTGACGATTATGGGCAGGCCAATAGGGGAGACACTGTGTTAGGTGTTTACTACAGGCCTCCTGACCAGGGAGAGGAAGTGGATGAGGCCTTCTACAGGCATCTGCAAGAAGCCTCACGATCCTAGGCCCTGACCCTTATGGGGGACTTCAACCACCCTGATATCTGCTGGGATAATCACACAGCTAGGAGTAGACAGTCCAGGAGATTCCTGCAGAACATTGCAGATGATAGCTTCTTCACGCAGGTGGTTGATGAGGGGAGGGGTGCTGCTAGACCTGATTCTAGCAAATGGAGATGGTCTAGTGGGAAATGTGAGGGTTGGGGGCAGTCTTGGCTGCAGTGACCACGAGATGTTGGAATTCATGATCCTGCAAGGAAGAAACTGGGCAAGAAGTAGGATTGCAACCCTGGCCTTCAAGAAAGCTAACTTTGACCTCTTCAGGGAGCTCCTTGGAGGAATCCCTTGGGCCAGGGCCATAGAAGGAAAGGGGGTCCAGGAGAGTTGACTAATATTCAAACACCACTTTCTCCAAGCTCACGATCAGTGCATTCCTACAAGAAAATTGAGCAAGGAGACCTGCATGGATGGGCTAGGAGCTCTTGGAGCTCTTAATGAGAAAAAGAGAGGATACATACTGTGGAAGGCCAGACCACATGAGAACATTGTCAAGGAATGCAGGAATGCAACGAGGAAGGCCAAGGCCCGTTTGAAATTAGAGTTAGCAAGAGATGTCAGGGACAACAGGAAGGACCTCTACAAATACATCAGCAGCAACAGGAAGACTTGGAAAAACGTGGGCTTACTGCTGAACAAGGTGGGTGCCTTCGTGATGGAAGACGCAGAGAAGGCAGAGTTACTAAGTGCCTTCTTTGCCTCAGTCTTTACTGCTAAGTCCCCATGAACCACAGAGAGACGAAAGAGAGAACCAGGAGAGAGAAGGACTTTCCACTGGTCAAGGAGGATTGGGTTAGGGATTATTTAGACAAACTGGACACCCATAGGTCTACGGGCCCGGATGGGATGCACCCAGGAGTGCTGAAAGAACTCGCAGGGGTCATTGCTCAGCTGCTCTCCATCATCTTCGAGAGGTCATGGGGGTGGGGGAGCTGCCGAAGACTGGAAGAAACCAGCGTCACTCCAGCCTTCGAAAAGGGCAAGAGGAAAGAGCTGGGCTGGTCAGCCTCACCTCCGTGCCTGGACAGGTGATGGAGCAGCTCATCCTAGAGACCATCTCTAGGTATATCAAGGAAAAGAAGGTGATCAGGAGTAGTCAGCATGGATTCACCAGGGGAAGTCATGTTTGACCAATCTGATTGCCTTCTATGGCGGGAGACGATTTTCCTCTATCCTGCCAATGTGGGGAATGGATATATCAGGAGGAAAGGCGCATATTACAGGTGAACAACTGGCTGCGCCACTGGTCTTGGCAACAGAGTTTTGGTTTCTATGATCATGGGACTCTAAAGTCCACCAGCTTGTGGGGAAAGATGAGAACCACCTCAGCAAGAAGGGCACATGCGTCTTTGCCATAAGGTTGGCCAGCTTGGTTAGGAGGGCTTTAAACTAAGCATGAAGGGGAATGGGGAATGTTACATGGACAGGGCAGGCAGCCAAAGCCAGAAGGCCTCCAACAGGACTATAATAGTAGGGAAGTGAGTGTAGGAGATGATTATAGAGGGCTCTCTTTCACCTCTCCTGGGAAACCCACAGGCTTGTTTACTTCCCTTAAGTGCCTGTACACCAATGCACGTAGCATGGGGAATAAACAGGAGGAACTGGAGATCTGCCTGCAGTCCCAGCATAATGATCTCATTGGAATTACAGAAACGTGGTGAGATAGCTCACATGACTGGAGGGCTGTCATGGAAGGCTAGGTGTTTTTTAGGAAGGACAGGCTGGGAAGGCGAGGTGGTGGAGTTACTCTTTATGTGAGAGAGCAACCAGAATGCATACAGTAGAGTCTAGTTGGAGGCCTGTGGTGAGCAGAGTCCCCCAGGGGTCAGTCCTCGGTCCAGTCCTGTTCAACTTATTCATCAATGACCTGGATGAAGGCACAGAGTGCTCCCTCAGCAAGTTTGCTGATGATGCAAAACTGGGAGGAGTAGCTGATAGCCCAGAGGGCTGTGCTGCCATCCAGAGGGACCTGGCCAGACTGGACAACTGGGCCGTGAGAAACCTCATGAAACTCAGCAAGGCCAAGTGCCAGGTCCTGCACCTGGAGAGAAATAACCCCAGACACCAGTACAGACTGGGGACTGACCTTCTGGAGAGCAGCTCTGCAGAGAAGGACCTGGGTGTCATAATGGACAACAAGTTGACCATGAGGCAGCAGTGTGCCCTCGTGGCCAAGAAGGCCAATGGGATCTTGGGGTGCATTAAGAGCAGAGTCTCCAGCAGGTCGAGAGAGGTGATCCTGCCCCTCTACTCAGCCCTGGTGAGGCCACATCTGGAGTACTGTGTCCAGTTCTGGGCCCCACAGTACAAGAGGGATGTGGAGCTACTGCAGAGAGTCCAGCGCAGGGCTACAAGGATGATCAGAGGCCTGGAACATCTGTCCTATGAGGAGAGACCGAGGGAGCTGGGCCTGTTCAGCCTCAGGAAGAGAAGGCTGAGAGGGGTCCTGATCACTGCATATAAACACCTCAAGGGAGGGAGTGTAGAGGATGGGGCTGGCCTCTTTTCAGTGGTGGCCATTGGCAGAACTAGAGGTAATGGCCACAAACTGAAACACCAAAATTTCCACAGGAACTTAAGGAAATTTTTTTAACAGTGAGGGTGATGGAGCACTGGAACACGCTGCCCAGAGAAGTTGTGAAATCTCCTTCTCTGGAGTTCTTCAGAACCTGCTTGGATGCAATCCTGTGCCCCGTGCTCTAGGTGACCCTGCATGTGCAGGGGAGTTGGACTAGATGATCTCTAGAGGTCCCTTCCAACCTTAACAATTCTATGATTCTATGACAGACTGGATGGATGAGGGGAGAGCCATCTACCTTGATTTCAACAAGGTTTTCGACACAGTCTCCCATAACATCCTCATGGAGAAGCTCAGGAAGTGTGGACTGGACGAGTGAACAGTGAGATGGATTGAGGACTGGCTGGATGGCAGAGCCCAGAAGGTGGTCATAAATGGGGCCAAGTCTGGCTGGAGTCCCACAGGGGTAAGTACTGCACCCAGTGCTCTTCAACTTGTTCATCAATGGCCTGGATGAGGGCACAGAGTGCACCTTCAGCAAGTTTGCAGATGATCCCAAACAGGGAGGAGTGACTGACACTTGTGAGGGCTGTGCTGCCATTCAGAGGGACCTAGACAGGATGGAGAGTTGGGCAGAGAGGAACTTAATGAGGTTCAACAAGGACAAGTGCTCAGGAGTCCTGTACCTGCGGAGGAAGACCCCCGGGGCACCAGTACAGATTAGGGGTGGACCTGCTGGAAAGCAGCTCCACAGAGAGGGATTTGGGGGTCCTGGTTGACAACAAGTTAACTATGAGGCAGCAATGTGCTCTCGTGGCCGAGAAGGTCAATGGGATCCTGGCTGCATCAGGAGTGTTGCCAGCAGGTGGAGGGAGGGGATCCTGCCCCTCAGCTCAGCTCTGGTGAGGCCGCACCTGGAGTATTGGGGGCAGTTCTGGACTCCCCAGTACAAGACGGACGTGGAGCTTCCAGAGAGAGTCCAGCGGAGAGCCACAAAGATGATCAAGGGACTGGAGCATCTATCTTATGAGGAAAGACTAAGTGAGCTAGGCCTGTTTGGCCTGGAGAATCTTGAGAGATCAACATGTCTGCATGTTGTTGATCAACATGTCAACATGTTGATCAACATGTACAAATACTTGAGGGGAGAATGTAGGGAGGATGGGGCTAAACTCTTCTTGGTCGCAGACAGTGACAAGACAAGAGTTAATGGGTATAAATTGAAACACAGGAAGTTCTACCTCCGTGTGAGAAAGAACAGGGTGACAGAGCACTGGAACAGGCTGCCCAGGGAGGCTGTGGAGTCTCCCTTGCTGGAGATCTTCAAAACCTGCTGGATGCCACCCTGTGCCACGTATTCTAGGTGTCCGTGCTTGAGGTCCCTTCCAACTTCAACCATTCCGTGATTCTGTGTGATTTTGTGCAACAGGCTATTGCAGGAATTTTGGCCACGGAGAAGCCTACCCAAACATTTACAGCCCAAGATACAATATAAGAGATCATAATTACACTTGTATTAAAAAATATATCCTTACCTAATGGCTGCATCCTACAGCAGGATGGGACCTTTTAAGACAGAATGAAAAGCTCTGCTCTGTGAAACAGAAGCTAAGGAGAAACACAGAAGGAGGAGAGGTGTGCTACGAACAAAGGAAGGGGCAAGCAGCAAAAGTTACAAATCCAGATACAATCCCTGTCTCTAGGGCAGAGCTGTGTGGAGACCTCAAAAAGAGAGCGTGTGGTACTTAAATGTCATGTACCAAGAAAAACAAAGTCAGTGGAGGGATATATTAAAAAATTAATGCTTCAATATGCCATCTTATAATATTAGACTGAAAACCACACCACTGTGTGTTGTTACTGTATTTGACCAAGTGTACCATTGTGTTTAATTTGAATTTTGATTATGACAGATCACAGCATATGGAAGACAACCAAGTAACTCACACTCCCTTTTGAAATCTTGCTCCATTAAAACTTAGATTGCAGCAGCCACACAGTGACTGATACCCATGTACTCTAAACCACAGAAAGAGAACAGAACATCCCAGGATCACTGGGTCATTATTCAGATGCTCACAACAACCTCACTGGGCCAGCAAGACTGCTGGAGCCGCAGATAAATCTGGTGTATGCATCTGACAGAGTGAACCATGGGCTGCCCAATTTTATAAGGAGGGCAGAGCTATTCTGGGCACCTGAGCATGATTAAAGCTTACAGCTTATGAAGATGGTCTGCACTGGCAGTGCATTCGCTTGACGGTGAGGGAGGCAGTTGGAGGAGAAGCACAAACCTGTTCTGCTCACTACCAACAGCATTGTCACAGGCACCCGTAATGCTCGTCTGGAAGCAGAATGGGATATCCGCTCCACATCCAGTGCTGGTTTTGGCACTATTTTCACTCTAGTGAGTAACCCTCCCTAACTAACCCCTCTCCAGAAGAGGGGAAAAAGAAAGGAAAGGAAAGGAAGAAGGAAAGGAAGAAGGAAAGGAAGAAGGAAAGGAAGAAAGAAAGGAAGAAAGAAAGGAAGAAAGAAAGAAAAAACCCCACACCACTAAGCAGGTGCTAGCAATCTGAGAGGCCACATGCCAGCTACAGCTGCTTCAAACTGATTCAATTACATCTGCCTGAGTAGTCCCAGGACAGGGAATTCACTGAAGAGACTCATAGGTCCAAGAGAGACACAATACTGTGGGATTTTAGCACTCTATTAAGTAAAGGTGAAAATCTCCCCAGAGGATTCAGGGGAAGGATATTCAAGCATGATCTGAAACACATGATCACATTCAATCTAAGATAAAACAGGAGTTGGGAGACAGCATATGCTTAACGCTGGAATATCCAGCAAAAATCCTTTGGAAATAACGCCTTAAAATTTTTCCCGAAACAGTGCAGACAGTGCTGCCTTGTTTCCCAAAACACTGGGTGCAATACATTTGCTTGAACATGCTCTTGGGATTGGGACTTCACTCCAAAACCTTGTTTGTACAAAAAGGGGCCAAGCAGCTGGGAAATTCTGGAGTGTAGCATGTCCTCATTAGCTCCCATCTGCCACCAGAACTCAGCTCATGGCAAGTTTGGCTAAGTCCTGGTGTTCTCAGGTCCAAATCTGGGTCAGTTTTAATTACACTATACAGAATTCAGTGTGCAGTTTTTAAATCCTTATTATACAGTGCAGAAGAACGGGCAGCTCTCCAACTAATCAATTTTTTAAAAGTACATATATAAAAATTTTAAACCAGGCTAGACAGACAGTGGGTGGAAGAGAGAGGGGAAAAAAAAAAAAGTAAGAGTGAGTACAGGGGTTAGTTAAGAGAACTGTTAGCAAAAGTGGGTCAGCAGCAAGTTCTGCTTTAAAACTTCAAAGGAAGGAGAAAAAGAAAAAAAAATCCTCTTCATTTATAAGACAGCAAACCTGATGTGCAAGATGTACACAATTCATACTGCTTTTAGCATCAGCCTGGGTTACCCACAACACCACCACGACTAGGCTGCTGTGAAGGGAAGGAACCACTCTCTTGTGGTTACGGAGCTGCAGCAGGTACTAGCTGACCTACTCCTATCTCGTGGAACAGTCTGTTTGACTTGGGAAAAATCTTTCCCTACCAAGAAAGATGAAGGTTACAGCCTTTGCACCCAGAGTTACAGGAAAGATGCTATAGTTAGAAGTATAGCACAGTACTATCATGCCTTCAAGGGGCTAGTGAACTAGAGTATGTTACTCTAAGTCCTTACACAATTGAGGATTTTGGACTAGTGTAACTGCTATTCATCTTCCCTTTTCCTATGTCCTTCGACTCGCCAACAGATAGGTCAGGACTTGAAAAGAGTTTTGCTTGCCAGGTTGCTGGCAAACAAAATAATAGTAGGAACAGGATACCATGTGTTTTATTCCGAGCAGACACTTGGGACAGAATAGTGCGTCAAATCTATGTAAACTGGGCCAAATCCTACTCTTAATGTCAACAACCAGAATCTACCATGTTCTGAGTCGGGTGCAGACAGGGAGCAAACTCAAGTCTTTTCTGACAGTTGCAGCCTTAAAGGCAGGCTAGGAATGGGAAAATGTGATCAATAACCAGTATAAACACCGAGGAAATATATTGGAAATATATAATATCCAGCCACTCCGTATGCAAAACCCAGACCTTTAACAGTTTTCATATTTGTATTAAACTATTTCCATGAACAAATTCCTGTTAAAAAGAGTTTTATTTTATATATCTGGTTAGTCTAATTACAGCCATCACCTGCTGAATGCACAAGCCAACAGGTAAAGGTAGTCTTCAATGCTTTATCTGTCTTGAATTCATGCTTATAAATACATCAAGTCTCTTTCTGCAAGTTAAAAATTATCTTGACACATAGCCTACAGCCACGTTCTCTTGGTTATTGCAGAAAAGTACTGGGAGGGTGGTTTATAGCCAGGATACCTCAAACATCACATTGCATTAAAACATCTGTTGGGTCCACCAGCTCTTTACACATTTGATAATGTGGGTTGCAAATGCAAGCCCCACTGAATTTTTGTAACTACATGTTAAAAATCAAGTATTACCTCTGTCAATCCAACTTTTAAAAAGAACATCATGAACAATCTACAGTGTGATACAAAAAAAATTACTCACAGCTCTCCTTTCCTCATCTTATCCTAGTAAAAGGCCACTTTTGAACAAGATAATCAACACACATAACTGTTTTCTAAGGGCCCTTTTTCTTAGAAGAATTTAGGGGTAACAGGACAACAACGGGCGGGAGAACAACAATGCAGCAAATGCTAATAAATTAAGCTCCAAAATTAATGTTGTGAAGCAACTTCTTGTAAAAGAAGAGAAATTTCAGTGCCCAGATATGTTTGGCCTATGTTCTATTTCAAAGCAGTGGTAGTTTCTTCAGGCATCTTTATAAACTTTGAAAGAGATGATGCATAAGTGTCCAGGCAGCATGGACACCACCTGATTACACATAAGGAGAAGTGGAATAATAAAGCTACCGAGTACTCAGTGTGATTTGGAGCAATGACAAGGAAGTTCAGTGAGGAAAAAGCCTGGCTGCTTGGGAATCTGGGAAGGGAGACTACTCTTCACAGGGAAACTTCAGTTTCTGGTTGACTTCACAGTTTTGTATCATGTTTTAATGGAGTTCTTATTAAAAAATATTAAAAATATTTAAAAAAATTAATTAAAATTAATTAATTAAAAAATTAAAAATATTAAAAAAATGTGCACAGCTATTTCTTTGGCCCTTCTGCTTTTCCTCTAGTTTTCCTTCATATGTACTAATAAACCATGCCAAAAGGTAAGTCAAAGGTGGCTTGCATTATATCCACGTGCTAAAGCAGATTTTTGCTAGGCTCTGGATACTCTTATGAACCAGTGGTATGATGAAAGCTATGGCTCTCCACCTGCACCAGTGGCTGAACTATAGAGCAGAACAAACAGCAGCCTCTGAAGAGTCTTCACATTCCTTTGTCTAGACATGGGGAAGCTGCAATCTGGAAAACAAAGCCAAAGAAAAGACAGCAGGCTCTGAATGAAAGGATGGGCTCTGCCCTTGCTCACAGCCTGAGAGACAGGAGGCGGTTTGAGGTTTTTTTTTTCTTTTTTTAAGTGTTCAGAAGGTACCAGTCAAAGTCTTTAAAACCCTTCAGATTCTTCAGCTGATACCTGCAGGCACTTCCCAGTTGTCTACTATCACAGTAACTTGTTTGAGGCCTATCTGGCAGCTCTTAATTCTGACCAGAGATCCTCCGGGAAAGGGGACTTGCTGATATTTCTGAATAATCCATGCTGTTCTTGCATAACAAAGCTCCCACACAAGCACATCTTCCTTCCACAACTCCACTCACAGGGGAATGGTGCAAGATCTGGCATGGCTTAAGAATGCACATATACTACAGTAAAAAAGTAAGTATGCCATCCTGAGACAGGGACTTGGTATTTCCCAGGCTGTCAAAAGCTGAGGATCTTAAAGAGGTGAGAGTAATTTACAAAATGCATTAAATCCTGGGGATCCCAAGAAAGAAATTGAAGAGAGGGTCTTGTCAAACACATCTCCACTAAAATTCGCTGCTACTATATTCAACTTCATTATTATGCCTACACTTACAGCAGCTCACATAATCCTCTTAGTGGGATCTGCCTTCACCACTACATGAGCTGCAATACCTGAAACAACAGTATGACTTAAAAACAGAATGAGTCCTCAACTTTATTGTTCTTGGTTGTGAAAGTTTAAGTCATACCTTTAACATTTTAATGCCCATTTTCTATTGCACTTTATTTGTGGGTGGGTGCCTTCAGTGTTATACAGTCTACCAAAACGAATCAGGACAAAAAAATTTCAACACCTGTTGTGATGTGTTTTGTAAACACCCAGCCCATGACTTCTGTGTGCTGTGCTGCACAGTTGTTCTTACCAGCTTACAACATGCTCTAAACTATCAGTCCTACAGATCTCATTTTTGCAAATTTGAAAAACAAGGTTAAAAAGTGTTTGACAGATTTCTGTGTTCCCTGTACCTGCAGATGAGGAGAAACAGTGGAATACTCTCACACTGCAGAAGGACATGACAAGGTGGGAACTAAATAAAGCCAACCAAAGGATTCACAAATACTTTGCTAAAGAATAACACAAAATATATATTGTTTTCAATTTAAAGCTCAGGTTCCTGACCAAAGTGATGACATTTTGCAATTTGTCAACTCTTACAGATATTATATAGCAATAGAGGATCAAAATCTTGTTATGCAATAATTAAAACTCATGATCCTTGTCTTCAAAGGAGACAAGCATCAATTATCTCCATTTGCTCAATGAGGAAACAAAGACCCCTGGTCTAGATCACAAAACAAATCAATGACTTGATAGGATGCATGCACAGGATTATGTCATATTTTCATTTTGACTATCACCTTTACACTCACTGCTTAACTAGTGTTTTCTTAAATTTAACTGAAAAAGTCAGTAAAAGCACTTAGGCTTCAGAGCCTGTATGTGGAACTTGGCCATGCTGAGAATCTACCGCATCTTCACAGCTGCCCATTGCAGACCACCAGAGGATCTGCACCAGCTCAGTGTTGTGTCCCTGGCACCACCAAGGGTGGTTACTTTTGAAAAGAACTGATAGGGCAAATCTGGAGTCCTGCTGCCTTCCCTTCAACTCTTCCAGTTTCTGGCAGTGTCCTGGTTAGGAGTTTCCTGAGCAAGTAGTAATACCTACAGCTTAGCGCTTAAAAGCCTTTGAGGAACTTTTCTTTCATGAATATGTCCAGTTTGTGTAGTAGGCACATTTCTTGCTGATTTTTTTTTCATCATTTAAGGTTAATGACTTCTACTGCCATTATCTGCCCTGTGTGTCTAAAGGAGATTCTGTTGAAGTTGCAGAAGAAAAGAGACGCCTGATACATGGGTAAGGAAGAGACTGGCCTACAGATCACTTCTTCTGAGCTAAAGCAGCATAGAGATCTCAAGGTAGCAGCAGATCTGTTCCTGTCGCATGCTGAACCTTTCAATAGGTCATAAGAGTGGTGCAGCTTTGCAGAGTTTGTTTAAATAGACTTATAAGACAATAACTCCTTTTTAGAAGAGCAAAGTGATGCTTAATGGTAAGCCAAGGAGCACAAGCAGAGCAGATAATGAAGATGAAATGGTCTGAATTTGCCAGCCAGGCATGTAGCGTGAGTGCATCTGCTGCTTAGATGCTGTTTATGTAGGCTGAGACCAAGGGAGCATGGTTTGATTCTGATCCCTCAAAGTAAATGACAGGAACTCAAAACCATAGTAAATAGTAAAATTTAAAATTATCCTATAAAATCATCCTTTATTTCCAAATCACAATGCATGCACTCACATACAAAGCCATGTTAACCCCCTGCATTTATATGTAGCATCATTGCAAATAAACTTTGAAAGAAAATAACAGCTAAAGGAAAATAGTGCCTATTGGCACTGAGAATCAATGCTGCTATTTCTGTTTCCTAATCGGAACACAGAGATTCCCAGCGACGTGCGGTGCCGTGCCTCCCTGCCCCTTACCAATGGCCAACTCACCTTACCTTTCTAGAACGCTTTCCCTGGCCAAGGCCACGATGGCAGCCTCAACTGGAGGCAGCGGACGAAGGGAGGCCAGCTAAGAGCTCGCCACACTCGGTGCATGTCACAGAGCACAAGCAACCTGCCACCAAGCTGCTGCGCGCTCCCGCCAAGTCGCGGCTGCCAGCCCCAACCGAGCGAGTGCAGCCCGGCTGCTCAGGATTCCTGCCTGTTGCCCAGGAACCACACAAAGCGCTGGGGATTTCACCAGGTGCAAACAGTGCTCTGCGCCCCTGCCTCGTCCTGCCGCGCTGCGAGCTGCACTCCTTCTGCAGCGGCTACGCCAGGCGAACCAGGAGGCAGCAAATGAAGTTTTAAAAAGGGATCAGGGTTCCCTACTGATAAAGCTGCGATTTTAGGACATGAGCAAAAGGGCATAGCAGTATGTGCAGGCTGAGGTAGGAAGGGTAGGTAGGCTTGCTTTTTGTTAAGGCTTTTTCAGGAATGTACAGCTGGATCATAACTCTGGCTTATACATTGTCCTAAATTTGTCAGTATTTCTCACCTGGGAAGTGCCTTCTTTTTTAATCTAAAAGGTAATGTTTCAGAATACTTAAAAATCCCATAAATTATAAGGAAATGGAGCACTTTAAAGCTTACTTTTAAAAATAATTCTATAGCTGCATAGGATTTTTATTCTAGGATGTTAAGTAAGCATCTTTTCAGATACAACATAAATAACACAATTATGTAATTTTCTGTATGTATAGAAATTATAAATGTACTGTGTGTTTACTGCCAATTGTTTAACATTGTAATCCTATAAATACACACTTCAATGCATAGATTGCATCTTAGGTAGGCAGAAAAAAATATTCTCTGAAGTGAAAATCTGTGAGACAATGTTCATTTAATGGGCTTGTTAGAAAAGGCGTCAGCAACTCCAGAATGGTTTGTTTTGTCAATATTGCCTACACTGTGTTAAGGTCATTTATATGAGCTTCTTATTAGCTACCTTCCCACGTTAGTAATCAGGCAAATTTCTGCTAATTTCAGGCAGAATCTTGCCTGAATTGGAAGAGAATGGGAGCTTTTCCTTACCAGCCTGCTCCCACAAGCAGGCATAGGTCAAGCCCAGAGCAAGGCTCTCTCAAGGTTTGTTCAAAAATGTTACGATGTCAACACTAAGGGCTTCTATCTAAAATGCGGCTCCTCGGATAGGTTTTGCCTCCCCTTTTGGATTCAGCATGCCATTTGGATGTGAGGCTGAAAGGGCTAAAGGGTTCCCTTGTACAGACGCCAACAAAAACAAAGGTAAACTTAGAATTTTCATTAACTGTAAATTACAAGAGCAAACAGAAATAAGGATTGATGTGAGCAACAGGGAATGCTAAAGCTTCACCAAATGTAATGTGTAATGCCTCAACCCAAACATATTTTGGGATGACTGCCAAGAAGATGGGTATAAATGTGGGAGGCTTAGTAGAGTACAGTTTGAGCTAAAATGTGTAAAGTTTTCACTTGTGCTAAGGAAACATTCGTAACTAGGTAAAAACAAGGCCTTATGAAAATTCCAATTTTGCATCTAATCTAAATTTTCCTGAGCAAAGCAACTGCTGTCTTCCTAAATCAATCCTCAAGAGAGCTGTTGGTAGCATCTACTTATTATGGATAATACTGCCATGGGTTAGGCACTGGCTGCATATTGGAATGATCTTGCCTAGAGGGGTCTTATCCAGGGCTAAGTGGTTCGATCTTGCGATCGCGCTCACCTGCATCTCAGTGAGAATTAGTCTTACAAGACTTCAGTCATTCAGCAGTCCAGTAACAACTGCACAGCTACTAGGTTGAAACGTTCACTGTTTGACAAGGTTTTATGTACTACTTCACCTCACGTTTTACCTGTTAGACTAACAGGACTGTTGACCAGAAACTCCTGGTAGTGAAGGATACAACATCATGAACTGTCAGAGCTTCACCAACAGAGGATAACTGAAGTATTCTTAGTGCTAGGGGCAATGTGGTGAAAAGGGCATTAAATAACCCAACTAACCTCTCTTGGCCGTTAAAATTCCCCCAGTAGAAAGAAGCCTACGTGGTTGTGTTGTAGTTCATCTACTGGCAGCGCTCTCACTATCTGTTGTAAGAGTGCTTGACTAGAAGCACAATTCATTAAGTGAGACAACTTTATTTTCCACCAGATAAACGATGGAGAACTCCAGCAGAGGCAAGAGGCTGGCCAGTACAAGGCTATCAGTTCTACATAAGTGTTCAACACTGGCTCACTCCATGACTTGCCTTAAGCTACCCTTCCTTTTTGAGTTGATAAGCCTCTTCTTTCAACAAGAAACGTCAATCACTGCAAGACTATGTGAAGACTATGTAAATCTGTTTTGTCTGCAAAGGCTTCAAAAAGCATACACAGCAATAAAGTCCCAGGAAGCCTTTTTAATTGTGACCACTTCAACTTTATTCATGTGACTGGTTCCAAGATTTTGAGACAGTAACAGAAGTTACTTCATCTCCCATCTCAAGTGCAGGCTACAAGCTTTCCCTCTCTGTGCCTAAGACCATATAGCTTCTGCAGCTCACAAATAGAGACAACTTTAATGCACCTCCAGTTCTTAAGAAGTGGAAGTATGAAGCACTTCCTAACAAAATGCTACAAGAATCACACTAAAAACACTCACTGCCTCCCATTACTTGGCAAACAAACATAACATGACAATAGAAATATTTTCCATCTACAAAAGAAAGAAAATATGAAAAGACACCGCCTATTTATTTCATTGTTCAACATCTAGATCTGTTCTGTTCAGAAAGACCAAATCTGACAAGTAAGCCTGGAAATATATTCACATAATGTTACTTTCCCCCCTAGAAGTAATAATATGGTCTGCACTGCTAGGACAGACAGTGTCTTTGTTTTCCCTGGAGAATGTCTACCTTAAGGCTAACATTGACAAGAGAACAGTAAAAGCATTTAGGAAGAATTATAAGGTAAATGCAACTCAGATTTGTCTCCAGGGTTGCCAGTGAGTAAATGACAGACAAAGACATTTCTTGGCTGTCCAAGAAGAGAGATTACACAGCATGTGACAGAGTTTAATGGCAACAGGGATTCAAAAGGCTCTCTCAAAATTCTCAGGATCTAAGGATCCTAGGATTTAAGAAGACAGAAAATGTGGAGCCAGCCAAGAGTCAGTATTTAGACACCAATCTTAGGATGAAGTTACCTTTCCTGTATATTGAGAGTCTCTTTTCTAACTACATTAAGGCTTTGCACCTTACCATCGCTTGAACGTAGAAGCTATCCGTTTTTTGCAGTGGCTTCTCTAAATAAAAACTGGATTAACCATAGTCTTCACTTGGTGCCAGACAGACCACAAAGTGTACCATCAACACTCCACTCTAGAGCAAAAGCTACTGTCAAAGAAACAATTACACATTCAGCTTCAGAAGAGCTATAATCTGACTTCAGATTTCTTACCAATTATGTTTTCTTACACCAATTATGATCACTTAAGAAATAAGTCTAAAATGAATAACATCAGAGTATTTTCTAAAAGGTATTTATAAAACTCTGGGATATTCTAAACAGATACAAGCAAATATTATTATTCTGAATATCACTGCAAGCTGCCCTTCATCCACAGCAGCACACAGGCTGTCGTTTTTGTAGTTAGGATGCATTTTGTAGCAAGACCCAACTGTTCTTTCAAGTGCACTGTACTGCTAGTTGTTGTCACAATTATTTATAACTAGGGACATCCATCTCCTACTAACCTTCTGTTCTGGTCCGATATACAGGAAACATTTGGAAGGTTAAAGTACATTTATAAGAATTTCAGTTCACTATTTTGAGCCAGATTCTGCCCTCTGATTTATACTGAAATCCCAGGCAAGTCCAGGGTGGCAGCCAGTCTTCCTCTCTTTTATATGTGTGTGTGTCTCACCTTTTACAAAACGTCAGGATAGCAAATGAATGTCAACCAAAGAGTTCCCACTCCCCAATAGACTTGTCAATCTTAGACAAGCAGTTTGATCTCCTTTTTAAATTGCAGGATAAAGGTACTGCAGCCTTCTTTAACACACAGAAGCAGTAGAAGAGTGTGTAGAACACTTAATGCCAAGCTATAATCTATCCTTAGCAAAGAATTATCCTACAACACTGAGAAAGTTACTTAATTGTTCTGTGTTTCAGTTTCCTCATTTATCAAATGGGGATAATGATACTTCATACAATTACTGTAAGGTTCTTAAAAAAAAAAAAGGAAAAAAAAAGCTTTTGGAAACTTCTAAAGTGCACTTGATTTTCTAAAAAATGCCGAGAATACAGGAATAAATATTGTTTTTAAAGATTGTTACAATATTATAATAGAATTCATAACTTTCTTATAAGTATTCTGCAATACTGTTAAGTGTTTACTCTGCAATATTGTTAAGTGTTTGTTTAAGTGGCAGTTGAAACCAGCGTCTTTTCACTGACCTCAGTGAGAGATGAACTAGGCCCTGGATTTTTTGTAATAGAGGCAACTGTTCTTCAGTAGAAGCAGTATTGCATTATCTGAAACAAAGAATAATTAGGAAACTAAGGGAAAAATAGATGAAGATTTTGTCCTGCCTCCCTGACATTCTTTTCAGCATCTACATGATACAGAGGCCTCAGAAGACTCATTGTTACTTTGAAGTGTCAGAAAATATAGCATGATAAAGACCGAATGTCATTCAAAGCATCCACTGGAACATCTTAAAAATTGCAGCTGAGCCTTATATCTAGAGATGTTTTAATGATTAGTTTATTTATCTGTACTTTGAGAGCACAGAAAAGCAAATCCATTAGAAGCTTAAAACTCACATACTTTGCAGGCTTTAGATACTCAAATACTTGTACTTCGGAAAGTTTATCCCTCTTAAATATGTACTTTTAGGGTGTAATCCAAAATTGGCAGTACATGCATACTGTAGGTCAAATTCCAAGTCATCAGTCACTTACATTATTTAAGGAAGATATTTTAAAGCAAAAGAGACTGTTTTTTTTTTTTTTCAACTTCATATTACAAGAATAGGTCACAGAGTTTCTCAAATAGTTGACATTACAGATGGGACCAAGTGTGGAAACTGTCAGGCCCAAAAGAGTGTTTTATCTGAAATTTATTAACAACAAGAGAACAGAACTGAAGATGGCTCTCAAGCTTAGAGACAGCACTCATTAAACCAAATGCTAAAATAATTTTATTACTGAAGGGAAAAAAAAGGAGAGATTCTACAGTCATATCATCTTCAGTAAATGCTTAATTCACTAACTTTGTAATGTGGAGAACAGAAATTGTATCCATCAAGTTCTTCAATCATATTTATAAATCATATTTTAGTGCATAAAAAATGTGCAAGAATTAAGTTAGCTACTGACACCTTATCTCCAGGTTTAAAATATATATATATATATATTTGAATATAAAGGTAGCAAACTGGATTTCCTCTTTCTTATCTAGATTAATATAATATCTGAATGCAAATAAGACAGCTGGTTAAGACTTGCATTTAAACAGCAACACACAAATTTCCCCCCATTTTAGCATCTATTCACCTCTGTTAAAGGCCCTTAAGAAAGCAACACAAGACATATAAGCAAAAGACAAATCAGTAACGTCATTCAAATGAAAATTATGTAGAAAACAATGATAAAAAGAGTATAGCCCTGACAGGCTGGCAGCCATGTTAATAGAGATCCAGCTAGAGGTGCTGGGTCCAGTGAGATGCCTCCAGATGTTCCCAGCACAGCTGCCTGAGCAGGACCAGGCACGTGCCTGTACAGATAATGTTGGGCCTACCGAGGTCTCCAGCTCAAGTGACTAATGTGCAGGGAAACAACCATTTTAAGTACAACTTTTTACTGCTTAAGTCACTACCATAAATCTCAATATGTTTCCTGCCATATTGGCAGCCTGTCCCTTTTTTACTTTTAACTGTGGGCCAGATCCTCAGCTGGTATAAATTGGCATAGCATTTGTTGCCTGCAGTGGAGCCAAGCCAATTGATTCCATCTGAGCATCTGATATTATGTTTCTATAGCAGTTAAAAAATAATACAGTGGCTTTAATTACTACATGGTCATGTCTCACAACCCCATGGTAAGAGTAGCAGGACTTATCATTTACAGTCAGTATACAAAGTGGAAGGGTCAGCTGGAATTCCCAGCTCAGTTTGATGGCTGTAGCGCTATCACTATCTACTTTTATTCTAGTCCATGCGTCAGCAATAGTCATTGCAAACACAGCAGATATCATTTCTCATTTGCTTCCTATTCAATTGAAATGCTTAAACCTTATTAACCCAAAAGCATGTAATTGCTATGCTATGTTCTTTAAACACCACGAACTTTTGTGTCATAAACCGCTATGTAATCCAACATGTGGAAGAACAGGCATACTGGGACAGATACAAAGTCATTTAATGCAAGATTCGGTGTCCCACTGCCAACAGTGGGTACGAGGGGAAAGCAGGGAAGCATACCTTCATCTGTAATCATTTTGTTACAGACTAACAGCATCTGGAGTTGCAAACTGAATAATCTTTGAGATTATAGCAAGTCAAAGCATACCTAAATTTATATTCATAAATCCCAGGAAGAACTATACTATAGTATCATTTTCCACTTCACCATACAAAGAAATCAAAAGGAGGAAGGCAGTAATCTTTCCAAGCTCCAGAGTGACAGTAGTCACAGAATATTATCTTAGTTACTCTGTATTCAGGTGTTTGCTTTCTGCTTGGGTTTTGTTGTTGTATTACTTTCTGCAAGGCCACACTGCCCTGTCAAGCTAACTAGCTACATTTAAAGAGCAAGTGTGACCAGATGCACTGGATTTCTGACACCAAACTAAGAATTTAGCCTCAGAGGCAGATATTCTCTGAGGCACTCTATGATCTTCCAGTGAAGGGTGGTCATTTTTTAGTTCAGCAAAGGGTAAAATAGGGTGCAGGAATTGTGACAGCAACTGCAGATGCATTTGGACTGCTCTCTTACAAGGCTCTCACAGTTAAAAGCTTCTACTCTTGCCTTTATATATATATATATCTATATATATATATATTCCATTCCATTGCAGGAATAAACAACCCTAACAGGAAAATCCAAATATAGGCTCCATTGCCAGTGAAATAATGTTTCCTGTCTTCTACTGAACACAAGTGATGTGTGCTCACTTTTGAACGAGTGAACAAGAACAGCTCAGCTACTCGGCCTCTGATACAACTAGTGACCACTTGCATCAGTATCATCTGAGATGCAGCAGATTTACCTTAAGTGGGTTACTGAGTATTTTATCTGTTTATTTGAGGAAGAGGTAAGTGCATAATGGTAGGGGTATGTTTTGTGGCCCTGCATCTTTGTGGCCCACTTTCATTTGTATTTCCTGCCCTCCCCAGTATTGCCTCCAACATATAGATATTTCCTGAGCCCCAAAGTTGTTTTGTTTAAAGCACTTCATAGCCATTGGACTCTGAACACTGAAATCTTACTGAACATTAGACAAGCAGATTCAAATCTTTGTCTTTTAAGGCTAAAAGTCCCAACCTATCAAACACAAAAATACTCATCTCCACCTACCCATTAACATTCACCTGTTACAGCAGCATGCACACTCCTAACAAGCTTCCAAATAGAGGAATGGAGGGAAGCAGATATATTTGAAAAGTCAACGTAAAATAAATGGCCTTGTGCTGGCTGAAGCCCACGTCCCAAAATGCAGCTAGTTTGTTGCACACAGATAAGAAGCAAAAGCCAAAACATGGGAAGATAAGAGCTGGCTTGGTTGACTTCCATAGGGGTTTTGCTTGGGTAAGGATGGAATAAGGATTTCGGAGATTTAGGCATGAAAGAGCAGACCTACTGAGAAGCAGGACACACAGAAGGAATAAAAACAGGAGAGAAGGAAACATTAGAGAAGCAGGAAGGATAAGAGTAAACAGGAAAATATAGAGAGATGAGGAAACAGGCAGCAATGGACACACATTGATTTTCTAAGGCTTTTAAAGCACTGACTGCAAATTTCTCTGCTCAATATATATTAGCCTTTAACATGCCATGAGATAAGTAACTGAGTCTACTTACACTAGCAGTGAAAATCTGTCCTTTTTGAGAGAGTTGATACAAAACTGGGTGGAGTGGCTGACACTCCCAAGGGCTGTGCTGCCATTCAGAAGGACCTAGACAGGATGGAGAGTTGGGCAGAGAGGAACCTCATGAGGTTCAACAAGGACAAGTGCAGAGTCCTGCACCTGGGGAGGAAGAACCCCAGGCACCAGGACAGATTAGGGGCTGACCTGCTGGAAAGCAGCTCCACAGAATGGGATTTGGAGTCCTGGTTGACAACAAGTTAACTATGAGGCAGCAGTGTGCCCTCATGGCCAAGAAGGCCAATTGGATCCTGGCTGCATCAGGAGTGTTGCCAGCAGGTGGAGGGAGGGGATCCTGCCCCTCTGCTCCGCTCTGCTGAGGCCACATCTGGAGTACTAGGGGCAGTTGTGGGCTCCTCAGTACAAGAGGGACATGGAGCTTCTAGAGAGAGTCCAGTGGAGAGCCACAAAGATGATTAAGGGACTGGAGCATCTATCTTACGAGAAAGACTATGTGAGCTAGGCCTGTTTGACCTGGAGAATCTTGAGAGGGAATCTGATCAACATGACTACCTCCTGTTCTGAAGGCAACAGGGCCTACAGTCAACTGACTGTTCATGAATCCAGTTCTGCCAAATTTGGGCCTACAGTTACCACAATATTTGGTGTCCTTATTAAGAGATCAGTCCAGCTACCCCTTGTCCCTCTAACCTCTGAGGATCAGCTGGAATGCAAGTGGATTCATCTCTTACTCAATTTGCCCCTCATTTAAACCACAATCCCATCCTTACCAACATGGCAGTCTCCAACCTTTTCCTGTACTCTTCCTTTATCTGTATTCATAGTTTGACTGTCCCTCCAGATCTCACTACAACTACTGAGAAGAACCATGTTTTTTCCTTGCTAGTAATGGAAAAAGTCACAGCTGCCTCTCTCAGGCCCAGTTCAGGAAGGAATTTTAAGAACATGCCAATCTGTAATTACACAAGCTGTTTCCATTGAAGCCAGGGAAAATATGTGCATGCTTCAAGACAGGCACACATTAATGTCCCCTCCTATCTCTAAAGGATTGACCTGCCAAGCAACAAAAACTGTAGTGCCAAAATTCCCTGAAGCTCTTGGTTTACCCGACAGGAAGATGCTAGGATATGGGGGAAGTGTGCTCAGACTCTTTTCTAAAAATCCCCCTGTGATAAGTACGTTGTTACAGCCTAGCACATTCCTTATTCGTTAGGTTCAGATATTATGTACGAAGGAAACTGATAGAAACTCTATTACTATTAATCTAGAAGGCATCCCATAGGGAATAATGCTGGAAGAAATTACAGACTTTCTCACAAAACACAGCGTATCTCAGTGTGGCAGATAAGATCCACAGTACAAAAAGGTTTGAAAATCCACTACATAACCAGAAAAAAATCTAGGAGAAATGCAAATAGAGACATTGTGCTTAACTCATATAAAATTAAGCCACTTGCTTAAGAATATGTCTTAAATTCATATAAAGAGTATCACAAATCTTTAAAAGTTTGGTCTCCTATTTTTGTATATTATCCTACACAAAGACATGTCTATATTCAGTCATTTTGTCTTAAGTCAGTCTGAGGATCCAGCTGTTCTGATATTGTTGAAAATGGAAATTTAGATCCTCAAATACTTCATTTAAATACCATTTAAGAAACTTACCACTTAAATAAGATGCATCCTTCACAAAATAAAATGCTTATAAAAATATCTGCCTTACTTATTCTTATGAATTATCTGTATCTAAATTTTAGAACAATCCAAAAAGGTGGATTTCCTCCATGTCTGGAGGAAATGAACTGGACAAAAGATCAAAGAGATCAATTATTTTTTTGTTCCCAGTGGACATCGAATAGATGGGGAGAAGATGGGAATTAATCCAAGTTAGTTTTAGGGTGCTAACATACAAAGCAATTTCTTTCCACCCAGTAAGCAGTTTGGGAATTTACATCCCCCCCTTATGTAATTAAGCTTTCCTACCATTTATCATTTATCAAAAATTATAGTTTTTAATGTTTCCTTAGGAAGCTAACATACAAGGTTTTTATATTTGATTACCAAGAACAAACAAACAATCAGTAAACACAAACACACACTAATCTGCTAAAAACAAGCCAAATAATGCGGGAATTCTTGCCCAGAGTTTAGACTGTCCACTGTCACAGATGCAACGTGACCAAGACTCCCCATGACACATAGTTAACAGGGACCTGTGTGGAAAACTGGCCAGGCATCTTGATACAATGAGCCTACGCAGCCTCCTAACTTCCACGCTCCAGTCTCCTTCTCTTATTTTTATTTTTTATCTATCTCCATTGACCTCTCTTTACTTTGTTTGAAAAGATGCTGAAAGGAACCAGGGAGAAAGAGCAACCCATAACTAAGTTGTTCTAAATCTCCCTAAAGAAGCATACAGGCTCCTCAAAAAGTGAATCCCAGATAAAATCTCCCTGCTGTAGTTCTGTAGTCCTAAATAAGAGAAGGGATGCTGGGACAATCTGTTCTTTATGCTGGAATAACCTGTAGCCTCTGAACTTGTATTTAATATATCGCTATTTCTCTTACATGTGATTTTGCTAGGTAATAATTTTGCAGCACTGCTCAGAGGCTAGCTCTTTGCTTTGCTGATTATCTGTTGTGACCACCTTACAATTCATACATATGTCATGGAAGTATTTAACCATGTAATTTCTGAAGTTATTTGCAATTCCAAAACTCTATTCTGGTATCTGTCTTCAAATCCTATTCCGTCGAAACTCAGTGCAACTCCAAAAAGGATATGAAGACAGAAGGTAACATCTATAACCACTGCAATCAGGTATACAAAGAGTTGCCAAAAAAGAATGAAGTTTACCTGAGGAGGAAAGTATTTTTAACTACTTACAATCATTTCTTAAAGCTAATATAAGTATACCTTCCTACCTATACATCACAGCAATATTACTGGAGCTAAAACATTTTGAAAGGAGAGACAACCCAAAAAGAAAAATAAAACAAACAATCACAGACACAAGTAATGCATCTCTAGGTAGTATTAGCAGATGTTCAAATAACGACTAACTTGCCCCTCTCCTTTCTTTCAGCAAAACTCTGCAATAAGAGCATCACAAATACTAGATTTCTCTCTGGTGTGCCTCCTGATAAAAGGTCATGAAAAGCTGAAGAATAATACTCAGTAGAAACCAATAATAATTTTGTGTGAAAATATCCTCATAATAAGAATACCACTGTGATGGTTAGTTTCCATCTTGCCTGCTAAAAGCTCATATAATCAAGTTCCTCCTTCTCACACAGCTTAGCGCAGTGCACAGGAAGCGAAGGACAGGTCTGTTCTCCCACTATTGCGCCCTAACTTAGCTCAGCAGCACAGGCTTTTATTCTGCTATGACTCAACCATAAGGTATTCCAGATGGAAATAAAGGGAGAACAGAAAATACCCCACAAACAGCTATCCCATGATTATTATGTATCCAAATGCAAAGCGTTCAACGGGATTAAGCAGTAACAGCAGTGACATGGCAACACTTGCCATGGTCTCATCCTGCTAGCCTGTTTCATCTGGATAATCCTAAATAAGCAGTCCTCAGCAGGGACTGAGTGGCGAAAACTATGAAAGTGGGGAGAAACAGATGGAAAAGCTGAAGCACACAGCAGTGATGTGACTCACTCACTCACTTAAAACTTCTACATAAAACAAACACAAATTCACACAAAAAAAATCCATTTTGTTCTTGACTTCTGATCTCCTGTGGGGGACAAAAGGTCTCTCCCATGAGAAGTAAAAGCCCAACCCCCAACACTTTATTGTATTTCTGTAATTGTCTAAATATGCCAGATCAATTGAATTTGAAAATACAACTATTAAATCATAACTAGACCATCTCGAGAGCCATTGTTTGTCAATTGTATCAAACAACAATTCTTCTCCAGACAAGAAATCAGACTGTATTTTTACAATAATTGCAAGTCATTTCTGGGAGAAAAAAGTAGCAGCAATACCCAAGGAAATAAAATAACACACTTTTGTGCTTTCCCATCAAATGCAATAGTGGTACGGGTTTAAATCAGTCAGAGGCAGCTACGCATGAGAGACTGCACTCTGCAGGCTCTATCAGTCAGAAGTCAAGGATACACGTCCATGATTTATCATACTTTTCATGGTAATTAGCTAGAGTGCCATTTCGCTTCCAGTAGCATCACTCAACTTTCTTTTTTTAATTTGGTCTTTTTTTTCTGCAAATGAATTTACATATTTCTCAGTCTCTCATCCCCTACTATGTTTTATTTATGAATGCTGGCCTTCCTGATGGTAACTTTAATGTGAAGAAGGTAGTAATTAGTGTACCTATCTGCTAAGTTAATCCCTTTCCCGCAATGTCTGCAGAGAAGTTTAAGGTAAGTAACAGTTTACAGTCAATATTAGGTTTAATTATGCTTAATGAGAGTAACTGTCTCTGTTTACTAACTGCACCTAGGTGTGTAGCTCCTATATGAGTTTTCCTCCCAACCTCATTCTGCAGCGTTAATGGTGCCACTGTGCGTGGTGTGTGTGGTGCTTTAATCCATAAAACTGCTCCAGGAGAGCCAAGGAAGTGAGGCACCTGTTTCAACACAGGTTCAGTGGGAGCAGAACAGCCTTAAGACAATGGCAGCTTTGTGCAAGCAGAAAGTTTTACTGTCTAATAGTTTAGTGCATTAGAGAAGAAAAAAAAAAAAAAAAGGGAAAAAAAACAGAGCCATAGACCTTCCCCAAGCGCCTCCTCTTAAAGAACGTTAAAAAATAAAGTATTTGGTCCCAGTTCACACTTACTCTCCGCCAGAATACTTCCTATAGGTCTATAGGTATTACTGCCTAGTTTTAGTTCATCTAAGGCTGTGTTAATAGTTATGTTAACAATTAATATCCTGAAGAATTTTTTTTTTCTTTTTTTTTTTTTTTTAAGAAAGGCTTATTGTTTTTCTAATTGTTTCATTAGTATCTTCTATAACTAAAAAGATTCTAGAGGTGACTGAAAACTACATCAACATCCTCCCACAACTCTCTTCTCAGAATAGGAAAAGGCCAGGAGTAAAGTCCCAGATCTAAACCTACTTAAACTTCAGCTTTCTATTTTCAGTCTTTGCACTATATTGTGACTTAAATCTGCATCTTCCCAAAAGGAAGATCTAAATTTGAGTTTATTTCATTACTTTTTGCCATAACATTTTCCTTTGTGATGTTATGTATTATCACCCTGAGTAATTCATGTGGCATGGATTCTTTATACATGTATATATAACAGCCTCTAAAAGTGTAGCTTCCTAACCCTTTGATTCCTTAGGATGCATGGATTTTTTATGAGGGATTAAGTGTGAGAAGTGGCTGAAAACAGAGTAGTTTTTGATTTGTGAGAGATGGAACCAGAAGACACATTATTCTGTAAATGGACAGGCTAGTTCATTTGATTTTTCCAAGAGAATTCTGCATATCAAAGATATCTGAAGTTTGCCTAGGCATAGCTTAGGGGTCTTATTTTATGTTTTCTTTTTTGGCCTAGTGAGCTCTCTGCATGGGTCCACACATTGCCTCATATTTTTGTCACTGGCAAGACTTCAAGAAAATCTTTTGTTAGGAAATTATGTTAAAAAGGGAGAGAAAACATTCAGCTAAATCATACTTTTTGTTTTTTGCTTTTTTCAAATCACTCAGATATTTGATTGTCAAAGCACTAAAGTAGGATTTTATCTAAAAGCTAAACTTATAATTCTGAAAGACACCCTGAGCAGCATACTTTGATTGTACAGGTTTCAAAACCTAAGCCTAAAGTCCTCTGTTTAGGCCTACGTGTATCCTACAACATTTTAAACCGTAACCCTAACACTCTGGCATGTTAGGGAGAAGCGTTAGGGAGAAGCACTCTAAGTGAGAAGTGAGATTTTGTAACTGGGGTCTTTCTCAATTCTGCATTCCAGAAGAATGAGAGCTAAACATATAAGTACAAGTTTAGCCACGATTCCTAGTAACTATATAATAGAAAGTAAAGATACTATTTTTTTTTCAAAATGATAGAATATTCTTCTCATTACCTCTTCTCATTACCCTTTAAGACATCAAAATTCACACAGACATGGCCTCCATTATTAGATGAAGATTATTTACAGATCTGTGGCTTTTTTTTTCAGAGACTTGGGGAGGTTTTATATCTGAACAGAGAGCAGATGTAGGGAGGGTCTCCTTTTGTCTGAATATAAAATCCATCAACTAGATTAATTTAGCTTACAATAATTTACAATACGACAGAATGGAAAATTTAAAGAACTCGTGATTTCAGGGAAAGCCTATGAACACTAACGGGAGAATGAAAACAGTACTTAACCCAACTTCCCTATAGCAAGAAAGGGCAAATGCAAGCTATTGCTCACCTGCTGCTGCCTTTCAGCTAGAGCTGTTTACCCATAAACAAGCCTGGGGTGACTGAGCAGTGACCTGTTTTACTAAGCCAAGTTCTAGAGGGAGGGGCAACGGGATTAGCTTTAAAGCAGTGATGGTCAGTGCGCACACACATGTCTAACTGCCCCTCAAAAATGCACACTCAGCTCCCAGATCACAGGAAACAGATCTCTCGAAGGCACAGATAGATGTGTTCATTACTATGAAAATCTGTGCAGCTCCCCTTCCCAGATATCAGGCTGGGAAAACACATTTCCCTTTTGGAAAAGCCTGGAAGGAAGGTGGTTTGCTTCCCTGGATCATTCTAAAACCTAACCAGGGGTTTTGCTTTACAGGACTGCTTCCTCACATCTCTCTGCTCAGATTCACCAATCATAATGAAGAACATTGAGAGGATAAAGATTTTAATAATTATTTGCAGAACAAACAAAGAAAAGTTTTAAAAAAAAAGAATTCCAGAGTTTGTTTCAGTAAAAATAAATACATAAATAAATAAATAAAATCCAAGATCAGTGAAAGTTTAGTCAACTCAAAATGAAGATTCTCTGTTGTGCTATCGTGTTCTCAGCAAAGAGGAAGATGCCCTCCCTTGGTGACCTCCAAAGCAGAAAGTCTTCAGTCTTGGTTGAGGAGATGACTATGGAGCCAAACAGTTTGGTGGTCTCCAGAATCTCAAAGCAACTTAAAGCATATATTGAGATACCTTGTTCTGTGCTTGTACACCAGCCAAGTCTTTGGCGCTGAAATATTGTGTTTTAATCACATACCAAACAAACTGTAGGGACATCACTTAGAGGAGACCTCTTGTAAACAGGTACTAAGACCTTGCTGTAGCCTCATGTCATAAAGAACATTTAAATGTGCCTGAATTCAGAGGAAGGAACAGCTTTCTGATTATTGAATTTCTGCAAATGGTCATAGTTCAGGTTATTCTAAAAGTTATTAGGTTATTCTAAAGAGAGAACTCCTTACTCATTATAATACTCAAAGAGTAATCAAGTAGCAAACAGTCCTTCTATTTTACTGTTTTCCACAGTATCGGTTTCCTGATGGAAAAAAATACCTGCTTTCAGCTGCATGTCTCTCAGTAGAGCCCTTCCTACCTATCAGGGTTCCCCCTGCCTGCCTTAGATGTGCCTTCTGAGGGCAAAGGGCCATATATAGTCCCTACGGCCCCCTTAGTATCAGTAATGACACTGGTTTGATTTGGAGTGACCAAAGGGAATGGCCCGGCTCACGCTGCTGCTGGGCTCTTGCTGACTCTTGTTATGCCACTGGTCACTTTATTTGCTGGCACAGGACGAAGGGGTGGCTGGGTTTTTAGGTGACCTGTGCTGTCAATAACACCGAGTTATGCAGGAATGCTGTTCTGCTGACCGCGCTGTTGCGTAACTTGGGTTGGCATTGACGAGAAAAGTTACAATGTTAACCAGGCACGGGAACACATACAGGTGCTCGGGGCATTACCACAGGATCACCAGACAGACTCTTGAATTTATTCTTACAGGAAAACATGTCCATCTGTAGAAAGGCAGAAAGAAAGATATAGATGGGGTAGGAAGGAAGGAAGGGAATTTCAGAATACTATTTGAAAGACACATTGACGGGACTTTGTGGGACACAATAATGTTTTAAAAAGAGTATCTTGTACCAGGGAAGAGAGGGCTTGTCCGTCCCTTTTACAACTACTCCCTTATCAATCCAAGTTCTTCTGGCACAAACAGGTGCAGTACCAACTGCTGGCTGCATTTAATACAGACATCAGCACAGAAATCTGTCTAGGACTGACAAAAGAGTCACTGCCCTGAGAAGAGTAATTTATTCATTGAAGAAACCCAACTTCCCCTAAACAGAGTTTGCTACAGACCACCATTTTAGTCTGCTCAGGCACCTGAATACTGACATCTGGGCAGCATTATTCCATTGCATTATTCCATTCCATTCTTCTTTCCATTGAAGGTAAACTATCTCACTGCCACAGAAGAGAGACTTTAACATAAAATTATGTCCTATTTGGCAAAACTAAGTGTCATCTTCTGCGCATCCTCCAGATGTTACAGGACAATCTGCACTCGAGAAGAAGATCACAGTGAGGCTTCCACCCTGGCAGTCAATCGTGCTACATACATATGAGCAAGAATCACTCTGGTTAAATACCTTCTTCGGCATCTCAAAGACTCCAGCAGCAGTCTATTCCTTGCTCCCAGTTTTGCTCAGCCCCAGTGGGCAGGAACATTCCCCTTTTCACAGTGATGGACTCTGGCAGATCAACACGAATCACTGGCCACATGATTCAAAGATACACTCTGACAGACAACATTTCAACACCCTGCAACTCTACTCTGAAAACTCCAACTGGATGAGGAAACCTGTTGTGCCATAATGTTGACTGAAGAGTCGAATACTTTCACATTCAGTTTAAAAATGCTAATGGAGGAGGACAGAACATTCCCTCTCCCATTTTTTTCTTATAAAGAAAGAGACTGGCCTTGCACTGCTAGTGGAAATGTTGCTGAAATGTTGCTGGAAATGTTGCGGAAAAGCACAGTGCGCAGGCATGCAGGTAAACATAAAACACACACACACAATTCCTGAACTTTGTGTTGGCAGCCGGACTGCTGTTAACCCATGTCCCCTGCACAGCAATCAGCTACGAAGGAGCAGGAAAAAGTTTCAATGTAATGATTAACAACCCAGTGGGCTATTATTGACAGCAGGCAGAACAGCAGCGGTGAGGCCTGCAATGCTGGACGCCTCTCCGTCAGGAATGCTGCTGGATGCCTGCAATCAAACTCACAGAGAAAGAGAAAAAACAGCAACCCTGATGCTAGCAAACACAAGAAGCCGCATTTTCCCTGCTCTGACTTTACATGTAAGGAAAATATTTGCATGAGCAGAAATTTTCCATCAGCTTGATGCTGGAAGAATGTGACAAATATCAATATCACCATCTATCAATGTACATGCATAGTTATTGGTAAGATTGATAAGGTTATTGATATCAGTTACAGACAACTTCTCTCTACATAGAAGCAAGTAAACAACTCTAATGGCAACTGGTAAGTGTTAATGCTGATCGGTGCAGCCACAGTATTAAGTACTAGAGCAGATGGTTAAAGTGCACCCTTTTAGTTTAAAAAACAAACCATGAATATCCTATGACCAGCTAAGGAAAAATCAAATCCATCATGGCTGTTCCCCTTCTTTTGGTGCTCTTAACCTTCAAGTTTTGGAATAAAAGGCAAACTAACAAAGAAAATAGAGTAAAGTATTTCATAACTGTTACTGCAATCTCCTCAAAGAGCACTTTTAAACTCTTTTAAAGTAATGCAACAAAGGCAAACATACCACAACAGCCACTGCATTACTCTCGGTGCTACCTCAGTCAACACTGGCTAGAGAGGCAAAAAGCTATTGCCTGGACTTCAGGTTTGGGAAACCATATTCACTCCTTTCTTCTTTAGCATTTAATGATGTAACTTCATCAACCACAGCAGGAAAAAAGAAGAAAAGTTGCAGCTTTATTTTTTTGTTTTCCAACAAAAGCATTTGTTGCTTCTTTAAGAAGACCTTGAAAGAAACTATTTACCCAAAACCCACAAATTCTTTATTTCAATAAAATCACTTTTCTCCTGAAAGGCTTTGCTCTGTGTGTGGATTATTCATTTACTTTAATTATTTTGAAGTGCCTCTGTTTGAGTGGGTAGGAGTTAAGTATCCACAATACCAGAGTAGGTCCTAGAACTAGCTGTTATAAACAAAATGTTCTGCAGTGGCCTAAATCTGCACAAGCAGTAAACCTTGACGGTTTCAGAAGCCTTTTTTTTTTTTTCTTTTTTCCCCACAAGTATTTCTGGAAAGCCTTAGAGCATATATTATTGGACTTATCCTTTATGGACAGGTCATTTCATTTTCATCATGAACAGATATAAATCGTTTTCTCCTCGTTTTGTAGGAAGACAAAAATGTTGCTTTTGTTTTGGTGCAGAAAGTTCCACTTGTAAGATGCTGGTACCAATTACAGCAACCAAGCAGAGTTTAGAATCTGCCACACACAGGATACAATGGCCAAGTGATACAGAAGAAAGTAGAAAGCCAGAACAACACTCAAAGGCAAGTAAGCAAAAGCAAACAGCCATCTTTTATAACCTCTCTAACTACCTACTCTCTCACATTTGTGCATGTCCTCACCTTTCACACATATACTCATGCCCAAATGTAGGAATATTTATATTGTTGCCCTTTGTTAAATGTTTTCAGCTCAGACATCCTTCTGGTACATACACCAGAAACAAACGTAGAAAATAAGCCAACTGTGCCCCCCAAAAGCTCACTTCCAAACGTTTCACTCTGTTCATCAAGGCTTCTGTAATTGTGCTCCAGATTAAAAACAAAAATGTAATAAACTTCCTTAATAAACAAGGGAGAAACCTTTTCAAATGAGGAGTTTCTACCACTAATCCTCCACTCATACGGAGGATGTGAGGTGTCGAAGACAAGTTTTTGGGAAATCTCACTTCCTAATCTCCCCACTTCAGATTTGTATTCCTGTCCTTTGTGTACTCTCTCATACAGAGTGACAGCTCCTCTGCTCTATTACCCTTAGTTACACCCAAAAGTTTATTGGTCAGCCTAAAACTCTGTAGAGATATAAAAGAAGGGAGGGAAAATAACAGAAGGGAACAAAGTAGGAGAACAATTCTGCAGTTACTCAAATGTAGTTCATGATCATATCTTAGGACAAGGTTGCTTAAAAACACAAGTTGTTGTTGAGGTTTGATTTTAAAATCTGTCAGTTTTGACACTCAGGTGTAAGTACTGCTGCTGGCTCCACAACAATTTGCATAGCTTATCACTAAATCAAACGTCTGAGGTGAGCACCAAGCTGAGGAAATTCTAAACAAGAGTCCACAGAGCACATATGTCCTGTTCACTCCTCCATAATAAATTACATGGTCATCTTATTGTTGCTGCAGGCTTAGCTCTGCATAGAAAAAGGAAAAGGCTAACAGCCAATTCTTGATTATGCTTTACAGTTAAGAATCTGACAAAGAGTAGATTTGTGAGTAGCAAAAAACAAAAGGTACATTTTGTTACCATTTACCCACTCTTTAATTGACACAGAACTGTGTAAATAGGTATTTTTAATAGTTTCCCATGCTTAGTACAAATAAAGAAATAGAACTACATATCTTACACTGCAAAGACTAATACTTGTGCTTAACTTTCTGCTCCATAATTAATGGAGTAGAATAGGACCACTCAAATTGCTGATAGGGAAATACCCATGTAAGTCCTTGCAGAAGCATGGCTTGAATTGCCAACAGCATTATTTGGAAGAATGGACTGCCTAGGCCTAGCATGGTTCAGTATTGCTGAGTGCTGCCTTGCCTTAGGGAATTTACCTGTCACCAAATCCTTCCAGTAACATATCATCTATACTTCCTTCCTCTACCAGTTAGCACCTTTACTTACCATTCCCTTCTCACTCATCAAATACAATTCTCCCTTTCCACACATCCTCCCACAGTTGCTATGTGCAGAAGGAGACATGAGATGCATTTTACTCCTTTTTATGCTTCTGGGCACTGAAGTGGGATGAGAAGGCAGTCTGGCCCTTACAGTAACTAGCGTAGTTATAAACAGTTCCCATGTGCATTAACATCGCTGGCTGCGCAGTCTCTCAGGTCACACGCCAGTCTCCCAGGTCTCCCACTGAATAGTATTTGCCTGGTTAATTCTATAGACCTTAATCTTTAATCTTTATTTTGTTTATTGGGGATCATGACAATCAACTGCTAATCAAAAGGCACAAACACTGGATACCTAAATCACATAGTTCTGTCGCCTGATGAGTAATTTAGCATATTGCTTCATCTGTAAGTATCTATGAATGCTATATGAAAAATTACTCTCTGTACATTCTTCAGTTTTTGTCTAAATTCCATAGCTTCCACAGACACTTCTGCCTGTAAATTATGTATGTCAAAAAAAAATCAATCAAACAAACAAAAAAACAACAAAAAGCACACCCAGGATAGTAGGAAAGCAAAGTCAATCCCTTAAAGTTCAAATGACTATTTGTCACAAACATTTCACCTCTACTAATGAACTGCAAAAATGAATGATAGAAAATGCAAAAATGTATTATGTTTAGCAGTTAACATTTTAATAAGGAGGAGATTAGCAATTTTTAATACCTCCAGTGCTTTGTTATATACAGTGGCACAATAACAGAATATTTTAATTGCTAATTATTTAGACCTCATTCAGTTCTCACTCAGGCAAAACTCCCATTGAGGGACTCCTGCCTAAGAAAAGAGCTACAGGATTTGTCTTGCTGTTATTTGAAAAAATCCTTATATATCACAAAATCTATCAAGTTATAGAGAGAACAATCCTTAAATCCTTAGCAATATTAAACCCTACTGAAAGCCCCACTGACTCTTAGCACCAACATGTTTATATTAAATAAAATAGATTATTGCAGTTCACAGATTGTAATTTACCTGTATAATTTATGCCCCGACGTGCATTGCTAGAAGTCTAGCAATGTTTTGAGCCTTCTAGTCCTATTCATGCTTTTCTACTGTGGGAAATCTTAGTACAAATGTGATAAGGAAAGAGCATTTCCAAACAATTATGATATCAATAGCTTTAGAAATCCCCCAAGTAGTATTTGATTTTACCTTTTGACTTCGGACTCCAAAAGGGTTAAGAGCAGCTCCTAACACTTCTTCTTTATGCTGCTGTAAAGAAAAGAAATGCTTATGTTTAGGGATCTGCACATACAACACCTCGGTTTTCATAACAGTCAGATAAACAGGCATTCAGTGGTGAAAGTGGGTGGAATACTGTGTATATATAAACATTCATCTATCTAAAAGAAGATGAAATGAAGTCCTACACATTCGCATTTAGTACACAGGTGACAAGCAAATAAACAAAACGCACTAGTACCCCAAATGTCACATTATATGCATACTTTAGAGAAAAAAGTTGCACAACTGAACACAAGTTTAATTGAGAGTCCTTGATATTGCCTCCAGGCTTAGAAGACCTGTCAATTATTTGTTTTTCGGTTAAAGGGCAGTTCCATTCCTATTAGGTACAAAAGCCAAATACAAAACCAATTTTCACCATTTATGCTTGCCATCCAGCTGCACTTATGGGAAAAGGTATAGCAACACTCTTAACAGGCAAGACTTTAAAGAGCCCTTTTTTCTTAAATGAAGAATTGTATATAATTTCTCCTCATCTCTTAGCTATAAATGACTTTAAAGACTAAAACTTTGAAAAACAATCTCTAACTAGACTGCTTTTGGAAAAAGAAATGAAGAGTTAGTACCACATAAGACTACGTACCAAAATGTTCATAACTGGTTGCCAAAAATATGAAGGAAAGAAGTATTTTGAAGTCATATATTAGAGTGGGGCACTCTACTTGCATCAGTTCAAGATTAGACCTAAGCTCTATAATTTCCATTTCTCGCTAGGAGAGATCCAATTTGGTTACAATTCCCAAATCTGCTCCAGCTGGGTGTCCTGCTTCCTCACAAAAGCAGCTAGAGCCTTTCATGGCCTTCCAATGCCAAGCTTTCCACCTGGGAACCTATGTCCCACTCTAGCAGCCAGTGCAAGCATGGCAGGAATGGGCTAACTAAGCCTATGGGTATCCTTTAATCCTTTGCTGCCAAGGGAGGTTCACAGCCAGCAACACAGGCATTTTAATCATCTGTATTTTGGCCCCTTCGTTGTAGTGCAAAGCCAGTGCCATCGCACTGAGTCGATAGGGGCCTGTTTCCCCATAGCTCAGGTGCTTCGTAATCTGTTGAGCTGGTAACACATCAGCGAACTGGGATCTGTTAAGAGGAAAGCATTGCTCTTTGCAGCAACCCTGCTTCCTTAGAAAGACCACATAGCATCCTCAGACAAAGAGGATATAACAACAGCAGGCTTCTCCCTCATCATTTCCAAGATGGACTTCCCACCAGTTCCTGTGCATGACAGAGATGCCTTGGTTTCCTTCTCCATGCTATGCTCTTATTTCTTTGCAGTCTGCAGCCTTCCTTGGGTTTTCTGGGGGCTTTCTCCCATCAATGATCCTGTGATCTCAGGCCAGCAGTGCCCCAAGATCAGCATTTGCAAAACTTTCCCTATGGAAATCCCTCAGCCTACGGGGCTAGTTCTGAACGCACAGGGTAGCGTGTGAGATGTAGGCTTCCATTGCTGTTTCATGGCTGAAGATTCATTTTGCCTGAACTAAGTTTGGGTGGCACGTGCTTTAGCTTTCACAAGGTCTGCAGTTGCCTAAATAGATGCAGTGGATGGCAGCTGTTAGCTTTTTCCAACATTACACAACCATGATCTGGAATAGTCTGTCAGCTCTGTGCAGACAATGAATAAAGCAAAACAGAATGCTTCGAGTATTGAGTAATGAGGAGAGGATTTTGACCTTTACATGCTGTTAGATGTATTGCATGAAGATATGTTTGACTTAGGTGATACTATTATATATGAAATCGTGCTGTTTGCCTAATGTCTAACTCATCTAACAACTAAAACGCTTTATATTTGCTGGCAAATTGTGTATTGCAATGTGAGTTGGTTTGAAGAGCCCTACACTTGATTTGTTGAGGAAGAGAGGGTGAAACTGGGAGAAGATTAAAAGGGGAGAGGGGAAGCACAGGAAACTTATCTCCATGTGAATTAAAGTCTTTTCTATCCCAAATTGTCACTGATCAGTCAGACCCAGTGGTGCCTTGATCGTATCTCCTCTAAATCCATAAAATACTGAATCTAAAATCCAAACTCCCAATATCTCTTCTCTGGTCTATTGATATCTGAGATTTGTTCAACGACACATGACATACAGAGGTATCTTTCTGTCAATTATGATTTCTGTCAAAAAGTGATAAACAAAAGTCTCTACAACTTTTACAATTATTTTGCCTTTTTTATTTGAATGTCTGCATTTAATTAATGGTAACATTTCTGCCACATACTTTTTAAATTTTGTGACTTAAATTAATGAAGTCTTATCCTTGGGATGCCAACTATTTGAGATGGTCATTTGTTGGACCAAATCACCTACTAGAGCCATCAAATCTAAAATTACAGGACATCCTTGATTTTCAATTCCAACCTCCACTTTTACCTTTAGTTGTTCCTACTGGGTCAACACCTTACTGGCGATTCAAGTTGTACCATGCAAATCTCTCACAATCTAATACAACAAAGTGAAAACCATGCACACAATTCAGGAAAGTCACTGCTGGCCTACTTTTGTAAAAAACAAAAGCAAATATTTTCCAATATTGGTTCACAATAGGCTTACTGACCTCAAAATCATAAAATATATAACAGTCCTCACTCAAACATGAGATAAACCACAGTAATTTCCTAGAAGAATGTTTTCAAGGATGAACCAGATTAGTTAAATTTATTAACTCTGTGCTATAAAATACTGAACCATAGTCAGATCTATCACAAAAAAGAAGCATACAAAAGTGCAAAATTTGGCCAGTACAAGATTTAAAATGTCTCTTCTACTATATGACTCACTAGTAGAGTAATAACAGCATTCTGTGCTGCTGTTCAGAAACAAACAGGAACTATACATACGTGTTGGTTTCTTAATATTAATGCTGTATAAGCTGCAAGGCCTTTTGACTTTTGCTGCTAATGAAAAAAAACATATTCAGTGAACTACCATTAGAACAAGTGAAACTGAGATAAACACATTCAGCTCAAGAATGTGTACTGTATTTACATCTTCTCTGAAATTTATGGAACTTTCACATGAATAACATGGAAAGAGGGGGAGGAAATATTATAGAATGGTAGTTGTGAGGATCTTTTTAAGACTCTATATTCGAAGAACAAAATTCAGAGAATAAGACAAATTATATGAGCATCACTCCAGTTCAATTCCTCCCAAACAGAGTCATCATACATGCAAACTAAACTCTGTGGTAGCAAGTGGATGAAAGGAATCACTGTTGATTAATGCTAAGAATACAGGAACCAAAAGGATTTTAGACAATGAATCATTGTGAGACTACTGGTAAATCTCTTGGTCTTTTCAGCTTCAATCAACCTGGCATGAATATTGGGCAAAGTATGTGCTTAGCAAAATGGACAAAGCATTGCAGCAATGCTCTTTCTTAAAAAAAAAAAAAAAAAAAAGATTTGTGCATGAATTTAATGCTCACGAAAAAGGCTAATCTGACAAGCTTTGAGTTTGAAATCCTCTCATTTCCGGATAGCACTTCTAGCAGCAGAACAAATTCCCTTACATAGGCTCACTACTGGGCCGCAGTCTTGAACTGAAAGACCCAGCTGAGTAGTTGCAGCATGACGGAGTTCAGGTTCTGTGGTTGCTTCAGCCTCTTTCAGTGGATTTAAAACCACAGACCAATCACTACTGACTATAGTGAGTGCCTATTTTGTGTGTGTGTGATCTGAGCATTTGTCCATGAGATTAATTGGTCCAAAAGTCAAGCTCATCTGTCCATGGAAGAAAAATACTGTTGTTCAACTACCATGATAAGGCTAAAGTCTGGAGAATTTTTACATGAAGAATGCCAAAGAGAACACCATTTACCTATCTGTGGAGATAAGGTGATGAATTACTGGATGTGAACTGGTTTGACTGCAGAATAATAAGCTTCACGTGTTTACAGAAAAAAATGTTAAAGAAACAATAGTCAGTGTTACAAGTCCATCTTAGCAGGTGAAGATGTCTGTGATGGAACAATTTAATCCCTCCTCGTGCATGTCTATATTCTCTTCAAAAAGGGCTATCTGACCATATTTATCTACGTGGAAGACTTGTGTTAAATGTCTAAACTAAATGCAAAAGGACTTCTGAAGGCAACAGTCACACAATGGAGACAGGGAGGTTGGGAATCAAACATCTGTAAAACTGTCCACCAGCTTTACCCCCTGTTAACTTAATGTCTGGTAACTTTAATTAAGCAGACAACATCGCCTGGAACATGAGAAACAAATGGAATGTTTAATGTTAGAGGTACTAGCAACTACCATGGTTATTTCTTTGGAAGAAAACACCAATGCAGAGAGTGAATTCAAACATGCCATGGTAACAGATGAAGACTTTGACTGTCAACAAAATCAGGCCATTAATTGTCACATAAACAGTCTTTTTGAATCTTTGATTTTTAATATGCAGTCCAAAGATCACTCTCACATTTCAGCAGCTTTTGTCTTTTAATGCCAATCATTTCAACTGACTCTTCTCACTAGCCTGTGCCCTCTCACACCTTTGGGAAAGGCGAGTGAAAATATCAAATGGTATCTTACTCAGCTTAGACCAAAGGAACTGTTCAAACATTCAGAAAATTAGGTAATGACTTCTCTCAAGCCAAGGAGGGAACATAATTAACAGTGAGGTAGATCATTGCCTGCTGGGAGAGGGAACTCAACTCACATCTCTTTCTCACTCTCTGATTCAGTCTCTGTTTAGGCCTAGCCTACGTAAACAGCAGCTGAAATCTATTGGATGGACAATATAAAATTATTTTGCTGCTAATCACACTCATTCTCAAGAGACACATAGTCAAATCCAATGGGAAATTAGGACTATTGGCCCGTTCATGACCACTGAAAGCAAAGAAGCACTGACTGACGCATCTAGACCAAACCATCACTTCCCACAAGATGCAATCTCACAGCACACAGCTGTGAATGTATTTCGACAAGAAATTCACCCTGCCTTTGGTCTCTCTGCAGATGACAAAGTTCTTCAACTTTATGCCTGTCAGTTTTGAACCCTTCACCAAAATGTAATTTGCATTACAAGAATAGATGGATAAAATGTCTGTTTTTTCTCCCGTTCCTTTCCCTGTCCCCACCGCTTTCTTATTGCTGAAGTAGAACAAGGCAAAAACTTTCCTTGTGACTGAGATCAACCAAATGTCAATCTGCTACACTCCGCCCTTACTAGTCACTGGCATCACAAAGTAACAAAGGTGCTGTTCTTGCCCTGAAAATCATTATCACCTTAAAAAATTAATTCCCTCGAAGTGCTACAGAGACTACTGTGGGGACAGGGAAGCTAAAGGGAGAGACAACAGTTCTCCTTGCTCTCCAGAGACCATGTTGCCCTATAGCTCCTGGGTACTGCACAAAATTTAACTCCTTGAAGCCTTTTTTCTTACTTGCTTCTCCCTTGGCAGCAACTTCTTCAAACTTGAAAATCAGGACATGAGCCAAGTAAATAAAAAATAAATAAATAAATAAAGCTCAATGTCTATAAAAAGTACATAGACTAACCTGCTTAATTATTAACAGGTAAACACAACAAATTCTGAATTATTTACTTAATCTTTTTCAGCTACAAACCTCAGCCTTTTAGAGCATGAAATACATGCTTTATTTTAGGACACAAAACAGATATTTTTTCCAGGCTGCATGGACTTTTTTTTTTTTTGGAGGTGAGGTTGTTTTTGGGAATACACACTTCTTATTAATCCCAAAATACCATCCTGTAACTGAACCCTGCTGGAATTTAAAATAGAAAAATCAAATCTTTAGCATAAAGATCCTGTATTCAGGAATCCACTAGTGAATGAGATGGCTGTTCCTAACTTACAGCTGAGCATCCTCTCCTGCTTCTATGACTGCGTTCAAAACAAGTTCAGCAAAGAGGGAAGCTGGTGAGGGTTCCAGCAAGAAGCTCTATAGTGAAGGATGAAACAGCCTCTGGCACCATCCTATTCTTTTTCTCGAATAAAGCCATCCTGCCAAAGTAAACCTTGTCTGCACCTCAAACAGAACAAGTCACTGTTGCATGTCCCTGATGATCTTATAAGGTACTGCTTGAGGCCTGGCCTCCAGCTGAGTCCATCTGTACATTTTTCTTTTTCCTATATATCATTATCATATTGCCTATCTCACTGTGGATCTGGTAGAGTATCTTCTATGGATATATTCAAAATGTGCATGGAAAATGAGGAAAGATCCTTGTTCCTTCCAAAAGATGTGATAAAGTCCTGTTCTGTCCATGATGAATTCAGTATGTACCCTTAGAGATCTTCAGCATTCAGCAGCACAGAGCAACACAGCCTCCCAGGAACCTCAGGCCACCACACAGCCATGACTAGCTAGAAAAATGCTGCATCATGATGAGAGAAGAAACATGACCTTTCACGGTCAGCCTTTCTCTGGAGGTGATTCCACAGTATTGCCTTTGAAGCCCCAGATCAGTAAAAATACATGTGTTACGCTGAAGCTGCTCAGTGAGACAGGCCACTAGAAGTCTGTTCTATAGCTCTCGCACATAACCAGAAGTTTGCACCAGAGCATTTCAGCAACATTTAACAAGGGGTTCATACACTACTACTCCTTCCCTCATCAATTCTATAAACCTGCAGAAATACAGTATGTGACATCTTATAATTCATTATTCACCCACTCTTAATTGTTACAATGGTCCAATGTCATTTCTTTTTTCCTGTTTTTAAATATTGATTAAAATTATTAAAATCTATGTACAACACCTTTTTTTTTGCCTACCAAAACCTTCCAAAGGTGCAATTCAGGAGATGAGACAGTTAATCACAGAGCTGGTTTAGACGTTAATTCAGGTGGCCTACTTATGTTAGCAACATTTTATTAGCACGTTATGCTGTATGTTTAATATTTAGTATATTATGTGAAAATGGTTTACTATGTAGTGCTCACATAAGTGACTTACAAATTCTGTTTGACACAGAGAGAACAGAGTATAAGTAATACATGTATTTCTAAGTATACCTAAGGCTATAGAAAATAAGGATAAACAGAAGACAGGTGAAGAAAAGAAACCACAAAAAAAAAATCTGATGATGGAGTCAAGGGCTAGCTTGTAATGTCTAACCAAAGCAGCAGATTTAAGAATACATGGGCAACTCTCATCCTCCACCCTCACTTTTGATTTCAGATCTTCCTCGGTAAGCCTTAGAAGCTGCCCAGAGAAAGGAGAATTGCTGAAATCTCACAGCGGAGACAACTGCAACAAAGCATCCAACAAATCCCCCCAGACCGTTTATATTTGAGCAGACCAAGGAGGAGAGTGTAGGCCTGTGCTGGAGTTTACGAGCGCTTTCAGGACATTGTTCATCAGGCAGTTAAGCGGGCTCTGCCTTCATGAATTATGCAGCCTTTCTATGGTGTTCTCAAACTGTGTATGTTGAAAACCCCCATGTGAGATTCCCTGTGCACGGGCAGCAGGGCCTTTCCAAAAGGATCCCTGGTGCAGGGGCAGATCTTCGCAGAGTAGCCAGAGTGTGGCTCTACATGATGATTCCCAGCTACTTAGTTATAGCTATTTTGGATGTACCGATGCCCAGAAACTATCACTGGAATTTTGTCTTTACCCCTTAGTTATGAGGAAGGTACACGGGTTTTCACTCTCCTCCAACTTAACAAGGGAATCAAAGATGAAACCAACAGGCATTTCTAAGGACCATGTAAGGGAAAATTCTTCAAAATTAGGCCTAGTGAAAGTGAAAAGAGGTGGAGGCCCTGATGCCACTGTTACTCCCTTGGAATTACACGAAGAGTGGATTTAGCCTAACGTCTTCCGCTAGATCCTCCTTAACTTCTGAGTTACTTGAGCCATGCTGGACACAGGTAGCTTTCTTTGCTACGTGCCTGTACAAACATGAACAGGAACCCTTCCGAGGGCAGGGGCAGAAAAGAGGCCTTCACCTCAATCCTAACTCTAGCCCTTGATTTCTAACAAGTGAATCATTCACATTCATCCAAAATATGTGTTTCTGAGACCTTCTGATGACAGGGCAGCGTAGCGTATTACTGAGAAAGACGGATTGTAACTAACATTTGAGGGCAAGTTGCCTCCAGATGAAGCCCACAGAATCACAGCGAACAAAGGAAACCTCCATCAAGAGTCAAGGCATCTGCTCAGCAATGGAGATGCTTTATCTTTTTGCATTGCTCACACTAATTTTTCAATATATTTATGCATCCTCTTACAGTGATGTATCTAGGGTGTTAGCAAATATCAGACCTGTTTTCTGCAAAAGTATATAATCAGAGCAAGAGCATTCTTTTCACTGCTTAAGTATACCCAGTATTTTTGCAGAGGATCCTTCCTGTTTATCACAATCCCTCACAAAATATCAGTCCCAAAGCGGGTTCTGAGTTGCTTCAGTGGATGTTTTGTCAAGTGACATTCAAAATCAGTTTTATTTTGGAAAACAAAAACAAAATTAAATTGAGCCTATTTCACATTCTTTTTATTCTCTGAGTACTTTATTGAATTTTTCAAAATTATTCCAATTCCAATGTACAACAGTTATACGGCATATACTAAAACAACTCACAATAGAGAATTTCAGTTCACATTTCCTCTAGGAAAAAGAAAAAAAGAATAAAACCAAAAACAATCTACAAAATCTCTTTGAAAATGTATCTTTTGCCAGTTATATTCAGTGGGGGACATTAAAAATTCAATATTTGCCACTTTGCAATGACTTCTGGACACAAAACAGTTCCTTCATGCTGCAGTAGGTTTCTCTGCTCTAAAGGAGAACTATAACGAATGTACACACTTGAAATAGTACTGAATATGACATCCACAACACAGCTCAGACCCTCTCATGAATTACTCCTTTATTTTTCCCATTATTTCTATCATTCATTAGCCATAGTATTTATTTTTTAAAATGATTAATATGTAAAAATCAGTACATAGAGACCATGTAAAAAGAATGGACCTGATTAAAAATTAATATTTTTACAAAAATAACTATTGTATTAATCAATATGAAGACTTAGATACTCAGATCAGGAGGACATTTTTAGTTCTAACATTCATCCTGCTTGAAGGACATAAGGACAATTGATTCAGTAAAATCTTAGCTGAGATAGATACATCCACCACAGCGGATATTCAGACTAAAAACATGTTGGGAGATCTATGGCAAGCTAGTACGTAAGTCCATCACCAGAATGCCTCTTATTTTGCTGAACAAGCACGAACTTTGTATAGAACTAATATCCGAAGGAAACAATCCAAAAGGGACCGTACATTTTCAGCTGTACATTTCAGGAAAAGCAAATGGATATTTTTTTGAATATAGTAATCTTCGGTGTAATCTTAGCCAAATCGACGAGATTCAAAGATGAATCCAAAATATTAATGTTATGCAATAGAAATTCTTAATTAAGAACACTATTGCAAATACTGGTTCCTGGATCATCTCAAAACATGTGATCTATTGGCTATTTTTCTACTGATATTTTTATTTGTATTTATTGACTTACTCAAGTAACATTTGCCTCAAACTTCTGCAGAATGACCTTCACTTCTTTCCAGTAACACAATTAATGGTTTATTCAGGTTTTTTTATTCTTATGCAAAATGAAGCCAAACTAAGTTTCTGAAATACCTGCAAAACTATGTTTTCAAGTAATAAATTATTCATATTATAGTACTGTTTAGTGTCCGAGGACGTCAATTTATTAGGCACTGATAAGGTAAGGATTGGGATAAAATGACCACCTTAAAGAACCTTCCAGACAAGACAGGCAAAGAGCACAGAGGAACTGAGACACACAGGTTGGAGCTACTTCGCTGAGGTTATGCAGGGAGAAGGTGAGGGTACAGGGCTAGCCTGTACTTTTGATTTGCTTATATCTAGCATCACAAATCTCAAAGCACTGTATATTTTGACTAAAGCAAAAACAAACAGAAATGAATTAGTCTCATTTTGCAAGTGCATAAAAAATCATGAAGGCATTAAGTGGGAATTCACCACATCTGACTTTGGCCATCAAGAAGACACTCTGGTCTAGGCATCTTCTATCACTATTTGGAAGAGGCAAGTGCCCCGATCAGGTGGATTTCTTCTGTCAGCAGGGAAGTGACTAAATCACTCACGGGAAAAGCCTTTGCCATTCCTTTCTCTATAGAGGTAGATGCTTAAACAAGATGCTTAATGTTTAGTTGACTATGGTGAGACAAACCCCACTGTAACACAAAAGCTATCACTGGCACAATCTTCCTTTCTGCCCAGAGAGGTTGTGGAGTCTCCTCTGCAGATCTTCAAGACCCGCTTGGATGCAGTCCTGTGCCACATGCTCTAGGTGGCCCTGCGCGTGCAGGGGGGTTGGACTAGATGACCTCTAGAGGTCCCTTCCAACCTTAGGCATTCTGTGATTCTATGATTCCTGCCCTATTACATTTGACTTTGCTCCACTGGACATACTCTTATACTCTTCATCTCTTTCATCAGCAGTTCCAGTGGTGCATGTTTAGAAAGGCTTTTTTTTTTTTAAATATTTTTATTTTTGGTGCATACATTACATTTTTAACCAAATGTTTGGGTTTGTTCCAAGCAACAACAGTTAGCACCTCTGCCATAGCTAGCCTATGGTAATCACTCTGTGATCCTCACAAACTCCTCCTCCTCTCAGGGTTTACATATTTGTTCTGCTGGTACCTCATCCTTTATTTTGAACCTACCAGTTCTTTGGGAATATAATCCAGAGGTTCCCATCTTGAACAAGAGGTCACATCACTGACCTGTTTTTAATGAAATAAATGGAACCACTGTCACTCATCCTCATCATAAACTCTTCAACTGCCTTGGCAAATATCCTTTACATACTGCACTTCTCCTTCCCACCCCCAACAATATTCCTCTCTCTCCCTATATCACAGCTATATACACATCTATCTTACCCACAATCATCTCTTAAGTATTTCCTTGATATGTCTTCTAAGAGGCAAAATGGTGATTTGCTGAGCTCTATATGTGCTATAACACACACAATAACACACATGCCAAAAGCTCAGTGCACGTGGCTTGATCAGATCATCTACTGACAAACTGGACAAACAAAACTCAAAATTTCTTAAGTTTAAATGTTGACCACCACTGCTTGAACTACTGGCAGGTCAAACAAATGGTTGTAAGTTGCAAGGTAGGACTAAGAACAGTGCAGCAGTGAGAGCACAGTGCAAGCCCAGCTGGAATAGTCAGGACGCTGTTATACAAATAATGGCTATAAAATCTACTCTCATAAAAATGAAAATTTTCCAAAAAAAAAAGTGATGGAAGTCTGCTATCAAACATTGACTGCAAGTCCAACAATCAGAAAAGGAATTATCTATGAACTCCAGTAAAAATTAATCTCACTGTAGCTAAAATAACACTTAAAATACAGAATCACTTGTATCATTGTCTCTGGAAACACATTAGATGTTTGAGGAGGTCCAGAAATGCTTGACTTTTCTATGCAAGCTTGCACATCAGATATAAATCTTTTACTTCACTGCATGATATGGTCTTGAAGCTCTGAACTAACTGTGAAATAATATTTTAAACATCCCTTTCAAAATTAAAATCAAGTTATTGCAAAATTAAAATGATTATCTTGGCATACTAAAACAGACAGCAGAAATGAGATATATAGTGTGTCCAGCAAGCAAATGACTTCTTAGGCTAACTGCTTGCAAAACATGCATACAAAGCTGAGTAACTCATTCCAGTGCTTCTAGCAAGTAAAACATGGGAAAGGATTCACTGAAAAAAAAAAAGAAAAAACACAGTTTACCAGTGGAGTCCCATGGCAGAAAAATAGCACTTCCACTCAGTCAGTTTCTGAGTTTGAAAAGGGATGAAAGAAGTGCAGTACCTCAGGAGTCAGATTTTGCAAATGCAAACTCCTTTTCTTTCAGTTCCCGGCAGAAAGCAGCAGTTACCTACATGTAAAAGCACTCATGTCCTGCTTTCAAACACAGTGTGGTGAGCCAGTCCCACTCTTGCATACTCACCACAAGCCCAGCAGTTGCCACTCCTCCAGCTGCTAGAAACACCAGCCTCAGCCTTGTGCTTTTCCCTTTTAGCAAGTTGTGCTGCTTAAAACACAAGCTATATGCTAACAGTTCCCTCAGTGCTATTTGCATCGCTGTAAGGAATGGTTATCTGTGCTCAGCAGAGAGGAATTGATACCTCACGCAGTAGCTGAAGACCACTGCTCGCTGCTTCATGGCTGGGGAAGAAGCAGAGAGGGGGACGTGAACAAGCAGGGCTCCAGCCACATTCCCCTGCTGCCAGGAACCTCAGCAGCAACATATATAGAGCCAACAGGCTCCTATATTAAAGCGTGGGGCTGCCTCTCCGGGCCATAGAAGCGGAATGGTCTCTCCTAGGAATAAAACTGCGCTGTAAATCTTACCCCTTCCTCACTTCTCCGATCTACCTCTTCCAAATGTCTCAACACGCAGCTGCCTCTACTCGTTGTCCTGCAGAGAGGACGAGAGTGCCAGTGGAGAATCTCTTGCTTAACTCGGTGACAAACATTTTACAAGATAAAACAAGTGCAGGATTCTCCATAGGCTCACACAGGGCCTGCTAAAATCAGGCCCTGTGTGAGCCTGATAAATCAAGATCACAATAGATATATGCTATATGCTTACCTAAAATGGTGTCTTTCTTACCGATGGACCTGCTAATAATTCCCACGTCCAGAATAAAGTTGCCAATAAACCTTTTCTACAATTTTTTGAAAGAAAGTAATCTCAGTTCACCAGAGCAATATCCTTATCTCCATACATGACCATAAGTGAACTATCCATATCAGACCAACCTACATCATGTGCAGGAATTAGACTGATTTGTTAATGTTTATTTTTGAGGGAAACTCAAAAAAAACTAACTCTGAACTTTCCGCTTTTGTTAATGATTGAAAAGTTATTTAAATATTAACTTTATTTAATTAATAATTTATATTACACTCCTAAAATTTACTTACAACATGTATTAGCCAAATCTGTTTGTTGTTCTGGGGACAGGTGGAGCAAGCAGGTGAAGTGCTCAAACAAAACAAAACAGGTTTCAAGGAAGGACACAGACCATGTCATATTTATCTGAGAATACATCTATTATTTAGTATGGAGCAAATGTGCTCAGAGGCTAAATGGTCTCTTTCAAATGGCAGGTTTTTTTTCCCCTTTTCTCTTTCTTTCTTTTTTGTTTAGTACAGCATGCTCCTGATATACCCAAATAACTTATTTTATTTAAATGAAATCTTTATTAGGTAATTTTTAAAATGAGAATTACGGTATGTACCAGCAAAAAAACTGTTTGACTGTTTACTTATCACTTATTTACACAGCCTAATTATTTTACCAATGGGCAAGATGAAATATGTTACCAAAAAAAGAGGAGAGAGAGAGAGAGAGGAAGGAAGGAGGGAAGGAGGGAAGGAGGGAAGGGAGGGAGGGAGAGAGGAAGGAGGGAAGGGAGGAAGGGAGGAAGGGAGGAAGGGAGGAAGGGAGGAAGGGAGGAAGGGAGGAAGGGAGGAAGGGAGGAAGGNAAGAAAGAAAGAAAGAAAGAAAGAAAGAAAGAAAGAAAGAAAGAAAGAAAGAAAGAAAGAAAGAAAGAAAGAAAGAAAGAAAGAAAGAAAGAAAGAAAGAAAGAAAGAAAGAAAGAAAGAAAGAAAGAAAGAAAGAAAGAAAGAAAGAAAGAAAGAAAGAAAGAAAGAAAGAAAGAAAGAAAGAAAGAAAGAAAGAAAGAAAGAAAGAAAGAAAGAAAGAAAGAAGAAAAAGGAGAGGAAAAAGAAAAGGATGATAAATTGAAGACTGTATCTTACTTCAACAGTAATAACTGGTGCCTCCAACACTTTCCATCGCAAATCTCACTGGCACGATTCCTACATTACAACTGAGAAAAATTAATCTCAAAAATGACTCAGGGGTGAGATAAAGAACAGAAGAGAAAAGGGCTTCCGAACTCCCCGCCTTGTGCTTAAATGATTACATTATTGTTTCTGAATGAGTGATATTACATCTTCTTTTTTAAATGAACAAATCCTGTATTTTTACAGTCTCCCTTGCACATGCAGCTGTGTGTCTGTATTGACATACACCACTATCCTGACTAAAATCATACATCAAGCAGGTATCTCAACCGTTCGTACTTGAAGGTGATGGGAAGAATTCAGTCCTTCCAACACTGAGCTTTTCTGTGTAGCCCCCCTACGATATTAGGTACCTCCGTTTAGCCGACGCCATGCGGCACATACACTTGAATAACCCACAATGTGGCATCCCCCGGCAGCACTTCCCAATTGTGTGGCGCTAGACCAAGAGATGCTGTCTCAGTCATGATCTCAGACTCTGTAAAGTTCCAGGTACTTTAGAGGTCTGGCTATTTTCTGCAGTATTAGGAAGGATGGTGCTGTGGGAAGGATGAAGACAAGTGGCTAAAGATATTACTGAGTTGAAAAGGATTATTTTAGTTATTATTTAGGGTGACAGAGCACTGGAACAGGCTGCCCAGAGAGGTTGTGAAGTCTCCTCTGGAGATCTCCCAAACCTGCCTGGATGCCACCCTGTGCCACGTGCTCTAGGTGTCCCTGCTGGAGCAGGGGAGTTGGACCAGATGATCTCTAGAGGTCTCTTCCAACCTCAACCATTCCGTGATTCTGTGATTGGACTATTAACCCGCTGCATGATCCTATTTAGCCAGGTCCATTTTGTTTATGAATAATATGATTTATAAGCATTGTATTTGAATTATTGTTGACCACCTAGCATTTGGGAATAAAAATAGATATGATTAGATGCACAAAGCTCATTTGAATGCAGTTTGAATGCAGACTGGATTTCTAGCTACTAAAAAACAGCCCTTAATAATAAGATATCAGGGAAAAAGCAGTGTGAAATGGTATTTTATATATAATTTGTGATCTGTGTATGCTAGATACACCTTATAATGAATATGACCAAATACTGAACACGAAGTAAAGAACAAACCTTTTGTGTCGATGCAAAATTTGAGTGGCAGGAAAAAAACATAACAGAAGATAAGAGTTTTCATTCACAATGCCATGTAAATTAAAAAACCATGGATACAAAAGAATAGAAACAAGAAAGGTAATATAACAAACTTGCATTTCACCCTCCATCATTACAAGGATCAAAACAGGGGCATACATCTTCATTCTAGTCAGATGGCCACTATAAGAATAAATTACAGCAGCTCATACAGAAAATAAAAATATCAAGCACTCAGTATATAACAAACTGAAGCAGAGCAAAACATAACAAAGAAGGAACAAACACACTAAAAAGTTTTTTTTTCAATGAGTAGCAAAGTATAGATGGAAGTAAGGTATAACCCTATTTATGTGAGCACTTTGCCTTTAACTTCACTGGGAACAGCATGAAGCTGAGAGATTTCCCTTAGCAAGCCTATTTTCTATTTAAATAGGTCTTTGCTGTGCTGTAGCTGCAGAGCCAAAAAAAACGAGGCCACAATTTTATGTGGTCATGCTAGCGTGGTCGAAAAGCTTTTGTGAGGATTTGATGTTGTAACTGCATTTGTACATCTGGGCCCTTGCAGCCCCTCAAAGACTTAGACGTCTACAGATACTTAAACGGATTATTAAATGCCTGTTAGGAGGCGAGGTGGCTTCAGGACACTGCTACATCTGAACTCTGTATATGCAACTGGACTGACATTTCATTTGGATACTTAAAGCATTAATGTTATCATATCCTGTAGACCTGTGCTAACAAGTTTGATGTAACAGATGGGAGCTTTCTCAAAAAAATGTAAACAGCTGATCTGAGAGCCAGTACTTTCTATAGACAGACGTTACAATGAAATACAGCGCTTTACTGTTTATTCCAAACACACGATAACAGCTTTATAAGGAGACCACTTTATATAATGGAGAAATACAGCAAACTTAAAAGGAATATACCTCAAGAATTTCTTCCTCCACCTTTTCACTTTTAAATGGGGCATTCCTCCTCCAATTAGCTGCTTCTGACCTCTATATCCAAATAATTCCAGAAAAATATTGCCCACTATGAACCAAGGCACATATAGGCCTTTTTTTGTATTAATATGTTACAGATGACTGTACTGATTGCAGTGTATTTCCCTATACCCATACCAACAAATGTGTTCCTTCATAAAAACGGATAAAGTAACTACTTCATAGAGATGAGAAGCCCTAGAAAGCAGCCTTGTTTCAGGAAATGGGGTTTAACCTTTCTCGCCAGATTGCCTTCTTCAACTTCTGTCTTGTACGTGTACCTTAAGGGCATGTTAATGATGCAAATGATTACAAATACATGACCATCTAGCACATGATTGTTTTTGCATTTTATATTTGCCTTAATAAGGCTGAAATGAATAATAGTAACCTGTGTCTGTGGTTGTTTCTTGCACAATTTCTGTGATGCTGTAATAAGAGACACTGGATGTGCAGTGCTCTGGAACGATCGCTCTAATTACTGTCGTGTTTACTACAGGAAATTGCCTACTGGTCAGCCCCGCCCAAAATCCTTACCAGGGAAAGGGGATGTATTTGACTGAAGAGCGAAACAGAAAGCCCGGTGCAGCTTTCTTCCTAAGACTGTCCTCTCCTTTATCTAGGGCGAAAGATGGAAAGTCGGAAAATCAGACTGGTATAGAGCAGTGCTCCCAAGTAGTTGACAGCGTCATCTCAGGAATTAATCTTGTCAGAAGACAACAGAATAGATGCTAGTTCACAGTAAACACTGAAACTAGAGCAGACCCAGGATGGGAATTGCCCAAAGCTAGCGTTGAATCTCTGTGGTCAGAGTTCAACTTGCACAGCCTTTCATTAGGGTGCTCCTCTCCTTCTAAGAGTCCATTACATGCCTTGATAATATTGTCCCTATGCATCAGAGAAGAAATATTCACATTTATTAGGCTTATGAGAGTATAGAAACCATTAAAAGTGGTTCTGGTATGACAATCCTTATTTTGCACTTCTCTGTTTCTAATTCCTTCATCATTTCTCACTCTCATCCACTTAGCACTTCCATTTATTGTCTCAGGGCCAGATTTTCAGTACTCACTGTTCATCTCCAACTCTCTCTGTAGCTTTATATGACAACCAAACCGACTTCCCTGCTGTCATTTGGGATACTTTAACATTAACTGGGCAAAGTCCACATTCTGTTACTTTAAATATATCTCAAGTATCTATCCACTCCGTGCTTCAGAGATCTCCAGACTTTAATTTACATTCTTTAAGATGATAGCATTTTTGCCCAAGTCCAGTATTTTTGTAATATAACCTTTATAAAAAACAAATGTTCCAGTACATGCAGGAGATTAAAGGAATGGAGGCACTCCACTGTCCTTTAATTTTACGTGTGTTTAATGTTATCTTAGAGAGATGTGCCCATTTTAATTTTGAGTCTAATCTACAAACTATTTTGGATGAGTGTGCGAAGAGCCAGCATGTTGGCTGTTGGAGGAAATGAGCCTGAGCTAGCAGTGAGCACGGGATGCTCAGTGGCAGAACTCAACGGATAATGGACCACTCTCCAATAGTCTGGTCTGTGGCTTCTTCATCATCAACACAGGGGCAGCTGGGCTGACAGGTTTTGTTTGGCCTCGCATAGACAGGAATCAGCTATATGATATATATTTTTTTTCTGATCTGAGTTCTGCTACCAAACCCTTCTTCTGGTTGTGGGAGTGGAGATGAAAGCAGGATGTTTCAATTAGGCTCACTATAGAGACGATCTGGAGCTGCAAATTAATTGATTCGGAGACCAAGAGGGACAGCTCCTGCATAATAGAGGCCACGGAATCTTGCTCCGTAATTACAGTTAAGTTCAGCTCAAAATCCAAGAGAAATCAAAGGTGACCATATCAGGCCCATCTCTAATCAAAAGTGGCTCTTTCCCTCACAACTAAAGGCAGAATACTCCAGGTCTTTTTCTGTTTCATAAAGGCCTTTTGGGTTTAAAATGAACCCGTGTGAATAATCTTTATTCCATCATGGATGAGAACAAATTTTCCACTGTTGTATGAAAAGACTAGAACAATGAAAGCATTGGGAGGGGAAGTAGTAGGGGGGGAGGAAAACTGTGCCTTTTTGGCAGGACTCGCAGAACATTAGTTAGGCTAGGTGGAATCCTGCTGGGTTTAACCAACTGCTCAGATCCCCTGCAACATTTTACTGGCCCCCAGCGTTGTACCGCGCAGCTCGGAAACGGGGAAAAAGCTCACATGTACGTAGATTTTAAAAGGCACAGGACTCTTGAGCACACATCCAAAGCAGATCAATTGCCTTTACAATATTCTCAGAACAAAATGTTCCACCAGCAGATCTGATAAGAGGAGCCAAAAAATGGAAAACACTTGCTACCAATTTATTGCAGTCACCCATAAACTATTACTAGAACATTATGTATTGGGGTTCAAGCCAGAAAGCTATTAAAGCGGACTGCACTAGTGTCTTTCCACTATGCTACTGAAGCATTAATAAGTCCTTAGAGAACTGTGTTTATGTTGAAAGAATCATCATATAATCAAATTTTCACACACACACACAAAATGCAGCTTTTTGTGGAAATGTTGCATGCCTTTGCTCTCTCCCCGATGTTGGTCAGGGTCTCCACAAGTCCAAGCCTCTTGCTCTGCTTCTGTCTGCCCAAGCCCTGGCACGCAGACTTCATGTTCCAAGCTAGATAAATTTCAATATAAATGGTGCTAACTGATAGTGTTAATTGGCACAGGATGTACTGCATCCTTCCCCCTGTTGTCTCCGCCTAAGTGTCTTTCTCACTCCTCCCAGACATACTCTGGGCAAGGAGAAAAAGAGTTAAAAGATACTGCTAAAAGGGTATTGCTATTTTATTTATTTATTTTGTTATTTAATTTAAATCAATAACAAACAACCAGTTGTGTTCTATGGGATTATGTCTTTAATCCGTGTTACATGAAAACCTCTAATAAATCAAAAAGCTCCTTTTTCATTTAGGAGCTAACATCGATGCTCAGCAAGATCATGGCTAACCCACTGATTTTATGTTTTTATCACAACAATTATAAAAAATGGGGCCTCGGCACTACCTCATCTGCAACCCTTTAAAACGAGAAGTCACGAGGAGTTAAAATGAACTAGGTAGGCCTTCACTCCAGAAAGATGTCTGATTCCATCTGAATTAAGTTACGCGTAAAAAAAGACCTTGTTAATCTCCACGAGGCAACCCAAGTCCTCTGCAGGCATCTATTCATACGAACATAAACAACTAATTTAGCCAATGTAATTTGCTGCAGCAGTGCTAGCGGTATTACATAAACCGTTTCACCAAGAGACCCCACTCCCAGACCTAGAGGTCATGGGCTGGGGGCAACAGCAGGCAATTCTGCAAAGACCAATTTTAGGGTAAGTTTAGGATAACTCGATGCCTTTCCTGGTTTCCAGTCCAATCTCCAATGCACCTATGATTTGAGAGATCACTGGCTGCTCTCACTAGCTAGCACAAGTTGAACTTACTTGCAAACAAGGAGAATTTGCAGCAATAAAAGACCTTTGCAGTGGCCGTAACTGCCAATTTTGCTGCTCTGGGAATTTGTTGGACAAAATGTCATTACATTTGATCAGACAGTCCTGACACACTGATCTGTCGGAGTGTTTAGCACTTGCAGCTCTCACAAGGTTGATGGAAATTGCAGAAACTTAGTATCTCCTTGACTTTGGCCTTTAGAGAAAAACAGAAGATAGCAGGTCAAATGTTTCCCTCAAGTAACTTCACCTGATCCCACTGTGTCTTTTAATCTCTTGATTTATGACTGTAGGATATATTGCATCCTCTAACAGCACATTTATGTGTAGAGTTTTTCTGCCTGCTTGTGTAATTAGTTACATTCCAATCAAACTCACAAAAAAATAATAAGCAATCATTTCTACCTGTGCTACTGCACAGAGCGCCAAAGAGCAATTTTGCAGTAGATAAACAGACCAAATCTACAACTAAATCTCTTGCTTCATAGCTTTATGATTTGCTGTCATCAAGAGAGTCAATGAAATTTTCAGTCTCCCTTTTGATTCTTTAAAGGATATATAAGCACGTGTTGGCATAACGACGTATAAGTGAGAGGCCCTAAGTACAATGATGAAAGTCTCACTACGCCAAGAAAGTGGAGTGAAAATATCGAAGCAGAAGAACATACTCCCCCAAAGGAGGAGATTTCATCTAGAACCGCAGCGACTGAATTATTCCACCTTCTCCTTCAGCTCCATCTGTCCATACACTTGCAAAAAGTTGTCCACTGCTTCACTGAAAGGTTTACATTAAGAAAGAAGTTTGCCACCCAAGAGAAATGTCCTAGATGTTTTCCACGCTTAAAAGGCAGGATGTGCCTAATACAATTTTGCTGTAAAGGGCAACTGAAGTATGGTATTAATAAAAAATAAACTATGTTAACTTATGTTAAATCTTTCTCTCTTCTCCAAAAATACACAACTGAAAAAACCCTACCGTGTCAGTATTAACACACAAGCAAGTCCTCTCCATCTGCCAAATATGTAGGTCATTTCAATGAGTGACAGAGACAAAGAGGCCTGATTTTAATTCATGCAATATTCCTGCTAATAGCAAAGTTATTGAGACATCTGTTAAAAGACTGACCTGTTATAATGGGGAGAAATCGAAAATGACTGGAATTTCTATTTAAATTAATGCTATACTATTTTACTGGGCATTTTAAAGAGGTACTGCTATTAACAAGAGCATTATATAAATTAAAAACAGGCAAGCAATAATCCTCCAGATAAAAATCTAGTACTGTCTTCTAATACTAGGATATGAAATTTTATTTGCCTGTGCACTGTGTGTATATATTACAATACAGCAAATACATAAAAAATCTTAGAGATATAGCAGCCCATTTAAAAGTTTGGCAGGGAACAGTTGGCAGACTTTAAGAAAAAAAGAAGAAGTAAATATGTTTCATGGCCTGTATGTAATTGAACATTCTTCAGATTCCTCAAATGGAAATGTCAATACCATGGAAATCCTTGAAACATGGACGCAGACAGATAAATGCGACTGACTGCAGCCAAACACCTCCACCCAGCATGAATAACAGGCCTTCAGACAAAAAAAATCTGCATGATAATAAATTACCCATTCAATGAGACTAACAAAAAACATTCCAGCTTTTGCAGTTGGGGTGGCGGTGCGGTAAACACAGGGAGGTGAAGATACCTGAAAAAAGCCGGCACGGGGACTGCGCTGCAGATGCAGGGTAAGGACAGGGCGTCCCTTCCTGAAGCTGTGTGCAAGCACAGGGCCCCTGCTCATAGCAGGGCTACCTCCTGCTATGGTCTGCAACACAACGGGACCGATGACCAGGTTTCTGCTTTTCATATTAATGGAAAGAAATTGAAGTGCAATGGAAGACCTGTCTTGCTGGAGCCAAATTCCTCTTCCTTGAAGGCTGGATGCTTCTTCAGGAGCATCCTGCTGAACTCTGACCTTCATCCTGGCTCCCCCCAGGGGCCGGGGTCACAAGGAAAATGCCAGAGCTCCCCTGGGCCACATAGGTGTGAGCTGCAGTGGCCACAAGTCTTGGCGACTATGCCCAAGAAAACACTCAACACAACGTCTCAATTCCATATGAAAGGGAAATGTGGATGTGCAGCAGCCTTTCTTCTCTTTGCAGCCCACCAGGTTTCCTGCTGGGCTGCCTCCCACCAAGACATCAGGATACTCCGTAGCACTGCTGCACTTCTGGGTGTCTTTGGGCTGCTAAGCTACTGAAGGGCACTGCAGCCAGTGCATGAACACCCAGGTATAATTAAGTAACAGTTCCTCAAAAATCTGTTGAGAGCTTTTGAGCTTCATACTACAGGATAAAATATGGCTCTGAAAGTTTACTATTAGAAGACTTTTATGTATTTTATAGCTCATACAAGATTTTCTTTTTCTGAGCCTAAAAAATACTGGGTAGCAGATCAATATATTTTCATCAAAAATGCACTTTTGTTTCTAAGAGAGAAAATTCAAAGACAAATCATTATTTGAAAAGTCTGGGTCAGCCAAGATAAACTCAATACTTATGACAAAAATATTAGCATAAGCTGAAAATATCAGGTCTAATCCATGCTCCTGCACCAGCATCCCCTCCAACATCCATTCAAGACATAACAAAAAAAAAAAAATCACTTGATGTACTACCAAAGTGAAGTAAAGTCAATTTTTATAAAATCAGCTGGGCAAAGATCTGGTTATTACTTTTTTTTTTTCTTTTTCCTGAGATACTCTGTGAATGTTCAGAGGTTTGCAAGCATGTCTTTATTTTTTCCCCTCCAATCTTTATTTTACCTCTTTTCTTATTGCTTTTTCCTTTTCTTACTGCCAAATGATACATCAACATAGAAATGGAAAATACCAGCAAGACAAAGACTCTCCACCGAGAGCCTACCAATTGCACAAAATAAAGATATGTTCTTCTTTAGCTATGTAAGTGCTATGTGTGGCTAACGGTGGTGAGAAAGAAAAGTGATGGTTTTAGGTTGCCAGTCTCCCTTTAGAAATGCACTGTTTGGCCTCGACTTCTGCACTCCCCAAATTTCTCTGTGCAGCTCCTTTAGTCTCCTAATGGTATTTCTGAACGGATTATATGCACACCTTCACAAAGCATGAAAGGAGCAAGCAGCACGTAGATGGCTTCTCTTCTACTTTGGTAAGATAAAGGGATATTTTTGTAGTATCTCTTTCCTCTTTGCAACTTTCGTCTTTTTTAGTGCAGGGAATGGATTCAAGGAAAATCTTCAAACCTCTATTTAACTAGCATCATGAAATAAATGTCACCTGAGCAGCAGAACTCTACCTTTACTTGGTCTTGTAATGTCATTACAAGATGGACATTGTGTGAAGAAAACTGAATACGAGTCAGATTTGTGCTGCAGTATGTAAATGTGTCATCACCGGTTTCATTATGGCAGGGTAAATTCTCATCAGCGAAGGATCTAGGCTAAGAAATTTTTAAAATGTTCCTAACGTGAAGATAAGTTTTCTAACACAATACATGCAAGGTGAGAATTAACGCTCCATGCTCTGGAAGCGGTTACGCTTTTTGCTCCTACAGATTGGGCATTTTTTGCTGTTTCTCTGCTAGGAGGGACAGCTTAAGCAGAGGAAGAGGATGCTCTCTTAGAGGAAGCATGAGGAGAAGGGTTCTCAACGGGGGCCTAACTTCACAGTCTAGCATCCCACGTCAATGCACGACAGAGCAGAGCAGGCCTGATGCGTGCTTGGGCCCAGCCCTGGGTCACGCTGGGCCTGCTTCAGCCCTAGCACTAAAGCCACATGCGGCTCACTCTTAAATAGAAAGCCCAGGATGGGTTAGAGAGCACCACATAATTCAAATTGTGCAGCCCTTATTAGAGGCTGAAACCAGCTGCCCTGACAAAATTACTGCATGGTAATTCCCTCGGTTTGCGCTGCATCCAGGATCTTACCTCACGCATCTTCCTCGCAAACCCCCGTTGCAGAGAAACAAAAAGCACCATCTGACCACACAGAGGGGACAGGGAGAGGATTTAAACTTTGGCAAATGACCTGGTAGGGACAACTGGCTTTCGGAGAGGAGCCCCGCCACCTCTGTGGAGCACCAAATAAGCAGAATAGTACCTAAGCAGCAGATGACTAACACGAACAAAAACCTCTTCTAAAGAGACGCTTTCCACGTGAAAAAAAATTGTGTTTGTCTGTGTTTTTTTTGCACTTAACATATTGGAGAGTAGCAAAGTGGCTCTGAACAGAACCAAGGTTTTTAATTACGGGCAACACAGATATCTGCTTCAGCTGAGGCAGGTGAGACCCCGGGACAAGATGTGACAGTGTGATTCACATAAAGGACTGAAATGAGGTTGTGGCACATCTCAGCGGAACCTGGACATATGGCAACTAACCACACTGAAAGGATTCTTGAAGTTCCCGTTTTTGCTGTAAAATCTCATAAATCATTAATAAAATTGGTAAAACCCTTTAAAAATTCTGAAACAAAATGCAATCTCCACAAATTAGTCCTTTCTCTGTCTCCTAAGTTTCACTGGAAAATTTTAAAATTTTCAGAAGTATATGAATCCACTGAACACAATGTTGAGTTTTCTTTTAACAGAAAACAGGTTCTAAATGGAAGTGAGAGATCCAAATGGAATTCCTAACAGAATCGTGACACCCTCCTCCCCCCAGTTTCCATGTTTCTTGAACATCTTTGGAAATGCATGGAGATGTAAGTAGAGCAGACACGAACTGCAGAAATGTAAAGTGCCAGCTGCATCACTGTATTCTTTAGAGGCACAAAATAAAAAAGACCTATGAAGTTCAAAACTTCGTAAAGACTAGAACTTTGCAGAGTAAAGAACAACTTCAACCATACAACACCATACATTGTGTTTTAACACGTAACCACACTTTGATATAGATGAGACCTAGGATGTAAAGATCAGTCGTTTTTTTCCTGAGGTTGAGAGCAGAAGAAAACAGACTTCCTAACCGCCTGTGATGGATATGTCCACAATAGCTTGGCACATGGAGTACACGAATAGTTTGTCTTAAAAGAAGCACGATGAGTGTAGGCTGTAGACACGTAGCTTTGCTCATCCTTCCTCTGTTCCTGTTGGCAAGAGGCAGCCTCTCCATGCTCCAATTCTTCATCTAAGTGAGGAAAGTTTCAGCACTGCCTTTTCCTCAGCGTTCTGTGCCTAACCAAGGCTATGGGATTCAAACTCAAGATTGAACTGTTATCTTGCAGCTCAGCTGATGGGTCTTTTGGTGCTGAAGGCAGCTGTTCCAGCTCTCCTATTTTACCTACCTCTGTTTGGTTTATTCTAACCTAGCCGGTTTGTAGTTTAGTTAAAAAAGAATTTACATTTTCATCTTTGAAAAGAAATCCATGGTGGCATACAGTAATCTTCTGCTTAAAAGGTACCTTCGTTGCAATCCCCATTTTCAGGCAACTTGGCAGGGTGGGATAGGAGATGATGGTAGAGGAAATCCTACTGCTACTTCAAAATTATGCTAGGATGAAATCACCACATGAGCTGTCAATCCTGACGAACATTTTCAAATGCTTTTTTTGTTAAAAAAGTGTCACTTTGCATGAAACTATATTGAACAAAAGCTACGAGCAAAAGCTACTTTTCTCACCTCTTCCCTCTTCCAGTCTTTTAGAGGCAGAAATGCTGGGTATACCATTAGTTTCAGCATGATGTGCACCCCTGAAGTTGGAGAACTTTAAATACTATACTAGTCATAAAATAAACATTTCAACAATTTCTTAAACTAGAAAAGGCTTTTAGGGATGGAATGCAAAGAGAAAACATAGGATGCTGAAAGTTAGTAAGGAGAAAACCAGACTGAAAAGATTTAACCTGAAATATTTCTAAATTTATTTTCTCATTCGCATTTATGAGCCCTAATATTCAGAGTTAAATGTTCCAGCAATTTCCAGTAGTACTGTAAGGTCTCTGGAATAGTCTGCTGGCCCAAATCCAAGGCTTCTGCCCTTTTCACTTCTTTTTTTTTTTTTCCTTTTACCACCACACAAATAATAACTTTAAAATCTATATATATAATCCATCAAACTGGTGTCACTTTACACTGAGAAAACACTTAAGTATTTCTCTTGGTATCAGATACTTACGTTTCCAAATTGCAGATTGAAAAATGGGAAGTTAGATCTTAATGTGGGCTAGGATCCCACATTAGCTGGTTTGGTCAAAAGCAACTAAAATGAATTACATAAATAAGAAAAAGCTACATGATAGTAACCACTGGGGGTTGGATTGTGTTGATTTTTTTATTAACATTTATTAAACATTTCCTAAGAGAGAAAACATTCTTGCCACTGAACTTCTTCCAAAGAAATCCATTAAAAAACATCCAACCTAGTCTAAGAAACATGGCAAGAAGGCAAAAAGTAACTAATGCTCACAAGCTCAACCAAATTCTCTTTTCCCCTTCACAGGCAGCGCAAAGAATTGCCCAAATGCACGTAGACAGAAGTGATGTGCAACGACCACCATGGAAACCTTGAATTTCAGCTCAGCCTTCCCAGGCAAATTCTCTACAAGCCCTGATCATCCCAGGAAATGGAGCCAGGCTGACAGAAGGCTTCTGATTAATTTGGCCATCTATTTTGTCCAGACTGATGTTGGAATCAGAGAGTCAACGGAGGAAGCTAGAGTTTTGTTTTTTGCTCATTACAGCTCATTAGCACAGTGTCCTTTTAATGGCAATCAGAAAAGTCTTCAAGGGCAGGCACTGAACTCCCGTGGAGAATCCCCAAATCGTAGCAGAATGGCTGAGTAACACCCAAGTGAAGGTGCTCATTGATTTCTTTCATGTCATGATGCCTTCTTAGGGAAAAAAAACACCTACAAACAGTGCATGAAAAAGCCAATCCCTCAGTGACATTTGGCACAGAACAGAACTAATTACTACCTTTGCAGGATCTTCAGTGGCACCAACCAACCTCTCCCATCCCAAACTGAACCTACTAAGGAGCTCCGGATACTACGTCTCACCAAATCTGTATTTTGTATTTGGTATTTACCAAACCCATCGCTCCCTCACCTAACAATTCCAGTCAGTTGTGCAGGACAAAGAGGTGCCCACCAGCTCTTTCAAACAACACAGGTAACCACTGCTTGCACAAATGCACTAGCCGGGTGGGAGAACAGACATCTGCTTGGCGATTTTTGCATCAGATAGCTGGTTCCCAGTCAAAGAGGCTATTTCTGCACAGCCGTGTAAGAGAGCAGACAAAAACAACCTGAGCCTGGCCCTGGTTCCTCAGCCTACACTGCCCCATCCACACTGCTCAGAACAGCTTTGCTTGGGACAGCTCAAAAAGGACAAAGTAGAGCCACAGGGAAAGCTAAGGAATAAGCCGAACAGATCATCACACTTGTCAGGTGTTCAAACTCACCTTTTGGTCCTTTTCCACTTATACATATAATTTCCAAAACTTTGCAGTTAAGTATGTCCAACTCATTTTCAAAAGTGATTTTGAGTATTTCAGATCCTAAATCAAATCAAGCTTCTCAGAAATTCAGAGTGCATGATCCACTAATGAAAATGTATTATAAGAACTTCGGGCATATCTGAATCTACTACTGAAATACTGGGCTGACAGCTGGAAATGAAAACTCATATGTGTACTAATGGAGAAGAATTGTAGAGTCAAGCTTTAGTGAGAAAATTTAAGAAGTATCTAAGTATTTTCCATGCAAGTTAGATATAGATATGTAATGGAGAAAACCATTTCATACACAAACATATATCAACTAGCATATAATTTGTTTCCCTGGGATTAATGACAAAACCTCCACTTACTGAAAGAGATACCAGTACTTAGCTTTTTGGTCTCATCTGCCCAACACTGTGCCACTCTCAATCCATTTCACACAGAGGAATCAATTTCTACTAAAGATGATCAAGAACGTCTTCAAAAAATACTCTTTTTCTATCCCAAATATAATTGCTGCAGAGAGGAAAACAAAAAAAAAAAAGCAAAAAAAGTCCACGAACCTCAAAGAGAAGTTTCAAGAGTGTTTTGACCTGGAATCATCTTTTATTATTATTATTATTCCATTCTGGTTTAAATGATGCCTTTTTCCCTCCATACTCCAACTTCCAATTTTTGTTATTTCTAGAATGGGTCATTTTAAATATGGTCTTCTGTTACTCTTTCCCGCCAATACCATTTCCACGTAAAGGCTACAGAGGTACCCTTGACAGATTAGACACTGAAAAGCTTTTGAAAGTATCAAGAAATAAAGTGCAATGTGCAGTTCTGTTGACTGCTCTGGATTAACTCCCCAAATTGGCTGATAGAAAGATGTGAGAATCTTTCCAAGAAGTTAAAACCTGCAGCTAATAAAAGAAGCTGCATTATGAAAAATTGGGCTCTTCTCCCTTTAAATCACAACCCATAGAGGCACTGCAGTAAATCCCTTAATCTCTTTTTAAGTAGCTATTTTATCCCAACTTCCTCTGTGGTTTATACCCTCAAAACATCTACACCACAATTCAAGAACAGCCTAAGTGAGGAGCTTCAAGTTCCTTTTCTTCAAAATATATCCCTAATAAAAAATAAACAAACAAGAGACCCACTATCCTGAGCTTGGCTCTCCTGATCTTTTAACCCTTCTTCCGAGACTGTGCATTAAAATGAAACATTTAATACTTTTAAAACCACCATCACATATTCACTTAGGCAAGCCAAGGATTAAAACGCTGAATATTAGAACTTGCATCTGATTTCATCTCTGTATCACTTTACAGGTGAGAAAAGTTAGAAGCTTTAAGACCACAATTCAGTATTCAGAGACAATTTTTCTGTATTCTTTAGCACTCTCTGGTAAAGCATTGGACAGATCCAAGGGGATCTGTCAAGACTCAATACATAGGAGTCCAGGATCCTGGAGGTGCGCTCCAGGACTTGTAGCAAGTCAGAGGTGAACTGAGATTCAGACCCCCAAGTCTAAATCATGTTCTCATTTACTGTCATTTACTCAAATTGAACAGCTGAAGAGAAAATAATAATAAACTTTTAAGACAAAGGTTCAGTAAGAACTTTTAAATGATGATGTTTCTTGGTGAAAACTAGAGAGGTGTATTTAAGATGTTAGACCGTGCATGTCTTCAAGCAAAGACAGTTCCACAATGTCATAAATAGATGCCTGACTCATTGAACAAGAACATAAAAGGTGCTGGATTATGAAGGTGAAAGTGTTCACTTGCACAGTATTCAATTTAATGAGAACATCAAATGGTGACATGTAATTTTTTTTAAATCACACTTTGTGTTTTCACAGACATTAACTGATCTTCACAGCCTTTGCCAGGGAGGCAGGTATCATTCTACATGTTACAGAAGGTGAAATTCCAAGCAGAACAGTTGGGTAGTGCATCAAAGACCACAGAGAACGTTGAATGAGTGCCAAGGAGTGCATCTTTGCCCCCAGACCGATATTCGCACCATGCCTCTCCAGTAACAGAGTCAGCTAGACTCCTCATTTGATAATAAAGGTCAGTCCTATCTTTTTGTTTCTATGAGGAACATTTTGCAGTAAGTTTTCCATTTCCAGATCAGCATATGTTGACAGCATTTACGTCGTGATCTAAATGATCCCACTAACTCAGCAGAGGAAACACCAATGAAGGTTATGAACTGAAATGAGATCACCAGATTTTAAGGAACGTGCCAGAAAGGCAGATGGTTATATAGCAATGAAAAGAGAGTATTATAAACTAATACCACATTCTACAATCCCCTTCTTTGTTTAGGCATATGCACCGTGACTATTTACTAAACCCACCTCACATCTTTACATTTCATCATCTGCATGAGCTCTGAAATTTTGTGTTTGTTCTTGCTTAAATAAAAATAAACAGAAATCTTCACACCTGGTGCTCATATTTAAAGTCACAACACAGATAACGAACTACTCATGACCTGGGAGAGGGACGCTTGGTAGCTGAATTATGGGTTCGCCTAACATTTCATACGTTTGGTTAATGCATTGCTTTGAATTTTTCTGTCCTAAGCATACGGGCTTAAGGGGCCTATCAACACTTTCCTGACAGCCCAGATCACCCTCTCACCACAGCCGTAGACTGACATGTCACAGAGTGTGAGATTAGGAGGTCATTAGAGTACACAAGGCATAGATTAAAGCTCAAAACTGAGACATATTTGTTCCTGAGGTTATTAAAAACAGTCACCACAGGAAAACAAGCCCTCTTGCAGCTGAAAAATAAGAGACAATGTACGGTTGAAAATATTTCTGTGCGAGGCTGTTTGGACTTTTTAAACCAATTGCATTTTTTTGATATCAAAGATACATGGTTTTGCTATGTCAGTGCGTAGTTCAGTAGTAGAATGACTTTTATTCCAATGTAGCCTCTAAATAAGCTGGTATCGGGTTGGCAGGCCTGCCACATTTGTTTCTGCACCAAACCCTAAAACAAACAACAAAAATGTGTTTCCAGCTTTGTTATCTTCTTATTTTTTCTCTACAGACGACCAGAACTTTGCTGACTATGTTACCAGAAGAGCTGATAATTCTTCAGATGCCCAACACTCTCTCAACTGTAGCCCACTACATACATTACTTCCTCTGTTTTTGTTGTTGTTTTTGGTAGGATATTATTATTATTATTATTTAATACAGCAACATTACCCTGACAGTTTGCTCATGCTTTCTGATAAAATCCATCGGAAAGAAAGGAAGTAGGCAAGTTATCATAAAATGCTATGGGTGTCCAGGAAATGCCAGCCTGGCAGCTGTCACAACAAAAAACTTCAAAGCAACAAGACTAACAACTGCCCTTACTAACACTGTATTGTAAATAAAAAACTTTAGGACAATCATAATCGAGTTAGGAGGGAGAAAGAACAAGTAAAAATATGGGGTAGGCAGGCAAGGGATTTTCTTTTCCATTTTAAGGAGAGTTTGAGATCCTAACAATCTACAAATTGTCCTTGATTAAATCTTCAAAAATTTATCATTCATACCACCTCTAACCTTACGTCTTCTTGCTGAAAATTTTCAAGGAAAAACCCTTCCACCGTGTCCTTGGTGTATGTACTCAAGGATGTGCCTTTCTCATGGGTTCTGGAAATCTTAAAACCCCTAGTCTCCTTGAAGGAAGTAAATGTCTGCTAAACACTTAGGTTTACATAACATTTCTTCCCTTTTTTTTTATTGAAAAAAATCTTTTTTAAAAGCACTTCATATTTTGAGAACACTGAATGCTTTCTTTTCTTTTTTAGTTTTTTTTTTTTTGGCAAAGTATGTTTTTGATTATTTAAAGATAATATCTATTCTAAGCTGCATCTGACTCACATAACCTCCATACTTTAGAAACCACAATAAAAGTGCCATATATTAGCTATAAATGAATAGGCAGTGAGTCAGTGAATAGTTAAGGACATTCCATGGAAATGCATGAGCTGTGCACAAAGTTTTTAGAAACATATTCTATTTCATTTTTAGAATTAGCAATATAGGTTACTGGGAACAAAGAAAATACTTCTTTTTCTTTCTTTTTTTTTAAATTCCCAGATGCAATGTGTTTTGTTTTCCTTATGGGGACTTTGTGTATTATATAGAGAGACCTTCAGTGAAGTGACAGAATCATTGGTATGCTCAGAGAAAGAATAGCCATTACTTGTACATAGTAAGAGGTTTTTTAATTAAAAATTGTTAACCCTTTCACGGGGATACCGCATTCTTTGGCCTTTGCAAAGCCATCTGTCAGTATCAGTTTAATGAAATGACTTTTAAGAAATCACAGTTTTCCCTCCAGCTACCGAGTCCGAGTGTGCTTTAAGCAGTAAAAAAAAAAAAAGTTGAAGCTTCGACTTTTCAAGATTTATATTGTCAGTGATGTCCTCATATTGTATGTAAGAAGTTCATTAAATACTAACTGAAGTTTTCCATGCATCCTCATGTTTGCAGATCCACCCTGGGGAGTCGTGCCCCCTGCAGCGCGCATCCCAGATCCAGTAAGAATGGTATAAATAACTACATAGTAGTAGGGGACATGACACAAACAGAATTCTTGCAGCACAGGACTATGGCTATAAAAAGAGTCACAATAGCTCCCATTCTATCAAATCCATAGCTACTGTCTGAAAAACAAGTTCTGTTTTCCAGAACAAAATCTGACAGAACTAAAACATTTACCACAGATGAACCTAAGGAAAAGGTTCACCATTCCCATAGGACAATGGCCCAATTTCAAAACAGAAAAACTGACTGGACTATTACCCGAGAATAAATTTATCACCATGTGGGAAAATATCTGGGATGGGACTGCAGTGTTTCTGGCAGCTGTAATTCATTTCCAGAAAAGTCATTAACAGCAAAGGTGCTGAGCACCCTGGAGGAGCCCAGCATGGAGCCAGGTAGAAAATGGAGGAGGAATTCTCAGTTCTCCAGGGTGCGCTGAAACTGAGGGCGATTTCTCGGCCTTGCCACCACCCCTGCGGACGCGGGCCGAGGCGCGAGGCGCCTGAGGAGAGCGCCAAGCAGGCCGGGCTCCCACGCGGCTGTCCAGCCCGCACTCTGATATCCCCTGGGGAATGAGGGGACCCTCCAAAATAACGAATGGCGACAGCGTTAACTAGTTACTCATCTCACATTCCAGGGCGAGTGCTGAAGAGGACAGGGATCCAGAAAGAACCCCCTCTCCTATACCCTCTATCTTTGGCTCACAGCAATATTAAGCAACTCTCTATGCTAAAAGGACAGCTTGGAACAGTAGCCCTTTGAGCTGAGTACCTAAATAAAGAACCTCATGGCAGACCACTGGCAACCACTGGTGACATCAGATGGTTTCTAACCATGGCACGGGAGATCCTAAGCACCTCCCTGTAGCAAAAAGTAATAATAATAAAAAAGAAAGCACCTCCCCACCCAATCAAAGCAAGCCTTTTCACCTCTTCTCAGATGGAGATGCACACTCCCCTCATATCTCTGCCAGTAAAACCAGAAGGAGGAGCGAAACTTAATGAGATATAAAAATATAACTGGAATCCTTTTTGCATCATTTGCTCTTTTTATTTTTGGACTGTTTACCCACAGAGGTGACATGATCTGCAGCAACACGGCACAGCCCGAAAACCCTGTATCCCTCTCTGCAACACACGCACTAGTGTTTGCAGGTTGCCTCCTGAAATGAAGGATGCCTCTGAAGTTACAGAATGGGATCTGCCAAACTCAAAATTAAATGCAACAGGCACAAGGCTAAAAAAAATTCTTCTTCTTTAGGGTTTAGCCTGTAGCTGACCGCATGTTCCATAGGGGCATTCCCAAAAGAATGGGAAAGGCCCAAGAGCATGACCAGTTAAGACAGCCCAACCTTTTCAACCAGGAAGAAAAGGCTCTGTTGAGTCTCAGTGCTTTCTATCCTGTAACTTTAAGAGAACATTTTTCAAGAGCACAAGAAATTATTAGGTCAAGGCCACACTTCAGATGCTGTCAGCAAAGACTGTAGCGGATCTTCCCTTCTATAATCAAAAGCAGCCCATCTCTTCAGTCTTCCCCCTGGGGCCTCTACCTGACCTACTGTTTTCTGGTTCTGCCCAGTCACGCAGTTTTACGGAGTAGACCAGGTGCTTTAACCAAACCAAAAGCTATAGCCTAGAAAACTAAATGACATTTCAAAACATCTGGCTCATCTGGGTGCAATTTCCCCCTTCCAGGTCTAGTGGTTTCCAGAGAATGTGGGATTACCAATGCTGGAAGTGCTCCCAGCTTCGTGGCTGAAGCGTGACACAGAATGGCATTTGGTTTTCTTTCCCCTCGTGTATGCCAGTGAAGTACACCCTTCTGAAACTGAGCCACTCATGAACTGAAGCATTCTAGTACTCAGTATGATATATTAGTCCCATCTCCAGACGTGCATTCAGAGTTGCCCGGAGATTTCAAAGCCACAAACACAAACCCCCTTATTCCCAGGGAAGCCCCTCTACCACAGCTACGGCTTTCCAGTGTGCTGCAGAAGGCATGCCACACTTGGTAGTGCTCTAAAGTTGGAAGCAAGCACTATTTATACTGCAACAGAGAGCAAGTTCAGTGCTAACAGGAGGGATGCCAGCATCACAAGCTGGCAAGCATGATGGCTTTGGACACAGGAAACTAAAAATGAAGAGCAGAGGGCAGAAGAGGGAAAGAGAACTGCAGTCCTCACTCTTTCTGCCTGGATCTGTGCTACAAATCTGGTTGTAAAGATGCCCCCTATTAGACAAAATTGCCATCCCTATTAAACACCAGTGAAGACAGTTAAATATTCTTAGGCTTAAATTATTCCACTGTGATTCACTAGGATGATAAAGGACCCCTTGATTACATCAAACATATAATGTAAATCTGCTGCCTTTATCAGAATTAACAAATGAGGGTTCCACATTGTGGGGAAAAGGTTTATCTGAAGCCATTTTTAAGGTGATTGCACCAATTCCCAGGAATGAAAGAAGTGGGAGGCTGGGGAGAAAACACCTGCTACAGCCATCTCTGCCATACAAAACCTATCCCAGGAGACTATAAAGTGCTCTTCTTTCCTTGAGTCTTCTGCCTGTTCAGGACTTGCTTCTCAGGAACTGCTCTGTTTAGCAGTACTCAGGATCCTTCCTGAACGGACCACTTGTCCTCTTCCCATAACAGAAGGCATCTGGAAGACCTGACCACCACATGACCACATTTACTACAGAAATGACCAGTATCATCTGTGCAGCCAAACTGACCTCCCACAGCCTGTTCCAGGTAAGGAGAGCATCTGGAAAAGACGTCTGCCAAGAGCAAACCAATTTGCTCCAATTTCTGTGCTGGAGCTACCAATTCCTGCTGTATCCCTTCCGACACACTCTTCCCTGGGCTACTTCTCACATTCTGCCAGGGAGCAAGCTAGGAACTGGATGGATTATTCTGCTGATAATAGCCTGATTCTGGCTTTGCTCATCAGCCAGATGGGTTCATGTACAGCCACAGGCTGGAAAAGGGCTACTCCATTGAAAGAGCAGCTGAAGGCAGAACGAACCCTTTTGCGTGCAGATTATTCTGAGGAGCCCTCAGAAAAGCAAGATTTGGGAAGCAGGCCAGCGTGATGGTCCAGCGAGGCTACATGCAGCCCTCAGACCTCAGCTGAGGCATCGCTGCTCTAAACAGTTGCTCAGAAACTGATGGTGCCGCAGTTGTAGCACGTGTGTATGTCCGTGTGTATGTGCACACATGTGCAATGCTGGCGCTTTGCAAAGCTGTGGGCTTCTTACCACCTTCTCCAGGAACCCATTCCATGAATTGAGCCTGTGTGATTCTCAGGAAGCTTTTGTGATTCACACAGAAATTTTTCCTTGCTGAGTTTTACCCCTTTGAGTATCTTAAAATAATTCCTTTTTTGTCTTAATGTTTTACACCCTTCAAATACTTGTAGATTGTTATCATATGTCTTAGTCATCATTTAGTCCAAACTGTACACATTAAATTCTTGTAATCTTTGCTCATATTTCAATCTCTTCAGCCTCTTAACTTCTGTTGCTCTTCTCTGAATTCCCCACTAATTTCTTGACAACTTTTTGGCAACAGAGTGGCCAGAATAATACAGTGTCATGGACACCTTACGGCTGTACAGAGATAGAGAGGGAAGCTTGTGCAACACAAAAATGACATTAGCTCTTCCCCAAAAGCCAACAAATATGTCTAATTTGTTGTCTAGGGTCATTTATTTTTAGTGGCTGCATCATGAACTGCTCCAAAATACATGTAAAAATGTTCATATAAATACCGATAACTTAGAGAGTTTAAAATATTCAAAACTGTGTGCAAATGTTAACTAGTTAATCTTCATGGAATAGTATTTATCAGCAAGCTGGAGATCAGACAGCTAGAGATGTCCCCCAAAAAATGACCCATAGAGACTCCAGAAACAAAGTCCAAACTCTGTGAAATTTTTATATCTAAAATGTCTACAAAATAAGGTAAAGCATGGAAAATCATGTAGCTTTCTATCTGGCCCATATGAATAATGGAAACACTCTTCAGATGATAGGTCTGATCAGGCATTGGACTGCAACACATATAACCTAACTATTATCTTCCTAAAAGTTCGTATCTAGGCTGAGGCTACCACAATCATCTCCAGGGAGCCCTTCATGCCATCTAAAATCCTAACCTATTTAGGATGGATGGCCATTTAGAGGTATTTCTCCTCCTCTCCACTGACAATGGAGGAAGACTAAATAGGTGTCTTATACTGCATCTTACTTTTAGACCATTAATGTGAAGTGACCTGTACCCGTTCATTGTTTTCAGTCTCAGAATGAATTAAAGAAAAACATTAGATCATACAGGCACTTAAAACATGACCTTCTCCAGAATTTTCCAAGGATTTGTTATTAAAAACAAACCAAAAGAAAACACTGCAGATTCTCTTTCAAAAGCCCTCATATCTTTCTAAGTGCTAAGCCAAGGACTACTGAATATTTGATTGTGTGGAAGATTTTTCCTAGACAAGCCTGCAAAAATTGGTGGCAACACGGCATGCTCAGTAGGCTTGAAAGCCACTAATGCTTTAAGATACAGAGTTCAAATGCTCTAAAACACCTATTAACTAAGCAACATGGTGTTGGGGAAAGAGCATTCAACCTTCATCTGGTTTACAACAAAATGAAACAGCACACGAGCAGGAACAAAGTCAATCAACAGAGCAGACCCACACAAAGCTGGGTCAGAAGGAGGAAAGAGTTTAATTCCAGGGGACAGTTATAGGGATTTAATGACAATCTGCAAAACTTCCAAAATGCTACCATGATAAGAACATGATGTATTAGGAGAGAAGAAAAATGGATCTATTGAGACACAGCTGACAGAATCACACAATCCTTACCCAAAGAACTTCCAAGTTAAAAAATAAATAAATAAAAATAAATAAAGAGAGAGAGAGAAGAAAAAGGAGTGAAAAATATAGAAAAGGAAACAAGGTGTTGGAAAACAAAAAGAATAGGGAAGCTTTACCTCTATTACAGTAGGTAAAAATCAATCCCATGGATAGTAGAAAAAAGAAACTATCAAGACAGCACAATTCCTCAAAAAAAGGAAAAATATGTATATATATATATATATATATATATATATATATATAAAGCACACAAGAAGAGGAAAGAAAAAATAAAATACTGAGCTTATAACATCACGAAATCATAGAAATTTTACCAACATCGGTAGAGGAAAAAGAGCCCTAAGTAAGCAGAAAAATATCAAAATATATGAGCATAAGTATAGAAAGTAACACAAATACAAAAAAACCCATAATGGTCAGAGCACAAAATTAACAAGAGACATCAGAAGTAACAAGAAACCATTCTATTAGTACATTAGGAAGACAAATGAAAATGTGGATCTCTTAATCAATGTAGAGGAAAATCAACTGATGATGTGAGTAGGCTAAAGTGCTTAACACCTTTTTGTATCACCTTTCATTAAAAATTTCAAGTTGAGAGACATGTATAATTCACTTAATACTCATGAAGAGGAGTAAGAATTCACTCCAGAAAAAAAGAATGAACATATTGGAGAGTACTTAGCTAAGTTAAATTAGTTTTCCAGTCATTTGGGCTCAATGCAGTTTCGTCCCTGCATCTGCAAAGAACTGTCTGAAACAATTTTGTGACTTTGTGAAGGGCATGAAAATAATAATAAAAATAAATACAGTATCTACCTTGAAAACAGAAAGAGAATAAAAAGAATAGAAAAGAATAGGGAAATTCAACTGAGGCAACTTAATGTTAATTCCCAGAAAAGCTTGAACAATGAATCAAACTGCTTTATAAGCACCTAAATCGAGAAGGTAAGTAGCAATCAACACTGATTTGAGAACAAATCATGTCAAAATAACATAATTTCTTTCTATAACAGGGTAAGAGATCTTGTAGAAAGCAGCAACTGTCCTATATCTTGACTTTATATTGGCTTTTGACAATCGCCTAACGCTCACATAAGAAAGTTAAGAATGAAATGAGGACAGTCATGGTATTGCACAGATGTGTGACTATTTGGTAAGGGAATTCACACAGTAACCATCACAATACCAAACTCTGTCAACTGGATTTCTGCCATGAGTTTTGTTCCTTTAGACTTATTCCTTAATAACTTGGATGATGGAATAGAAAACATTTTTATTAATCTTACGGACATGAACTTGTCTAGAAACTTAAATAAGGGGAGTGACTGAATAAAACGACCCTGACAAATAAAAGGAATGGTCTAAAGACAGAGGGAGATAATCAATAGGAATACAGGTACCATACTGTATCTAAGCAGAAATAATTGTACAAAGTACATACAATAAAATAATCATACAAATACAACCGAGCAAGTGGCAATTTGGGGGAAAAGGATCTTGCTTATGGTGAATCATAAAGTCGATATAAGATAGCAGTACACTGGTGAAGCAAAGTAAAAATAAACATTCAGGGGCTTAAAAGAACAGACATGCAGCCCTGAAGACACAGGGAGTAATCTTTCAGCTCCAGTTAATTTTGGGAAGTTTCAAGAAGCAAACCATCCAATTATGGGCAATGCTTTTCAAGAAGATGTGAACAGCAGAAGGATATCCAGAAAAGAAGAGCAGTCATAAATCCAGAAGCCCTAAACAACATGGAAAAACTGCCCCCCGCCCCCCCCCGCCAAAAAACAAAACAAAACAAACAAACAAACAAACAAAAAAACAAAACAAAAAAAAACATGTTCCCCATCCTTCTAGTACATCAAAGATTGTGGCAATGGGAAGGGGAATAAATCCCATAAAAGTAATGGAATTAAACTGTAGCAAGAATGATTCAGTTTGGGCAACAGGAAAATCTTTCTAATGGTAGGAATAATGAGGTACTGGAAGAGATCACTTTAAGTGATCTCACAACTTTAGCAGTCTGGATAATTACCTGTAAGGAATAACAAAAACATCATTTATTCTTAGATTCTGCATTAGGCAGAAAAGAGGATCACATGGATTCCTTGAGGTCTTCCAGAGTTTGGTTGTTTGGCTTTTTCTTTGCGGGGGGAGAGGGCAGAGAAAGAGGAAGGGGGAGGTTGAAGGATGTCTAAAATCATTGGCAATGCATTAAAAGAAAATTCCAGTAAAGAATAAGTCAGATATGTGACGGCCAAGAGTTATGGAGCAAAGCAAACCATCTATATAAGTTCTCATGAATACAGAATTCCAGCCTGAAAATGGATCTTCTTGCTTGAATTTCAGCAGGGTATATGTTCATACGAGTAATCTAGGCCAGAGACAAGTGACAGAGTCTCTTACGACTCTTCAAGATAGTCCCATTACTCCAGAACTGCCAGGTCTTTATGTTTCAGTACATACTAGATATTTCAAGTAAATCCATCATACCCAGAGACTGTTAGAGAGTCTTTGGGATATCAGCCAGGATCTGCTGAGCCTCTCCACCAATTTGTTTTCAGCAACAAGTCAAAGCAAGGTGAAAGCAGTAAATTTAACAACATCTTGTCACCCACTCAGTAGTAGGGAAAGAGAACGGAACAAAAGGTAGGAAACACCGCCAGAGAAGCGGCAAAATCTCTTACGTTGATTCACTAACATCTATGAAGTGTTCCCCAAACACAGAAGTTTCTTAAGTTACCAATGCTACCTGTCTGCAGGCACTGGCAACATCACACAGTCCCATGAGAAATCCCAGGCATGCAAGGAGGAGGTATCATTCCTTCCTTGCCTTCAGAACTGATTTCTCTCCCTTCCCACACTCTCACATCCTTCTAATGCATATTCCACTTAAACCATCTATTTACACAGTTCTCCTTCCACACCCTTCTGCCATGGCCTTCACCACAGTACTGGTCCCTGCTTCATTCCCTGCTCGCTTTCTTCACTTCCACAAAAAGCAGGGTCCAACTGCATCCTTTCACATTTCCATCCCACTCCCTGCTCACCTTACCCATGTCCCCAACCCCATGTGGCCTTGGGTGTTCTTCCCCATCTCGAAAGGAAGGCACAGATCCCGACCCTGCCCATGTTCCTGCTGCAGCGGCTGGGAGCAGGGCAGGGTGGGTGGCCAGGGCAGGCAGGAACACGCTACCTCCTGCTGCTGGACTGGCCTTAGCTGCTCTTCAGATGACTGGATGTCAGGCGATCAATTATCTGAGATGTTCACCACATGGCCAAATAAGAAACTCCATGCAGGCCGAGCTGGGAGCTACTCCTTCAAGGTGTGCAAGTGGCTCAAGTACCTCAGTGGCTTAGTCCAATCTGTAGCAAGTACCACAGAAGAAGACTACACTGAAATTTCTTCCTAAATCAGGGTTTCACACCCTGGCAAATAACCCAGCTAACAGCTCCTTGAGCTCAGGGCCTCCTGGAGGCCTAGGTCCCTGCAGAGACCACAGAGCACTGTGGTTCCTGGCACCAAACACACACGACAAGCACGGTGGTGATGGATTTACAGTCGGACTTGATGGTATTGTAGGTCTTTTCCAAACATAATAATTCCATGATTCTATGATTCTAAGACATGGCTGGCCAGCAGAGTGGCCAGATGGATCTAGAACAGGGAGGCCAGTAGAAAAGGGAAGCTTCAGTGCTGCAGTTGCCAAGGTGGGATTCACAAGAGCATGGCTGAGAGGCAAAATGTAGAGACGAAGTGAATGAGCCCCAAACATGACACACCATGCTTCACAAACCCAGCAGACCTCATTAAGAAGTTCAAAGGCAATTCCCACCAGTTAAAAAAAGCGCTAAACTTATTAACATCAATAGTAAAATGGTTTGAGGAGAGAGAATAGGACCAATTTTTAACATTTTCCAATAAGCCTTAGCAATTACCAAACCCATTACTCAAATACTTCTAACATATCCTGAATCTTTTCCCAACACTTGTAAGTGTCGTCAGGAGCCTAGAAGCTAGAACAGTTGTAACTGATCCCGTATATGTGGTGTTTATTCCTAGGATACTGTAGCCAAGCTTGAAACCACTGGAATTCTTCTAATGACAAGATACACATGTCCACAAGCTAACGAAACTGTGATACCAGGGAAGAAATTGATACCATAGTGATTCACATATCTGAGTCCCCTCAAGTACTCATCTCTCTCTGCTTCTTGTATTACTTTTAACCTTCCATATATCTCTACCCCTTCCTCAATAGCCACACACAAAACTTCAGAAAAAAATCTATCATGTGAGATTCAGTCTGCAGATCACATGATAGCTGCTGCAAAGTAACACTGAAACCAAGAGCTTATTAAAAAACAAAAAAAAGAATAATATATGGCTAGTAAGAATATCCTTTGCTACATCAAACAGAATTCTAGCTGAGTGTAGAACACAGACCTACATTGTTCAAAGACTTAGCCAATTATCCCATGAGAGGGGAAGGACGAAACTTCCTCCATGGCCAAGGTTTTCCATAGTAGTTAGTCAAAAGGCCTTCTTTATCTATCTTAGAAATATATGACAGTTTCAGAAGCAGAGTTTAAAGAACAAAGTGGACAATTTATTTCTCCCTGCAACAGTTCCTATCTTCCTACAGATATGTGTATTTTTACTTTCATGTAAATGCTATATGGTAAATAACCTTTGGGGGAGAAATGTGATACAAGTGATCTGGAGTTTCTAAGCTGATTTTGACTGAACGGCTCTTGGCCAACATTTTCAAAATGGGTATCTAAAATCACTTTTCTAAATCCAGATGCTCCTAAAAGTCCTATGCACTACAGCAGATTCAGCAGGGGCTTCTGGGCATTAAGCACTTTTGCAAAAGCAGATGCTATTTAGAAACATAAACATGGATTTTAGGCAAATAGTTTGAGAATCTCCACAGGTTTTGGGTATAAGTTTTATCTGTCTCCATATTCGAAGGAGGAATAGCATACTAAAACAGCTGCTAAATCGCTGTGAGGCTGGTAGATGACTATCTCTGATACAGCTTTCAAGTCACTTCAGGGCTTGCTTTCTCAGCTGAACTGGCAGGGCTGGAAGTACAGGGCACTTTCGAAATCGACAAGCGGAGTTTTCCCTGAAAAAGTGACTTGGACAAATCTAATGTTGTTCAGAATGGAGTTTCTACCAAATAACTTACAATCAGTTTGTCAATTATAAACTTTATTTAATTAATAGGATTTTCACTTATATGTGCACTTAGGAATAAAGTTAAATTAAACGAATGTAATACAAGCAAGGCTGGCAAAAGCAAAAGCAATGCGCTCTAAAACATTCTTCAGGGCCCAATCTGAACATACAGTTATGAGTTCCTATTTTCACACTGTGCATAGGTCTCTTTAAGAGAAAATGAGTTTCTCTGAGTGGCTTGTCATTATTCTGCTCCCACCATATTCTGTTCTGCCATCACAATAAGAAACAAAAACAATAAAAAATCCTCTCTCATATCTGAGCTCACCGTATACCACAGCAGCTGCATGTCAGTTAAGTCAGTTAGTTGTCAAATTTAACATTTTTGAAGATACCTATTTTTCTTTTAGTAATTCTAGAAGTCATTGCAAACTCATTGCAAAAAAAATTCTAAAGCTCACCTTCCATTAGACTTTCATATGCTTTATCCCAAATATTGGAGCCTGTGTACACAGACAGTGACTGTTAAGTAAAAATCATCTTTAGTATTTGGTGGACCCTCTCAGAGGTACACAGCATGACAGCAGTGTGCAAGCTCTATCATGAGCAGTGCCACAACTGGCATTATAATATTTTCTCCAAAGCAAAGGGGCTACTGAGATTTCTATTTTGCTGCTGCTTTTCTGGAGCCCCAGTATGGAATGAACCACATGGGACAGTTTATCTGCCTTTTAAAACAAGTCTTCATAGAGACATTGGGGAACTCAGACCAAATCCGCCAAAGGTCTGACATGATTTTGCACATATTTAACCATCTCAATTGTGTGAACAGGGTTTTAATTCAAGAGGAAAACTCTCCATATCTCCTTATTCAGGTACACTATCAGACTACGGCTAATTTAATCCTGGATTAAAGCATTTTCCCAAAGTTTCAGCACAACTTTTTGCATGCTGACTTCATGTCTTTGGCCAGTTTGCCTTAGCACTTCTGACTTCCCCCAGCCCCACTGTTTTCAACCAGTATTTCAAGGGAGCTTGGCTACTTCAACTCCAGTCTTCAGAACTGCGAACTTAGTGCTTTCTTCAACGTGCCTTCCATCTGGGACACAGGAAAACTGCAGATAAATTCCTCACTACAAGGTTAAAATTCAGAGGTACCAGAGCTCACCAATAACTTGTTCCTTCTCTCATGCTTTGACATTGTGGAAGCCGTGTTCATACATAGGAAATAAGCATAAGCAGGCAAAGAAAAAAAAAACACAAGAGGAAACAACTTGGGATTAGTATTTTTCAAAAGATTCTAAAAAGATGACCTATAGATAAGGCATAATTTTAAAGGAAATGAGTTATTTCTTTATAATAGAGCTTAGAAGGCCAATTCATTTAAGCCAATATTTAGAGTACTTCTCAAATCATATGAAAAAGATTTTACATAAGAAAAGTAAAGGTCTCCTTGTTCCACTTAGGGTCATTAAAATTTTCCAGAATACCCACAGCAGTTGAGCAACACTTTGTTGTGGCCTTACTGACAGGATGGTCAGGTTTTCAGTGCTCTGAATATACTTGCACAGACACACTTAAGCACACACACATGTGTAAATGACATACCACAGTATCCTCGAAAATTAAAGTTTCTCTATTAATTTCATTGATTGAGCTATCTGAACCACAAACCAGATAGCAGGTGGTTGAAATATACAAAATGCCTGATGTTTCCATTCCTCAAAATAAATTCATTCATAATGAATAAAGGCACTGTCAGATCCCCTTCTTCAGAGACTTCAAGTCTTGTGAAAGTCGTATCTACTGATACTCTTTTTTTGCTCATCGGGTTTTGGAAATTGCAATATTCTATCATTTTTCATTGCACCCACTGTTCTGGTGTCTCAGTGCTTGCTGAAGATGTAGCATATTCCATAAATTCAAACCTAGATCTAATATTCCACAGTACTAATCAAGCCAGGCATCCCCACAGTAAGGTAGCATGCAATACGCAACAAGGAATGCACTGGAGGGCGAACTTTTTAAACCTGTTTTTTTAATTCTAGATAATGTTCTTAAAAGAGATTTTTTAATCTCTTAGTGTCAATAAAAATAATAATTTTTCCCCAACCCCAGAGTGATTTGTGTAGCACTATTTGGTAAGAACTTTTTAATATTTTGATATCTTTTATTACTCAAAATAATAACAATGAGCATGCAAATGAAAGTCAAGCCCCCTGGACAGTATTTTCACTGATTTGCTGGAGAGAAGGACCCCTAGTGTCCGTCTGGATTTTAGCCAGCCTAGGGGCTGGTGACTACCCAGCATTTGAGCCCATGATGAAAGAGCATCTTAGCTTGCAAAGCCTTTCCTGCTTACACTTTCAAATTGCTCTTATTTGAAAACCCACTGATTAAAAGAAATACATGCATATATATATAATATACATATATATGTATATATGCAGGCTTCTGCTTCCTTCAGTGAAAAGTAATTATTTCAAAACATTATCCAGGCATCATGTGATCCTCTGGACTCAGAGGATTCATCATTACTGCCGAACAGGGATGTGCCTTGGCACAATAGCTTCAGTTGTTGATGATGCATCGCAGAAACCTATCGATAAACATCTTTATTTGTAAAAAAGCGAGCACTGTCTCTAGGAGCAGATTCTGATGAGGCTTTAAAGGTAACATCAAAAACTGTAATGCTGGGGGGATGAGGGTGCCCAGCCCTGTCATATACAAGCACTGCTTTCTAAGAGAGGAAAAAAAAATATCTGCATCATTCCTTATGATCAGGGTTTTACCTGTTTATTTGGCTCATCACTCAAATGGCTAAACAGATCTCTAATTTGAAAATAAAAACCGATTGATGCAATCAGAAACAAGTTCTGAAATTGTGATTTATAAAAAAGAGAGGGGAAATCTTGTTCAGAGCCAAAACACACACACACAGTTACCTTTTTCTAATCAGAGCATTCATTTCTCCTCATTATGATCTCACGAGCACATTAAAATCTTATTAACATTAATTACTTGGAGCGTCTATGCATGAGCAGCGACAGGCTTGCGTGTGTGCGTGCGGGTGTGTGTGCGCGCGCGTCCCTGGATCATATCTACATTTATATACCTTGCTGCACTTTGCTTATAAAACATGTGAAAATATTGCTGCTAACACCAATTAGCTAATTTCACACACACAGATAGGAAGCTGCTGTCTCGCTGCACAGCTTATTATAGACCAGCAGACAGATGGACAGACAAACAGACGCAAAAAGCATCACGGCTCCTCCTAAATGCAAGAGCTGAAATGCCTGGCACCCCCAGGAGTGCGAGTTTTATCCTCATAAGTCTGAGGGAACAAAATGACACAAATAAAAAAAATAATAATAAAAAAAACACACACACCACAAGACAGCCAAATATCCCATTTTCTACACAGATGGGTTCAATGATGAAGTGATAGAGACAAAGAAAAAACTGGCAGGCAGACAAGCAGCAGGCGCACACAGAGATAGACGGAGACAGATAAACAAAGCCAGGGAGAAGGAGATGAAAGCACATTAATATATGGGAAGAGGGGCTAAGCAATATAAACTTTACCCCACCAACAAGGTAAGGAAAGCAATGACAGAGCCAAGAGTCACAATAGGTTCAACTTCATAAGCAAAATAAAACCCTGACTCTCCACAAAACTGTCCTGTTTTGTGGATTCTGTTGATACCAAGTACGTTACACACAGCAGGGCTGCTGCTGCCATTCAGCTCCAGCAAACTCAAGAAAAAACACTGGCACCTTGGCAGTTGCAGACCTGCGCCCTCTTCTCCGTTTGCACCCTTTGCTGTCATCTCATTTACATTTGCCTCTGTTTTGCTTCTAAATCCCTTTCTCACTAGCACGTCTCTCCGTCAGGAGGTACAATGCAAGCAACATGTTGGCATCCCCACCACACTGAAGCCATGTTTCTCCAGTCCCTGGGATTATCCCCTGAAGTGCAACTCTTCCAGTCCTTTGGAGAACATCAGTGGACACTCACTGACCTGTTGTTCCCACCATCTTCCTCTCTGCCTTAATACCAGGCCCTGCTCTGCCTTTGCTGCTTGCAGAACTAATTGTAGCCCTCAGTCAGAATTAAAACTTTTGCCAGATCAGTGAAACACGAGGTTTAGGCCAAGTCAAAATTTGCCCCCAAATTTACTATCCTTTGCTACACTCTTGGATTCTTCTACTGAGAACATGATCAGGCAAAGCACTCCATAGCACACACAGGATTAAAGCCCACAGTACAGTTTTGTGGAGAACTTTCCAGATGGCATGAAAGGCTACCTTATTGGGAAAAGCGTTGAGATGAACACATTTCCATTTTGCACTGTAACGCGAGCACTCGGATTTTCTGCTCATTCCCCTCAGATCAAGAGGTGGCAAATGTGACAATAATTGCTGTTTTATCTCCAGCCTTTTTCACCTAAAGACTTCCAAGCACTTCACAAAATGTTCATTAAGCTTCAAGGCATGCAAAAGTTATTCTCCTCACTCCGTTTTTCAGCTCAGGAACTGAGGAGCCAAGAGGTGAAGTGAAAATTCCCAGATTAGTAAGAAATTCTGGAGCAGACCCAAAAAGGGGTCTTTTATTTACATTTCTCATACAGTCTCTTTTTACAGATGCCCTAAGTAAGTTCACTATAAATAGCACCCGAATAAAAAAAAAAATTCAATGACTGAGCACTGAGGATGTTCAACCTCTGCTCACAGACAACTCATCTCTCTCACAACCTGCTTCTGGTGATTCATCTCAAGCATCCAAACTAGTGACGGCACATTCCGAGATGCCAGGAAACCTTGGAGCTCTTGGGCATGGACAGTGCAGCTGTTGTCACACGCAAGCAGTAAACTCTGTCTGCTCAACGTGGCAGAGAAAGCACCACGGCCCGGGCCCTGCTGCCACAAAGAGGAGGGTGCATGATCTGCTCAGGCAGAAAATGAGCAATCATACTGAACACCACTCCGTTTGCTCAGCTCACTCCGCTGCTTTTATTAAGGTTAAATATACAGGTGTTAAGAATAAAGATACAAAAAAAAAGTAAAAGCTTTATAAAAGAGGTAAAGAGCAAAAAAATAGCAAAAAACAACTTGCACCTTTACAGTTTTATGCATAAGGCAAAGCAGGATAATGCCTTCGCGCTTCCTAAAAAATAGAGCGTAGAGCTTTACAGTGGCTCTGAATCAGACAGAATTACTTCCTTCCTGGCTCTTCCCCACATTAAAACTCTGAAAGGAAGCAAGATTCTCTCTGACCCAGCAAGCAGTCTCAGCCATTCTGGTGAACAGAGGCTCAGCAAGAAATTCAGCTGATTTAACCCAGGCTGCTCAGAAAGCCAGGAGTCGTTCTGCGAGATGCCAAGCTCCCCTGCTCTGCTCCCATCCCAGGGACCTCTAGGCATATTTGAAACTTACGTGACCCTGTGCCACGTGCTGTAGGTGTCCCTGCTTGAGCAGGGGGGTTGGACAAGGTGATCTCTAGAGGTGCCTTCCAGCATTAACCATTCTGTGATTCTGTGATTATGAAAACAGAAGGGTCATGGAGGATTCCTCCCCAGAACATCAGTGATCTCCATCATAACAAAAGAAGGGGCACATAAAGATGAATGCAATAAAATGTCTAAGAAATAAGCATCCGCGAGGTTTGCTGGCTTAATGCTTACATAGCTGCTAATTCTATAATCCATCTTTGCCATTTGGACCTATATGATCTACTGCTCCCAGAAGAAAAAATGGCGTGTCATATAAAGCACTCCCTTAGAGTTCTGAAAGCTTTCTGTGCCCTAATTATATAAAGAAAAAATAGCACCTCAATTAAAAAAGTGCAAAAAAAGAAAAATAGAAGCTTGTTTCTTTAAGCAAATGCTTAACAATCATGTTGAGATGATTAATGAGATGAGAAAAAGTTTCCAGTTTTTATTACCAAAATAGCACATACAGGCAACTGCGTAATGGGGAACCTCTGTAGAAGTTCCCTACCCCTACGAGTTTATCATCTAAATTGGATACAAGTATCCTAAAAAGTAGGAGGATTCAAATACAGTTGTCTACAGGAACAACTCTCAGTAGATCAATGCTTAATAGCAGAGGCAAATGAATCTCAGAGACCATTCAATCTATGGAACAGGCCATTATGCACAAATAACAGGAAAAAAAAAAAAAAAAAAACAGGGAAAAATCTCTACAGAGAGAAAAACAAGCAGAAAAGGTATCTATTGGTTGTATTGCGTAAAGATGCTTGTTTTGCCTTTCTCAGGTGGGAATTCGCCCAGTAAACTCAGTTTCTTAATCTACTGTATGAACCTTTTCTTCTCTCTTGCGTCTACTAAAAGTTACAGCAAGTTGGAGGACAAGAAGAGCACACTAAAACAATATGAGAGGACTTAAGAGGTACACTTGGCATTCAGACCAGCTAGAGATCCAAAGCTCTTTTGGAGACTAATAAGATGAGATTTTACTGACTCCATCCTGGCTTTTATGAGCTTCTTGAGGATTACTGAAATCGGAGCGTGCGTATGAGAAAGCCGCTTCATCCATTTCCTAGAAGGGCCATGCATCCACTTTGCCCTCCAATCCTTGAAATGTGAGACATGCCTGAGGAGTGTTCACTGTTATAGTGCCTCACAAATATATCCAGTGATGGCGAGTCCCATATGTCTCTGATAAAGGGAAGACCTTATTGTGCATTCCAGCCTTTTCTTTTATAAACACACTACACTAGATGACTTTGGCTCTCAAAGGAGAAAGTATTAATTGTGCTGGCTAATGAAACCTTATGTTGCTGTCCTTCCAATCTGGTCTCCTTCTAAGAGGAGAACAGACCTTCTAAGAACAGACCTTAAAACCAGCTTTTGGGAAGTGGTAAGATATTAGAAAGTAGTAGAAACCCAAAACTTATTTGCTTGCTTTCAAGAACTGAGATTCAAAGCCCATTTTCAAGCAACAAAAAGTTTAATGCAACTTGCTACTGCACAGTTTCAGAACCAAAAAAGTTACAGCTTTCAGGTTGAACATACAAACAGTTCTGTTCCTCCTAATGCTTATCCTCAGCAACAGAAGCATCATCTGTGCTCTGCATAAATCCAGTACTTGCAAGCTTCCACTACAGCCTGCATGTGCTGCTTAGTCTCCACTGATGACTTAGACAAGCAATAACCCTCTTTAAATAGGTCTCTCCAAAGAACTGCTAGGGGCTGTTTTCTCTTTATGAATGTGCAACTCCCACAAAGACAAAAGCTGTGCCGTATTCATAAGTCCAGAAGTCCAGCTAACTATTTGGTGGCATTTTTATCTTAACTCATGATAAGCAGTTTTAGACCTGCTTTGAGGGGTATTTCCTGAAGCAAGCAATAGCCCCCCATCATTTCAGCTGGGCATAATCTCTCCCTGCAGTTACTACCGTATAAGCAGGGGGTGGCAGATCAGGCCGGGTTTCGAGCATATTTTTTTGGGGCAGGACCGATTCAAAACTCACACTGGAGCTCACTGGGACATATCCAATTGTGCGAAAGCCAATTCGAAAAAAAAATTGTTGTTTACAAGTCTTTGAAGTTATATTAACTAAGCTTAGAGAGCAATTATAAATAATCGTAAGTAAACAAAACACCGCCAATCTTGATTTTTTGTTGTTGTTCTGCTATTAAGAGTAAGACTTTGCTTCACATATCGGCATGTTAGATATGTTTGGCCTTGATTTTCAGTTACACTCAGGACTTTTTATGTTATTCTGAAAGAAGGGGACTTTAATGGCAAATAAGTAGCATACGTGCTACAGTAAAACAGTAGTGCAAAGAAAGCTCTAGCAGTTCTTCAGTTAGCTGAGATTCATTTCAGCTTTCTTTGTCCATGGAACATAGTCTTCGCTTTTCCCAGCCCCATCTGCTTGCGCAATGCATTGAGGAATGAAGGAAGGAACGCGCCACTTCCTTTTGCTCTCTGCCTCCATTGATCCAAATTAAAAAAAAAAAAAAAGAAAAAGAAATTAAACAGTTATTGATTCAGCTATTGGAGTTGAGCAAAACTAAATTAACTACTTTGGCTAAGCACTATGGGATTCTTCAGAAATGCAAAGTGTTATTCATTCATACCAGCAGCTCTCTCCGGCTGAACTGCCTTGGAGGCTTTCGAGAGTGTTCCCTTCTCCGGCTGAACGTAGCTGGTGGCTGCTCTCTCTTTGGAAGTCCTTGTGTCACTCCTTTATCTCTAATGTCTAGCAAAGACTTGGACAGAACTGGCACTTCTCTTGGTCATGAAAACCAGCCAAGAGAAAAGAAACCACACAAGATCTCAGGATTTAAACCTTTACAAGTGATCAAAAAAATAACAATAACAAAGCATTCTTTTAGATGTTAAAGTCTTTGCAAGCTCTGCCTGGTATTATCAGATGGTGCAGCAGCGTCTAAAAGCAAGCTTCTTCTTCAACCTCCATTACCACAAATTTCAAGAACAGATCAGTTAAGAATATTATCATCATCCCATGTTTGCTGCCACAAGGAAAGCCATACATACTGCAGAAAATATGACATCAAATTCAGCAGCACTGTCCTGAAGAAAACTGTCTCCTGGTCACAAATCCCCTGTGGAGTACCAGGCATCCTCTTTACGGCCAGCTGCGGATGGCAGCCCAGACAGCTAAATTCAGCTCTCAGCTCAGCGACGATTCCTCCAAATTGCATGGAACTAGTCCACTTTTCCACAAATACAACTCACAGCAAAATATGACCCATGAGCTTCTTGGCAGAAACATGGACAGTCAGAAATTTTACGTGGACCTTCTTATGCCAAGAGCACAGTCCTCGGCAGATGACCATGGTGCAGTGATTACTCCAGCTCGCTGCTCGTGAGCGAAGAGGAAAGGGTTGCAGCCTCATCCCACTTCACTCTTCTCCTATCCATACAATATTCCGTCGCTAAATCTTACTCCCTCTCCTGTCACAGTGACAAAGTTAGCTCCTCTTACTTTTCTTTTCCACAAAGATCAGACATTTTGTCCTTATTTTCTTTGAGCAGCTCTGCCCCCTGCCTGTGTTTCAGCTTTTATCTCTCCTTGCTGCTCACACTTTTCTCAAGGCTTCCTTCTAAATGCCCCATTTATAGCCTTCTCCCACATTGAAGCCAATGTTCCATAGCAACATTACTCAACCAGATTTTAACAACTCTTCCAAACAACTTTCAGTCAACTAAACTGTGTTCCTGAGCAACTGGTCTTAACCAGGAAACTCCAGAAAACTTTATTTTATCTCCCTCCTGCTTTGATTTTCAGATTAGCCCTGAAAGACGTGGAGAAAATTAGAGTAACTTTGCTAGCATAAGTAATTTGCACAGGGCTGGGTCCCAGCTGTGATCACACACACAGCCTTAACTGGGCAAGCTTAGTTATTAATAGCAGTTTGGCCAAGGCAGCCTAGAGCTGAATGTAGTGGCAATGTGCAGCTCAAAACAGACACAAAACTCACCTGGGATCCAACACAACAGAGCCTGCATGGTCACAGCCAAACAGTTATTGCCATCTTAACTGGTCAAATAAATGTTAGCTTTTATTACCTCCACGAGGTCAAAACTTCACCCCCCAAAACAAATAATATCACAGGTATCAGTTCTGGTCCAACATGACAGAGAAAAACTGCAAGCATGCAAAAACTTGACTGGGAGGCTAAAGAAAGCAATCCCATTAAAGAAAGAGGTTACAATGCACTTCTGGGGTTGTACCGAGGCCCAGATTGGAGAGGGAAAGGTCCTTATAACAATAGCAAAATTATAGTTAATGTTCCTTCTCCCATTGCTCTCAAAGGCTGATAGACATTATTATCACTATCTTGAAGAGGAACGACTGAGACACAGAGAAATGAAGAGACTTGTTCAAAATTTTATGGGAAATTAGAGACAAACCGGTCTCCTGCTTTCATAAGCAGCAGGTCACCCTTACTGGAAGCCACGAACCTGCATCCAGCACTGCAGCTATTGCTCTGCAAACTCATTACAACTTCTGAAACTCCTGTGGCTTTGGACTGACATTATTACTTTTCTTTAATCTTAACACACAGGTTAAAACAAAAACTGTCTAAAAGTGTATTAAGAAAGTCTTTGAATGGGATCCTGCCTCCTGTAAAAAGATAGAAAGGGATTAAAAGAAAAGATGTTAATTCCAGAATTCAGAAATGGCCTGCAACAGGGAAGGAAACTGTGTTTTCTCCTCTCCAGCACAAAACATAGCCTAGCTGCATGTACTGAAAAAGCCCTGCTGCCTTTTAACCTCATTCCAGAGCAGCTGCCTTCACAGCAGTGAAATGTCTCAACCTGAGCTCGACTCGCTTGGTGGATAAACGATTTGAAGTTGGTACAAACTCAGAAAGAACCAACTCCTTTAGGAAATGGCAGTACCATTTTAAAGCACACTATTTTTTTCTGTCCATTTGGAGCAAGTTTTGAAGCTTTCAAAACTTGGCAGTAGTTTGGCGAAAGAAAAAGCAAGAGTTTTATGAAATGCTGGAAATTACAAAACACTGCTTGGACCTCAAACAGCTCGCCCATGAGTCAGCACAGCCTGGGCCCTCGCAGCACACATCTCTTGGTTCTGAGGATTTTTTATCAAGTTAGCACCAGCAAAAGGTGCCAGATTGGTGGCCCCAGGCAGGCACCGAGGTCTCTGTTTATCCCCAAAGCAGGTAGCCCAGGCTTGCAAAAGAGAAAGCTTTCACTGCTTTACTTGGGCTGCTTGAGCTCAGTCTAGAAAAAAAAACTCTGCTCAGCTGATAACCTCAGTAGCTGCAAGATGGGGTTCTTTATCACAATACTCTATGTAGGAGAAAATACAGGAGAAATTTTCATGCGGTAGTTACCATGTCGGAAATCTTCCATGCCTTCCTAACTTTCCTAATTTTCCAAGGGAACTTTTTTCCTCCAAAAGTCAGTCTTACCCAGTGGGTAATGCTGGGTTTTAAAAAAATACCTCCTGGAGAAAGGCGCTGCATAGGGAACATACTAAAATGCCAGTCTGCTTAGAAAAGACCAGATGTGCAACATAAAAAGGAAGGAGGATTGAGAGGATCCTGAAAAAAAACATCCATTGATCAAGCCAAGGGACAGGACGAAGTGGGCACAACTGTACAAAGCTGAGAAGCAGATTTAATGGACGACAGCAAAAAATGGAAGCTGTCAGCCCTATCTACACTAGAGCTTCTTCAAACACTTTATGCAGTCCAAGTGAAACTAAAATGACCAATGAGAACTTCAAAGGAAACCAAACCAAAGCCCAAAACCTTCATCAGATAGGAAAAAATCCAGGAGCAGCAAAAGGGTAGATTCCAAATTTGGGAAACGATAGGTACCTATCAAACATAAGTCAGACTAAAAGCAAAGCAAAACCCCTGGGAATTATAGGGCCTTTCACGACTTTGCTCAGTGGTCATGCCTGGTATATAAATGTTTAACACACTTGAGAAGAAGATTGGATTTCTTTTCCTGTTAATACTGCCACTGCAGGAGAGATTGAAGGTGTTACTTTAGAAACAGGTTTGGAAAAGCACTGTCTCCTCTCTCAGAGGTGTTGCCCGCTCTCCTGGGAATAGCATCCCTTAGTTTGGGAGAACCAGCAGAGGGAGCACATTAGCAATTAAATAAAGTTTTTCTTGTGTTTGTGCTTAAACAATAGGATTCCTTCTATTATTTTTTTATTCTCAGCATTCCTCTCTGTCACTAATGCCTATGACTCACTAAGCTACCAAATTACTAGGAGTTTAAGAGCCAACGCAGCAGAGAATAACAGGCTCTGGGTAACCCCCCCACCTAAAAACTTAATAAAAAATAAACATAAAACATTATCGAGGTCTCTTTTCATCAGGTTCTCCCCAGCTCAACTTCTGCACCTGTTCTTGACAACCCACCCATGAAACCCTGCAGCGAGGGAGGCAAAATCAATAACTAATTTCCAGAGGTGAAAGGAGGACTCTGCAGTCTGTAAGACAACTTCCCCCATTCTGCTTCTGGGTCCTCCTGGGGCCGGTCACACTTCCACCTATTGATGATTTCCGAAGCAAGATGTTAACGAGCTTGTTTTCTAGCTGAGAAAAGAAAGTCCATAGATGGAGGTCATTTCTATGAGGTATTTACCTCAGACTCAACTGGCACGCCACATGTGCCTGCATTTTTAGCAGTACCACAACCCCAAGATGGGCCTGCTATGGAAACATAACAGTAAGAGGTCATCTACAGATGCAGCTTGCAGAACAGCAATATTCCTTCCTACAAAAGATTTCCTGCAGGTGCTCTGCAAAGGGTTGCATGCAGAGGCATGCATCACTACCCCTTTAGGCTTCGTTTCCTCTTCACTGCAGTTATCAACAATTTTCAATGCAAACTTACATAATCTCGACTTGATACTAGCAGGAACATTCAGGGAAAACCTCTGGGATCGTAGTCACTTGTGCAGTTATTTACATTTATGCAAACTGGGTGTGAAAAGTTACCTGGTTGCCTGTTGTCACTCACTTCACAAAACCCTGGGGAAAGGTGTGCCACAGAAGACACTGGAGAATCAAGTCCTAGATTGGCTGCCATTGATCACATTGGGGAGGACAGTTTTCTTTAAAAATATGTATCAGTTTTTAATAAAAGATGTTAAAGGTTAATACCTGGCAATGCCCAGCACAGGCTGCAGTATCAAACTGTGCCTCTTGCACGCCTGGTGGGCCAGGTCCCCTCCCATAGGAAGGGACCAGACCACTTCTTGGCTGGAGGAGATTTCCATCTTTGCGCCTTGGCCTCTCTTTCCACAGTGCCACCTAGTGCCAAATGCCTTAGTGGCCTTCTTTTTCCCAAGGAGAACCCCTGCCCCATTGCAAATGAGCAGAGAACCCACATACTCGTTCCACCTAAGCCAAACTCTACCTGCCATAGTGTAAAGGTATTTTAACTTTTTTTTTCCATAGTGCCTTATCTGATCTGCCCAATTTTTCTCTCCCGTATTTTAACTACGTCAAGTCATACTGTTGTCTCTTCATGTGTGATAAAGGCAGAACATGTTTCCCTGCAAACTTTTGTGACATGCAGCAAACACTCCTCCCAGGACTCACAGGCCTGGCTGGTCCAAGAGCTATGGGAAAGAACGAGCCTCACTTCCCCGTGGAAGCGAAGTTCATGTCTCAAATTATCATCTTCTGAGCCCAGGCCCCAGACCAAACTTCCACCACAGTCAGGGAGTCGAAATGCCCGCTGTGAGGACACGGAAGGAGTAGGCATAAGAAGATGCAAAAAACTAACACACGCAGGCAGTCATTGCTAGGAAATGATGGTTTCCTCTCAAAAGTGAAGGGGATTGATACTGCTAGAACGATGCACTAACTTCTAAAACAAATAATAAGCAGGAATACAGGCAACACTCTAAAAGAAAAAATCATGGACAAAATCTTTGCCTTTAGTCAGTCCTTACTGAAATTGTTATAAAACTGTGAAAATTTGCTCGAGTTAAATCTGATCAGATCCTGCCAAAGTACCTCAAAATTTGGTGAACAGCTGAATAATACTCTTTACCTCCAGCAACTTAGGTTACTGGAATTGACAGAATATTACAAAATCCAATTTATTTTTCACGGCTGATGCTGTTTGTTTACTTTCTAAATTTTCTTGGGCCAAACAACCAAAATCAATGAAGTCACTTTCACTTCGATTTACCATCATTTTCTCTCCGCAGCAGGGTTTTACCTGCAGTTCTACAGATGGCACAAGTTATTGTTTAAAAAGAAAAATTTCCAGTGAATTGTTTCCTTGAAAAAAAAAAAAAAAAAAACTGAAATCATTTGTAAAGAGTTTAAATTTTCTAAAGGTTTGGATAAAAAATTTGAGGTTTTAGTTTGCCATCAACATCTGTGCTTTCAGTAGGAGCTCCTCACCGTACAGCTCACAGTGTAAAAAGTTCTGTAAAATGGGACAGAAGAAGTTCATCCCACGGACATTTACAAGGCCACATATACCATGACATCCATTTCTAAGCAGAACTCACATTCAAATCATTCTGCTCTAAACCCTCGCATGGCCTACAAAAATGAACAAGGTTTTCTTGAAATGATTTTAATAACAATTTATCTAAGAATGTAATCTCTCTTGCATGGGATTTGTAAACCATCCCACAGAATTCTCTAGTTGGGGACACTGGTCCCTATTTACATCAAACTTTTGTATAAATAATAATACCCTTTTTTAATACTTTCTGCAGCTGCTTTCCCTTATGAGTAAGGGGGGGCCATGAATAAAATGGGAAAATGGGAAAACTGTGAGTAATATTTATAATAATGATACAGCCAACTCAGGAAATTGCTACAACTGGCTTTATCAAAATAAACAAGATCAATATTTTTTTCTTCCTTTAAGAAAAAAATAAAATCCTCTGCTATTAAAACTAATTTGACTTTGCATTTGTTTGGCGTTTGGATGTGATCATTTTATATCCCATTTTTGGTTTCATTAACAAAAAAAAGGAAAAAGGCAAAAGAGCATACAGCAGACCCCCAAAGCCCGGCTGCGCTGCCGCCCGCCTGCCCGGAGCTCGAGGCACACACGCACGCCACTCAGTCCAAAATTACTCTAGCTACAGGGCATGGCACGGCATGAAATAGCTGCTCCCGAGCACTTCCTCGTGTGGGTGTGTTAGATAACTGTCTGCTCCGGCACCAAAATAAAGCGCCGCGCGACCAGGCGCCGCGGCGGAGCTCTGCTCGGCCCCACGGAGGGCAGAGGGCCGAGGCCGCGCGGCCGGCGAGCCTGCCCATGCCGCCTTCCTCACCGGACTCCCGGGCCAAGGGGCTTCTTCTGGCCTCCCGAGCTGCGGCTACCCCATCACGGGCTGCATTTAAGTTCACTTGGGCTCCCTGACTGCAAACAGACTTTGTGCTATCAGAACAGCTAAGCTCTTTTTTCTTTTTTTTTTTTTTTCCTCCAGAATATTACTGCAACTTTAGTTCCAGAGGAAATTTAATCCTTCTAATGAAAAAGTTTTTGTTGGTGGGGTTTTTTTTCCCCCCTCTTTTTTTTTTTTTTCCCTAGATTAAGAAAGTTCTTCCTGCATAAAGAAAAATGTTTCTCCTGCTCGAGCTCCCTCTTTGTGCTCAGTCTCATTTCATGAAAAACCTGGGGCAAGAAGCAGAGAGACGCCACTGCAGACAATATTAAGAAAAAAAAAAAAAAAAAAAAAAAAAAAAAAAAGNCAAAAGGTTAGCACGAGGCTGGCGCCACACGCACGTTTCAGGGCCAAACCCGGGTCGCTTCTCCTCGCGGTGCCGGGAACGGCCGGGCAGCCGCGGCACCTACACCTGCAGCGGGGCGGCAGTGTGTGGCAGGTGCCCCACGGCCCCGCGGGGGCGGCTGCTCGCGCCGCGGCCGCCTCACGGCGCAGCCGCCGCGACACCTGCCCGGCCGCCGCGCTCCTGGCGCGGCCTCCGCATCCTGCGGCCCAAGGGCTCAGGAGGCTGCAGGCTCCGGCAGCAGGCAGCACCTTGGGAGGTCGTCCGAAGCAACACGGCAATACGTGCGCTTAAAGACAAACTGGAGGTGGTGAGCGTAAGGGAGAAGCGCATAAAGCACCCAACGCCATTCCCCCCACGAAAAGACAAGCCCACCTTTCCTGGCACGCTGGTGCGCGACACCCTCGAAAAGTTTTGCTCAGGTTCTGGAAATGAAGCTACCCATGAAATGGAGCGAGGAGGTTCTGCGGTTGTAGCGCTGCAGAGGAGACCTGCTGCTTCGGATTTCAATTAACTTAGTTTGCTCAGCAACGAGGCACTTCTGTTGAAACTGGAGAGTTGGGAGTGAAAGGATATACTAAAAAAAAAAATGAAAAAATTGAAGAACCTGTTGGCAGCAAAAGTTCTCCTTGACTTCAAAATAATGCTGTTTTAAAGAAATATTTCAGAAGACCTGGGGGTTTAGGAGAATCTCCCAGGCAGTCCCAGGTGGGTGAGGAATACTGCATTATGGACTGCTTTGTGCTCTGAGGAAGGGCCTAGTGCATTTTTTTAAAAGTCCGCCTCTTACTATTAAATAAATAATTTTCTATTAAAAAGGTGATTGTTATTGTTGAGAGATCTCCACTGATCAGCGTCCATTTTATATAATTACTCGGGGATTCTCCAGAACATTTTATGTAACTCACTTCCACTCACTATCTTTTTTCTTTTTTTTTGTGTGTGTGTGTGTTACCAACAGAGTAACAGTTTTACTCTCCAGCAGAAATGACAGGAGCTCGGATAAAAAGACCATTTCAAATGGATCAATTTAAGCAGCCTTTAGAACCCGTGATAAATCTAGGCTCCAAAAACTCGACAATGCTAAATGGGTTGTGAAACGCATCGCAAATCCCTCCCCAGAAAAATAATGAAAATGATTAATTCAGGGACGAGCTTCAGTGTTTGAAATCACAAATAAGCAGCGTATTTGTAGAAGGCAAAAAAAAAAAGGTAAATAAATAGTTACTATTTCTGAACAAAATGGCTCGATAGATTTCATAATTTGCCACCACTGTACAAAATATCTGTTCCCTTCCCCCCTCCCGTCCCCGCCAATACACACGGAAACACAAGCATAACCATGCATAAAGTGGGAGGGTGGGGGGCAGCCAAGGATACAAACTCCCTCTTAGAAAGTTTGCATTCTTATTAACCCAGTGATGCCTCCATAATGTTGCCTTAAGTCAGCAACATAAAAGTTGCAATATGTGTTTCCTTTCTTCCCAGGAAAGGAAGCTGGAAAAATACTAATAATGAAAAAATACGTGTTAAAAATATCCGAGAGGGAAAAGTACATATACAATAACCAAAATTAACCCCCTCCGCCCCCACATCAAAACAAACAAACAAAAAAATCTCTGAATAAAAGCCCTGCCAGGAATGGAACCTGCTTTCTCTTTTCTGTTTTTATTTCATGTATGGTAAACATGTACTTTAAACTTAAAGTATATATTTAAAACAAAGAGACAGAGTCACCGTTAACCCTTGCCACCAGCATTACAGTTAAACGTCATTGGCAAATACTAATAAAAACCCATTTAGCAGTAAATAAGGATAACATGATATATGGACAGACAGATGGAATTGCATAAACAGAAAGAAAAAGCAGAGAGACCCACAAACATACTGAGAGGGCAGTTTTGAAAGAGTGAAAGATATTGATTTACTTGGAACTAGTGTTGGAAAACAAACGTATTTGTTTCCTCCGTAATTAAAAAAAAAAAGTAATTAAAGTGAATCATAAGGGGGCACACCCTTAAATAAGTACAAGGGGGGGAAATATTTGTAGAGGCTAAGGCCTTCTATAGATGTTCCAAATTTTAAGCTAGCAAACAGCTCTGACAAACTTACATCTCTAAATTAAAAAATGAGGGGCGGGGGGGGGGAGGATAAAGAAGTGCTGGTGGCTTAAGGAGAGTAGAGGCTGCATTTTTTTTTTGGTATTTTTATTTTTATTTTATTTTTTTTATAAAAGTTGACTGGCCTACCTTGTTCCCCAGTCCTCAGTTTGTCTCCTCATAGTCGCTGTCTCCCTGGAAGTACAGTGTGAGTGGTAATGACTGCCTGCCTCCCTAATGAGTCCATTTTCCTGCTCTTGATGTTGTGTATATACACACACTGCAACCTACCTTACAAACCACAGAGACGGGAGAGGGAGAGCGAGCGAGCGAGAGAGCGAGCGAGCGAGAGCGAGTGAGAGAGCGAGCGAGAGTGCGAGAGACACAGGCAGAGCGAGCGCGAGAGAAAGGCGCTCGCTTGCTCGCTCGCCCGCAGACAAAGCCCTCCTACCAGACAGCAGACAACCCTCCTTCCCCTCTCCAGCAAAATACAACTCGGCTGATGCAGCAACAGGTTCAGAGCCGCCAGACGGAGACGGCGGAGCTCAAGGTATACGGGGGCTCGGCGGGCTCGCCGGCAGAGAAGCAGTTGAGCGCCAGCTGGCTCCACCTTTCTTATTTATGTTGCAGGATGTTGGAATGCATTGTTCCAGGCGGTCCATATAATTATCATAAATACATTTTTTTTTTTTTGGTGCCGATTAGCATGGAGCACTGAGACGCATCAGCCATTCTGCTCTGTAACCTTAGAGCTTTAACACGCCACACAGGGAAGGTGTAAACATATCTCTTTTGACAGGCAGGCTACACAAAGCCCACTGATGATTTTAAAGTCATGAGATCTTTCAGGAAAGACGCTCTCCTGAAGATCGTTTTTCCCCGTGCCCCTATTGTCTGGGGAAACCTATCTCGACAAGGAGGAAGCCTCTGTGAGGGAGTGCTCAGTAAACAACTGCAAAGAGGGGGCTATTCGCCCCCAAATTCCCTCCCTTCAAAAACATATACTGGGCAGCTTCTACCCCTACAGCTATAATAATAATAATGTGCTGTGCTTATGGCTGAACAGGTGCAATGCATATAGTACATGGTGTTACGAGGACAGAAATAAATCTCGCAAGTAGCAAAAAAAAAAAAAAAAAAAAAACATTTTCCTAGTTGCAAACAGGCCAAGGTTATTTAAAATATAGGTCTAATTGGAAGAATGTTCTCCCTATATTTTTTGGCTGGAGGAGAAGGGAGGGGAGGGGCAGAAGGTCTAAAGAGGAAAGATTTGAAAAAGAAATAATAACACAGATAGACCATTACTAGTTTTTACTAGATTTCCTTTTTTTAAAAAAAAAAATATTCTGTCATATCTGAAGATAAATGCTGATTCCACGGTAATGCTCATTCAGCCCTGCCGCTCATCACACAGACTTAATTCTGCTAATCCGAATGAAAACTACAGCCACATGAAAGTAGCAAGACCAGGAAAACGATGAGATTTTGCATCTATATTTCACCTTCGAACCAAAGATCCCCCAGAACTTATTCGCGGGGTATTGTCACAATAGATGGGGAAACTGAGTCCACAATGAGGTCAAGGGATGTACCCAAGGTCACTGCTGTGCATCAGTGGGAGAACAGATGGGAACCCAAATCCTTAAACTCTTAACACAGAGTTTGTCTCAACTAACTTACAGCCATCTAAAAGCTAAGTGTCCTGCCTAAGCCAGCCCTGTAGGCTCCCTCTGTTGTCAGTGGAGAGCCTGGCACCTTCGGAGAGCCACCGGCCCTCATTCTCCCTTGCTCTTACCGTCCTCCCGTGACGAGGGACCCTAAACAGCTCGGTTCAGCCAGGCAGCCAGTCGTTGTCTCCATTGAACCTCACCTTTGATCTACGGGTCTATTACAACATCCTGCTTCCCAAAATACATTTTTATTGCAGTATTTATTATTGGGCAGCATATGCCTAAATCTTAGTGAGTTGAAGGGACAGGCTACTGACTAATGGAGACAGGTAGACTCCCTAGATCCACAGATATGAACCCACAGGTTGACCTGATGATCATGATTCACACGCAGCCTGTATAATATTAACCACCCTAGTGACTGGTGAACTTTTGTTCACCGGTAGCTCCCACGTACCTCTGCATTCAGATGGATGGATACAGAAGGATTTTTTTTTCAAAGTTAATTTCCATTAGTGGCTTCATCAAAACCCACTTTTCTTAACTTAGGGAAAAATATAAAGAGTAAAAAGGTGACTCGGGTCAGCTCCTGCAATAATATTTAGCTCAATACAAATTAGCATACATAGAGGTAGCACTACCAGTTAAGTTGAAATGTATCCTGCAACATTTAACCCTATTATACATTTACTTCTATGGACTTTATGACCATATTTACCTTACAGAAGGATACATAAGGTTAGGAAAGCAGAAAGAGCATTAGGAGACTTTGTTTCTAATTGTGGTTCTCAATATAACTTGATCTGGCTGTATATCTGTCAATTGACTTCTTACTGCCTCAGTTTTTCTGTGTGTAAAATGGACTTAACTGTAATTCTACAGACAGCTGGGACCATAAATACGTAAAGTGTTCTGTCTTCCTATCTCAGCCCAGCATCTTGCAAGGTTTTATTACGAGGAACATTATGGGAGTAGTACATAAAGTTCTTATGGAGAGTGACCTGTATCAAAGCCAGTTGATGCAATTAGCAAGACTACTAAATACCTCTCTTTAGTTCATAATAATATGAATAGTCCAGGGATTTCAAATTTAAAAATTATATATATATATATACACACACCAAAATGAGGGTCTTGGACATAAAATACACCTGACCAATAAGTGATGCTCAATCCTACCTACTGTATAGACTCAAATATGAAAAGTGAACCAAAACTTATCAGGCTTGAATAAAATACATACTAGAATCCTTTAAATGTAACAGAGCTTCAAGCTGAAATCCTGAATACCACGCATGAACCACATAAGTTTGAAGAATTTGCAGATTTTTCTTTGATAGAGGTACCAAATCTTCAAGTTGGGAGACATCTGGATCCCTACTTCCCATAACTTTCTAGAAATCTCACATAAACTTCCAAGCCAGGATCACAGGTCAAACGCCCTCATAAGCTGAGTAATCGTGAATCTCTGTAAGACCTCTAGAATTAAGCCAGACTCCATCCAGTTATGGAAATACTCAGAAACATATCTTTTACAGGAACCCAAAGCAAATGTAAGTTTGGATATATGCAGAACTAAAGAACCAAAACGACACCCTTCCAAAATCTAAGGTTATTGGAATGCAAGTATGAAGTAGATTCCAACTTTGTATAGGAAGTATTGACCCTCAATCAGAACTGAATCCAACTCAGTTCAACATTTATGAAATTCAAATACTTGTTCAATCTGAATTACAAACTTGTCCAAGTATGATGTGAACAAGAAATTTGCAGCCAGTGAGTATTTTAAAAGGGAACTAAACCCAACTTATTTCTTATCCTCACAGTTCTAAATAATCACTGGGGAAAGTTCGGACCATAGATATCACCCAGGATGGACTGTTGGTGATCTAGCACTTTCTTTGTGATGTCTATGAAGATCTCTCCCCAACCAGGAGAGGAGTATTAGACTGACATAGGAGTCATAAGTTGGTATGTCACTTGCTGCGTGTAAGACAGGACAGTTAACTTCATTTTTGATCCTAAGACACCTCAAGGGCCTGATTCGGTTGTCTAACTCATCAAGGCTATTTAAACCATACAGGAAAAGTGTAAGACATTGTAAGTGGAGTATGTGAATGGAAAACCCTGTTTTAATAATGTTTTACAAAGACATAAACGATGGCAAAAGAGGAAAGGTAGCAAGGAATCAAAACACATTATTTACATGGTTGTATATAGAAATTGTCATAAGTTGATGATCATAAAACCTATCTGCCCCTCTAGTGGGGCCTCAGTCATCAGATAATTTAGCCTTATGTCCCAAGGGCTACAGGATTGCTCTTCCCACCTTAACAAGGATACAGTTGTTTTTCAGTTTTTATGGCATATGGTTAATGGAAACTGAAATCAATACAGTGTCTGTATGATTGTGTATGTCTGTTCCTAACTAACCGTAAGTTAAAATTTAAAAGTGGTGAGGAATAACAGTTCTACTGGAAGAAATAAAGAAATGCTGAGAGCTTCTGAAAATGAGGCGGCTAATGTAGAGTTTAAGATTGCAGACCCTGAGCTAAGCTCCTTAATCAGCAACTAGCAAACTGAAAGGAGAATTCCCAAGCTAATGCTTTATACTGGGAATGGCCAAACTCTAGCCCATTTACTTGATTCAAAATGCTGGATGAGGGCCTGCTGACCGTGGGGACCTGCTGCCATGTCCCCACGGGCCCGTAGTCTCTTCTCTCTGTTATGGGAGCAGGTTGATGTCTCACTAGCAGGAATACAAATGTATATGAGTAACTGGTGACTGTTCTTAGTTTTCCCACAGATCTTGCCCTACACCTGTCATGTGATGACGGGAAAATCAGCAACTCAGTCACGTGTCTAGCATATGCTTGGCCACACAAGCCAACATGCAAGCAAACTCAAACCATGTGCCCAGAAGTGTAGCCATCATTTGATGGAGACATCAGAATTTGGATATGCCATGGACATTAATCATTGGCCACTGTCACTAGGGATGTGAAGGAGCACAACTCTTCTAGCAAAGCCTTGAAAAGAACAAAATGACAATTGCCTCCTTAAAGTGGGTGGAAAATTCTGATATTTGACTCACCAGGGGCCCCCAATTCTTCCAGGGAGCTGCAGAGCCCCAAGAACACACTGATCTCCAATAGTACTTGCAAGATAAGAAAAATCAAACAGTCTACCAGAACTCATATTGCTGCAAAAGTGTCTTTGTCGTAAATGACAAGATTCAGGATGACAGACTGCAAGGGGAGGAATATGCTTCTGTGCCAAACAACATATTCTACAGGGATCTGTTCTCTCCCCTTCTTTTTTTTTTTTCCCAGACTCACCAGCATGGTGAGTTTACACATGCCCTGCAGGCAGCCACAACTGGAAGAGGAGTCACACCATTGTATGACCAAGCTAAGACCCACTTCCTTAAAAGAAAAAAAAAAAATCAGCCTTTAGCAATTATGCAAGGACTGATTTTCTATTTCTAGAAAAATTTAAGCAGGACTAACTCTAGGAACTGGTTGGATATCCTGCCCATCCTCAAGGTAACACACCATTCTAGGTGTATTCCATGTGCCTGCCCTATTACAATCCTATGGATGCACCCTGGGACTCTTGGGATGACCAGAAGCCCAGGATGTGTTCTTGGCAACTCAACTTGTTCCTTGCAGCTGAATCAGAAACACTGACTCAGGACCTAACTTTGATTCTTACAGATCAAGGATTCAGCTGATTCTAAGTATAAGATCATTTCCCAGGCTTTACAACAACCAAAAAGGCTCTAAGATTTAGCAGGGCATTGTCACAGAGGCGTTAAAATTTTCAGGCAAATTTTGGCTGCAGATCTCTTCCAGAGAATACAAGCAGGACCCAGAAATTCTCAAAGCAACATGTCTGAACCTGATTACTTCCACTCGGTCCCCTTCATGACATAGTCAGATCTCCTCCCCTCCCCTAGTATATCGCACCATCATGTTGCCAGCCCAACAAGATTGGTGATTCAGTTGTCCCTATTGATGTCCTGCAGTGTCTATGCAACTTTGTTCTAACATAATGAGAAAGATGCCAATTAAAAAAGCACAAGAGCCCTGCAGCTTGGCAGGCTGATTCAAATTAGATACCTGTATGAAGTGATTAAAAATAGGTTTTCTAAACCTGAAGGTAACAAGAGGACAGTGTGTTTGATTTACATCAGCGGGGGTCAACAAAAATGTAAAAGAAACACACAAATGCTCTTTATGCATACGTATTTGCTGCTGAAGATGCTGAAGACAGAGGGAGAGAAATACTGCCTGCTTCTGGCATCTTTCAATATGCAGACTCTCCCCAGTTTTACTGTCTCAGCCATCATTTCTTACTGCCAGACCTCCAAATAAGTAATACTTTCCTTAAATGTAGCAGCGTTGGTCCATAGTTCTATTACATATGTTAACAAATAAAACCTCACAACTTCCTTTGTCAGCAACCGCCTGCTATTTCCATTTCAGCGGTAACTCCTTCCTCTTGTTTTCCTGCAGACTCTGTTGAGAACGGCAGCGGGACGGGCAGGTCGGGCTTTCACGCTCGCAAGTTCAGGCTGTGCCGCGTTCATGCATGAGGCTCTCAGACAGCCCAACTGACTGGCAAGACTGGGGCACACTTGCTGAACCAGAACTGGCTTCTGTAATGTTTTTTTAAACCAGGAATGTCCTGAATAATAGAGCAGATGCAGAGCTGGTGTGTCTCCAATAGTTTCAGTGGATTTGCGAAAATCTGCCTCCAAGTCATATGTAGCGTGACTGCACAAATGCACACTTTCTTTTACAATGACACCATCAGCAATTTGGAAAAGGAGTATTTTGCACAGCAACCGCTCCCTTACAGCACTAAGGCCCCTTTGCACAAAGGCTGCAAAACTTATGCCGGATAGATAGAGTAGTGCTATATTACTCCAGCACTGTTAAGTAAGTATTGCAGCTACAGCAGTAAGCTGTGACACTGAGCATTAAACTTATTTTTTTTTGTCTCAACATAGCTATACCAGTGACAATCCATGTTTTTTATACAGGTGTAACTCATTAATCAGTGTGTATCAATCACCATCTCCAGAGTCTAAGAGACCTAGTAAAACCAGTCCCAGAAGAGTGATACCACAGCACAACACCATTTTGTAATTCCAAAAACAAAAAACATATAAAGAGTCCCCAAATTCCCACATCCTCTGTCACCATCTCTTTTATTTTAGCTTTACTTCTTGAATTCTCTTTCACTTCCTTCACACATAAGGATCTGTAGTTACGTATATGGCCTCTGCTACGTATGTGCTCAGCCTATCTTCTTGCATATTGCTGGGATATGGCCATTATTTGCATCAGTAGGCAATTTGTGACCAATTTAGCAGTTGAGCTAATACGTTAAGACCCTCATCCAAGCTGTGGTGTGACAATGGAATAGGATCATGTTACATAGCAGAGGGTGCAATGGACAGTGCACCCTTTACTATATATGCCAGGGATCCCAAAGGTTACCAGTCAAATTCCATTATAAAGACTCATGTGGCAGCTCAGTCAATGTTTAAACAACTACAGAATTTGAGTGGCCCTTTTACCATCTATAACAAGATGATGCAGTTACAGAAATTCTTTAGATACTGAAATGGCGCAGCAACTTGTAAAAAGTAGTTTTACAAGCTGAAAGGAGCTATTGTAACAAACAAGGCAGCACGCACATCCATCACTCTCTTCTACCAGACAACTAGGATGACTATCAAGGATTTCTATTTTTGTCCCAGTAAATTAGGGAACATGCAGGGGGATTTGATTTCTGTCATAATAATTGCAGATGAACATGACATCAGCTGCAGCGAAAATGCTGTAGTCCTAGGTGGCCATCAGTTCAATTTTACCCTCTTTAAATAATAAACCAAAATACTTCTGCAACTCCAATGTTTGTGGAGTTTGTGGAGCTTATAGATAAACTAAGTTGATGGTAGATGAAGATCTGATTAAATGGGAAGAAAGGGAAGGCATCACATTCAGTATTTTGGTAGCTATTTCTTGACCGTCTGAGTGTGATTGAATAGGTATTGGCTGTAAGTGAAAGCGCATCTTTTTAAAGGTTTATCTTCACAAGTTGACAAGCATGAATCCCTCCTATCCGGTAAATATTTGTGCTAGCATTCTCAAAGTCACTACTCCATGCTTTTTACTTGATTGAATATAGACAGAATGGACAAAGAACAGCGCTATGGAAAAGAGGGACCATATTGCAGCTTCAATCATTTAAATCTTCAGTAGCTGATTTTTATGCAACTGTTCGAAAAAAAAACATAAAATTATTTTTCAACTCTAACCTGTTCTTAAGAGTATTTAAGCTTTTCTATGGTGTTTTAAAAACTAGATAAACTTGAGTTTCATTATTTCTTCTTCTAAGCTAAGACTACAAGAGTAAAAAAATTTTTCCATGTGTATGATACTGTTGAGAGAGTTGATAGGAGCAATACTCACGAGTGCCATCATTCATGTAATACTTCACCATGAAAGTCTTGCAATTGATGTATGATTAATCTCCGCAAATATAGACATTGCCTATAAGTTCCTATTTAAGATCCCTCTCCGTGAATTAAAAGCGAGAAGAAAAAAACATGTGTTTACCAAGCAGACTGGAGCTGGAAATTATGGAAAAGTCTAGACTCTCTTGCAAATCTGTGCAGCTTCTATCACAGTTCTAAGCAGTTCAGCACAGAATTCCACCCTAGGACCCAGATTCAAATTACCTAAATTCCTGTTAAGTCCCCTTCCCTTGTGTTTCTGGATATATGGCCCTAAAGTCCCAGTAGCATCCAATAGGAAATATCAATCATGAGGACTTGGGGGTATTTAGGCCACATGCATGTGTTGTACACAAAAATGCCTGATAAGGTTTCAGTTCTCCTGCATGGACTAAACATTCCCAAGACCACAAAGCATAGAAATGAAACTGAGGTTCTTTTCTGGTATCTTTTGGTTACCTTTGGTTATCTTTATTCAAAAAGAGGAGGAGGAAATAAAGTTTATCCCTGTTAGGCTGAGGAACGCTTGGAAAAAGCTTGCATCAAAAGCATTGGAAACACTAGTAAGGATGTCTGGTTTACCAGTACTGATAGCAGCAAAAACAAGTATAAAAGTTTCAATTTCATAAATCTTAATTATCTGTTGAGCACCTCAGTGGGATTGCTTGTGCATGTAGGTAGACAGGATTTAGTAGTCATAGTCTTTGAAATTTTTAATCATGCAAACATGCTATTAAAGAAGAAATAACCACCACTACCACCCCTCCCCCTTAATGTAGCTGCAATAAAGAAAAGAAATATCCTGGTCTAAGTATTATTTTTTATTACTAAGATTTCACAGGAAAAAAAAAAAAAACAGGCAAGACTGGTTCCAATTAGTCTTTTAGTTTTAGCCTAAAGGAGAATATTTTTGAACAGTCTAAACACAGTTTGCTCAGTAGTTTTAAAGGATGAATTTGGAGGGGTATTTTTTTAGTATTGTCATTCATTTTATAGGGAAGACAGGAAAGAGCATATTATTTAAAATCAAAGAAATTAAAATTTAAAAAATGCATTCATTGAAAATTAAGAATCAAGTTTTATTTACACAAGGACAAAGATAAAACTCTTCCTTTCAAATCACATATATCAAAAATTGGAAGATCTGTTGAGTTTACAGGAGAAATATGCCTGTAAACTTGACAGAAATGAGACTGGGTCTCCTATAGACAAACAATTCTACCATTATTTGAAGAAAAGTGTCTTTCATTACAGGACCAGAGAACACAGGACAAGGTGACATAATATTTTGAGTGATGCAATGGAGAGGAACTGCACCATCCTCACTGTCACTCTTTCAGTCAGATTTTGTAAACTACCATATTTGAATGCTATTTTATGGGCTCCTTTTCTCTAACTTTCTTTGCTCTCAACAGCAAGGACTATAGTATGTGGTATTGCTGCCTAGGTGGTCTCTGGTTATGTAGTGCGAGATCTCCATTGCAATATCTGTGCAATTAGGCATAATTAAGTTTGCCAGGGTAACTTTTAATTTCCTGATTTTTGAGTAAATAAAGAATCCATTTTAATGTTGTACTAATCACTACTAACTGATTTTTAATTGGTTTTGGTTCAAAATTAGAGGTCACAGTATGAAACTATTTCATCCAATGGGAGGACTAAAACCAGCAAAACAAACTGAAGTTACAATTCAGATAACTTTATATTAACTGGTATGTGGCTGCGCTACTGTTCCTTTTGTTGATTTGTCCTGAAGCCAGCAAAACAGCACTGTGACACAGGGTACAGATATGACATTAAGTGCTCTGCTGTGGTCTGGGAAGGAATCGGCATTTATTTTTACCACACTACGATGATATCCCAGATGTTAGAAACATAAATACAGTCAGTATACCTTAAAGCTTTCTGTTTCACAAACAGAGGCACAACCACTTCAGCTAAATGAAAGTCTCCATTAGTTTCAGTGGAGCATTTGTGAGCCAAACATGAAGCTAGAGAGAAAGGTAATTTGGGGATTTTGTTTTCCTTGTTGAATAAAATTCCCACATATGGATCAAGCTGTACCCTATGCATCCACTCCAGTGGGCAAAGCTCAGTTTCTACCCAGAATTCCTGTTAGCTCATGTAATAAAACTGTAACACACTATGAAAACTCACTAGAGGTGATCGGATATGGGTATACACATGAAGGAAGTTGGGAGCACCCTGTTGCATTCATGAGATTCAGGAGTGGCTGTTCAGCCATCATGTTCAGCTCATCTACCGTTGGTAGCATCAACGGTCGTTCACAATTTCAAAGCAGATATGAGAAAAGTAGTTAGGGGGGTATAATGAATAGGATTTGGGGGGGCATTACTTTCCTAAACTACTCTTTCAGTATAAAGGCTGCTTAGTTGCTCAGCGTACCAAAATGCAACAGTCAAGGTCTCCATAGCAGGATTATTTCTTTTCTTCCCTTATTTCTTGAAAAGCAGTGAAATAATAAAGAGTTTTGACATTTAAATCATTGTCAATAGTCTTCAGAGTCAACCCTCCGCTTCAAACATCCAAGACCTCTCTTATTAGGAGGCTGTCTGCAAATAACCAAGTGTCAGTTCACATCCAGTGCAATCTTTAATTACAACCTTCACAGTCAAGCAGGCCAAAAGCTTTTTATCTCTTAAATTAAAGCTTTAATTTTGGAGGACAAGAAGTCAGCCAACAGGGAAAAAAACCACCAGTTTACCATCCTGCCAAAAGTCAGCTCAGTCTGAACCCTGTCTTAAAATATGAATCATGCAAATTACATCATTTTCTGGAGAAGCCATAACATAACAATTTATATGAGTTTTTGATGCTAGGTACTTAATGATAGTGAAAGTTCCTTGAGATTACTTTATAGGCTACTCCTCTGAGACTGAAAAGTTATGCGCAAGACAAATCAAACAGAAAAACTAACTTAGAGGCTCTCAGCATTATCTGCAGGTCTCAAAGCACAGGATGATCCATCCTCATCTACAGCAAGAGCTCCTTTTCAGAGGAACAGGAATATTTGCTTCACAATAGCGCAAAGATGTGCAAATTTCTACAAGGTACTTACACTACATTCCATTTGTTTTAATGGAAAATAGATGTCCAAATTCCCAAAGACAGCCCTTTTTACCACTGGGCCTAAAGAAACAGATTATATGAAAATATCTTTCTATCACAAGAGAAGGCAAAAAAAAATTTCAATTAAAACTGATGGAATTGATCAAAGAGTGAAAGCCATCAAGGAACAGACAGGCAAAATGGGGAATAAAATATGGAGAAAGTGCATAAAGTTATCTCATTCCCCTCAAGGAGTATTAAAAAAGCTCCCTACAAGAAGAAAAGAAGATATTTGCAATTTGTTTTCTAACTAAAAGCCAACAGAAATATAGATAAAAGAGTAGGAAGCATGCTGAAAATTGCAGCAAATGCAGATTCTAACAATTGGAAGTAAAAGATTGTAATTTAAATTACCCCATTATCACAATTATATGACCATGAAGTACTCCCATGTTTTAAGAGAAGCTATAAGCACTTCTAACTTCATGGTTGTGATTTTGAACTAAGGTCCCTTTGACTCTGAAAACACTCTCACCCAGCATTGTGTGGGCTAAAAGAAAATTGCTGTAACTGTAGTCTTTAGGCTTAGAATAAGTATCTGCTGTATGTCTGGGAAGACTTGTTAATTTTAGCATGTAATCACAAAAACAACAATTTTTTTTTTTTTTGCTTTGTAGATTTAGAAGACAATTAAATGCACCAGTGACAAATATAAGCAAAGCCAGCACCAATAATATAATATTGCTAAACAAACCTATTTCTCCTTTTTTTTAACCAAATGAAAGTCTCTGAGGAACACAGGCTTCTAGAGAGGTACTACTCTGTCCCTCCAATATCTCAGCAGCTCCAGCACTTCCTAAGCTCGCAGAAATGAGCCTGTTGAGATGGAGCCAAGGACAGGCAAACCGACAGGAGGCTTCAAATGCATAAATACATTTAATCCAAGATATGAGGCCAGCATCTAATTCACCAGAGGACAAACTAGAAAGTAGGATGAGAAACCAGGCAATACAAGTTATGGTAGAACACTTCTCAACCACCACGCAATGGTCCTAAGGGAGATGTTAGTACATTTTGCTGCTGTTATTTATATCTGCTTCGGCCAGGAATCTATGACTCATGATACCTATATTTACATTGTCAGATACAGAAACAATTCGGTGGCATTTTTCTGTTAGTGCTCCTTTTTCAATATCTGCCACTTAGAAACATTTACATGAAAATAACACAATGGAAGTGTGATGCATGAAACACTGAGCTCCAACTTCAATCTGTAAATGAAGAATCAAAACATTCTAAAAGTTAAAAAGGCAGTGATGAGACTACAATGATTACTGATCCCTGTACAAAACTACAAAAAACATACACTTTTGTCTATGTAGGAAGTAAGCAATGTGTCTCATGGCCTGATGAGAGTTGCTGCTAGTACATGGAATCGTTTGTTATTAGATGCTAAAAAAGAAGTAATAACAGAGTCAGGTTCTGAACATGATCTTACAATATTTTCAGGATCTAGGAACTGCTCTTAAGTGGTCTGATTATTCTGTAACAAGGTTCCAAGGAAGCTCAGCTACCTCACCTAGTTTTGCAATCCTAACTGTTAAATCCTGAGAGGAGGTTTCTCTTTCTGCTGTTAATATTAAAGGTATCAGTGTTACAAACAGAAACTTAGTGGCTAAGAAATATCATAAAATTCATCTATTTGACTCCTCTTAAACATATGTAATTGTACCAAAGTAATACAAAACCCGAGATAATTCTTTAGCATTGCGTGGGTTTCTTTGCCACTATTAAGGAGCAAGGTAGGATGGATTCACATCCATCCCAGACAGTGCAGACGATTCATTTCTGCAGTCACTTCCAAGTGAGATGTGCCTTTAAGTGGAACTACTGAAGCAGAACTCTGATGAGTCTGATGATCCTTAAAGTGAGGCGTTTTTAGTACTATCATCATCATTATTAAACTTAGCGTCAATGACAATTTAAATCTGCGTTCCAAACCTCCTAGATGCTCTTCAACATTAGACACCTTTGTGTCTTGAAGACTCAAAAATAAGCTTACCAGTTGATTGTGCTGTAAAGAAAAACTCTACTTAACAAGATAGATGCAACCTTCTTTTATATTAATGATATTGCTTTCAAAGTAACACAAAAGAAGCAATTGACAGCATGATTGAAACATTTCTTTTAGAGACATATAAACTCAAGGGTCCACTACTAGAATCACCAAGTGAAGAAAGAGGGGAAAAAGAAAAATAGAAAGCAGCACTGCACAGTGATATTAGTGCAGGATGGCTAGCTGAACATAACAGATGGCCTCTTAATAGACACAAGCAACTAACTTGCCTAAAACTGTACTCTAGAATTAAAAAAAGAAAAGAAAAAAAAAAGAAAAAAAATGTCACACTGCCATCACCCTTAGTCTGGCTAACTTGACGAAAAAAGAGAGGCTGCTGTCCCTGGATCCCAGTGACACTTAGTGTCACTCTCAGGAACATGTGGCTCTGCATTTGCATCAACAAGTATGTTGAAATTTGCACTGAGAACAAGGAGGACTTTGATCAAAAAATAGCACACATTTTACTCTGCAAGGAACTTTACTGAGAGGTACTAAATTTACAAAAGCAGTTGAAGGAGGTTTCAGAGGGACTTGACAGATTACAGGCTGATGACACTACTGTTACAGCCTCAGTGGTAATGTGGTTTGATCTAATTAACAACAAAGAACTAGAACCACTGAAGAACAAAATTAAAATTATTCAAAGGCGCTTGGAAGCTTTCCATTTTGTAGTCACCAGGACCAATTCCAAACACAAATGGATGGGATTAAAACCAGAATAGGATGCAGAGACTGGGACAGGAATGCACAAATTCCAGATACCTCAAATCTCTTCTAAGATTAAAAACGGTAGATTCGCTTTTTTTTGTCCCAAATTTGTCATTACAAACTGGATTTGATTGATTACAATTAATTCAATCATGCTGCTGGAAAACACAGATACTAAGTCAGAATGGACAAGATGGCTGAGTTCAGATATTCTAGTTTTTATAACAGATATATGGCTGTCCAGCCACCTCAGCATCACTTAAAACATGTTTTTAGCTTATTCATTTTGCTCTGATTGAAACTGTGTAACAGTGTAGGTGCTAAAATCAAACAATCTGGCAAAAGTCTACTGATAGCAGTTAGATATGAACACTTCATACACTTAACTTCCCAGACTATAGAGTCCATGTGTTTTAATTACCGAATCACCTGCTTTGTATTTTAGACAACATGTGCCCTCCTGTGCCTAAGGAATAAATATGCCCAAAAAGTAAATCACACTGCACGTATGTAATGTCTCAATGAACAAAATACTACATTTGAATGTTTTCTGCAAAATGCCTTTGCAGAAATTACCAAAAAAGTCATGCTGGGGGGAAAAATTCACTCTGATATGTTGGCTGCTGTTTCGACATACAAATTTTCTCTCCACACCCAACAGAGAGCACATACCTCAGCTGAACAATTGTGAGCGTATCTTAGCTATGCCAATATCCTGTGGAAAATAACAAAAGGCTTTAACTTATTTTTAACTGAGAGAAGAGCAGAACTAAGAAAGTTTGTGCTTCATAATTTCAAATCGATTTTGGGATTGCTCTATTTCCCTCCTTGGGAAGTTGTACGATTACTAATCTCATAATTAAAAAAAGTAAAAGTTAATAAGGAAACATGTTAATGTCAGATGATTTATGTGCCTATGAATATTCTGTGTGTATTGGGAAAAAAAGAGCGGGGGGGGGAAGGAAAAAACCCATTGTGTAATGCCGATCTGATGAAATGCCGGACAATTTTGAAACTGATAAAATGAGTCACTGCCAACTGACTCAGCATGACAACAGGAGTTCATTGTTGCATTTCGACTGAAGGAAGCAAACAGCCAGTTGGTTTAAACTGGATTCTTTCTTTCACTAAAAAGTGCTATTTCCACCATCTTCTTGTTTGCCTTTGCCATCTTCCATTAGACCCTCTGGTGTCTTCAGGACCTACTGCATTTACTAAGCCCAGCGCTATTCAGCTAGCATTAGCTACAACACACATTAAGCCCTGGGTTGTACAATGTTATAAAATTAACTTAAAAGGCTGGAATGCAGCTCCATTTTTAAGTCCCAGTGTATTTATATTTCACATATGGTTTTTGCTAGGCTATTCACAGGGGGGACTATAAAGCATCTCAACATGTGAGGTACTCTTGTAAATTCTACTATGTCCTTAGTTGCACTTACTGTCCTCAGGCAGGGGGGATGTTGTGCTGCGAGTACTAATAACGCTATACGTGCTGCATGCTACATCCCCATCTCCCCCTCCCGCCCTGCAGATTTGGCAATAGCAGGTTGGCTGCAATCAGCTCCGAGACTGCAATTTCTGCTTGGCTCCAAGGCCTCCTGCAAGACACGGCGGCTTCCCGCAGCAAGCTCGGACATTAAAAAAGTAGCTTGCATGAGGCTCGGGACCCTAGAAGAATTGGGCAACAGAACTGAGCTCTGGTGTCCTCAAAAGCTCTAAGCCCTGGAGTTGCACGACGGTTTTGTTGGTATGCAGTGTCAAGGTGCATTTTAGTTGTTAATACACAAGACTAAGAAGTTGTCTCACCTGTCACACAACCTTGTATGAAGCGTGCAGTGCAGTTACAAGATCTGTTTTGTGGCTCTTCTCCTGCAACGTCCTCAGCACGCTCAGTCAGCATGCATTAGTTCCTGTTTTTTTCCCCAGATCTGCTTCTCCTGAGCTCTGTCAGAAATGTGAGAATATTCTTCTTTCCAGAAGAGATTATTAGACTCCTAAAAATTGACTGATGCTAACTGCAACTTATGAAAAGATCCCAGAAAGAAAGTTAAACTACTTTTGTAAAGGAACAAGCAACAAGAAAGGTCCCTACTTGCTCAGGCAACTAAAATATCCCGTTACTATAACCTTTAAAAAGCCTATTTTGCAAAAAAAAAAAAATGTGTCACATCAAAATTACTGCAGAGAAGAAAGTCCTTGCAAGTGAAAGACAAGACTGAGAATCAGGGAATCAGTGTTATACCCATAACAATTTGCCACGCGATTTTGACTAAGTCAGTCAACATCTCTAAATCTTAGTTTATCCATCAGTACAAGAAGCTACTAACACTCCCCTAATTCAGGAGGGTGTCTTCAGGCTTAATTAATTGATGTTCATAAAGAACTCAGGTTCTCAGAAGAGGGGCATCAGAGAACACCAAAGTATTATTAATCTCAGGTGCCAAAAAATCCCTACTCTTGCATGCAACAGCTCTGAAATGTCTGCAATTTCTATGGTAGCAATATCCCCAGTTCAGCTCACAAATGAGGAGAGTTATCCAAATAAAATAAATGCCTGGTCATCAGAGTAAACAAAGACATCATTTTACAAGTCCAATCTAAATTGTAGAGATAATCAATATGAGAATAGCAGTGCCCACAATGAAACCTGTATTAATTATGAAGAGAGTTTATGAAAGAAATTAATCATTATTATGGAGTTCACTGTAGGAATTTAATAGCATGAGCCAATTCTACATGACTCTTATGATGCTTGAGGTCAAATATGCTGAGTTTGAAATAAACTTTAATCTACTCTGAACTAACTTTGTATAAAAAAAGAAAGCTTCTCATAAGTTCCACAGTTCTGCCCAAAATAACAAATCTACTCTACCCCAATAAGTGTGTGTGGTCTGATATGCCATCCTGAAAATAGATTTTAATGTCTTTATTTATTTTTTTTTTAAACTGTGTTACAGAAAAATTATATACACTGCTTAAAAGAGAAAATTAGATATGGTAGATAACCAATATATTTTTAAGCTTACTTTGCTTTTCCTTCTTTTTAAGTAACCAACCTTCCAAAACAAACACAGCAATGTTTATGGAAATAAAGAAACAAATTATAACAATTTTAGGTAGCATACCGCAGTCAAATAAATACCATTTTCTAATAAAACAAACCAGGAGAAACCCTAATAGAACTTAACCCATGGTAACCAAAACAAAACCCAGAGAGACCTTCTGTTCAAAACAAAAAAAAAAAAATCAAAGCTGTTCTTCTTTCAAGCTAAAGAATAATCTCCACAGGTCAACTTCAGTATTAATCAATTAATCGTTTCAGTTAGGTTATAGATTCTCTGGGGAGAGGCTATGAGGGGAATTTTCAAAAATGCTCAGAGTTGGCTTAATTCCAGCTGCAGTCAAGGCCCTGTTGTCTTCAAAGAGAGAAGAGTTGGACTGATGCTGAGAGCTGTTGAAAAGCCCATCCTTTGTACTTACTTGCTCTGGGGAAGGACCTCAGAAAACAAATAAAAGCAGAAATACCTAAGGAATGACCCCATCAGACCTTGGAAGTCCACAGGTGCTCAGCACTGTGGGCCAGGAGCAGACAGATGCCTGGGATTTTTTGGTTTGGGTGCTTTTGTACATGCCCTTAGGCCCACATGATGCAGCCCTACAAGCGCTCAGAGAGATGCAGTAGAAGCAATATCTCGTTCTCACTTATTTTGAAAAATAGGAGACTACCATAACAAACACCAAATTTACAATACTTTTGGTAACAATTGGGTGTGCAAAGGAAGAACAAACTCTTAAGCTCTTAGGAAAACAGCAAGTCCAATTAAATTTGTCAAAAAGAGCTCAGTGGGAACATTCTCTCAGCTTGCTTTGTTGGTGCTGCAGAATTTCTTTGCAGTTTTACAATTCGGCTTGCTAAAATTCTTCTGGCAACTCTAGACTTCCTTACTTCTGATCTCATCCACACAGATGGCTCATGCTTGTAAAATGTTATTAGGGGACATGTTGGAGTGGCCTGAACATGGGTCATTCCACCAGGGTAATCCGACTCTAAAAATTTCCCTGGACTTGGATAACCCTGAGCCCTGCCATTGTTTCCCAAAGTGTAAAATGGAAAGAGCATCTACCTCCTTGGGAAGTTATGAGAATGTGCTGGTTAAGGCATGTGCAGCTCTTTAGAACAGGATAATTCCTTTAAAAAATTCCTGCTATTACTATTTGAGGTGAGTCAGATACTATCATGAGGGCTTCAGTTTTATTCTCTTCTCTGAAACAAACACCAACACAGATATAAATAGTGCCTGAAGAAATGCAAGGGATGAACTTGCTGTTTGGTCTTTTAAAAACAATTTGTAGCTTTTGCATGAAAAGTCTGTATAGGAGAGATTTCATGGGTTTATATGTATATATTTTAGTTTCTTTAGTTCTGCAAACTATTAACATTTACCAAAGTCGATATTTTTCAGTGGTGTAATAAATTCACATATTTTACTCACCAGTTCTGGTTTTCGTAACAAGATTATGGTTTTTATTTTGATCACTGGCTAATTTACTGCTGCAGCACATCATTTTGCTTTTCTTTCAGATGTTCTGAGGAAAAGTAATTCTTTGCAGACACTGTTCAGATGGTATTTTTCAATTAAAAACACTTAAAGCAGAAAGGAAGGGTTGTCTGGTGGGGGACTGAAGATCAGAGTTCAATGCCTGGCTCTACAATAGGCTCCCTGGGGAAATTTTCAAAGGCACAAATGGCAGGTTGGCACATCACTCCCATGCTTTCTTTAGTGGGAGTTAGTTGCCTCTGAAAACCTCTCTTTCCTTTCCCCAGATTATCCTGATCAAGTCACGAACCCTTTCTTTGTCTTAGTTTGCAGTCACTATAGTGAGAATAATAATATTTTGTTTCCCTCACCTTACGCTTGGCTTGCCCATTTAACTCTACGTTTCCCGAGACAGTGGTTCTGCTCAGCAGCTTGTACATGCCGCCCTGGCGGTCTCACCCGAGACTCCTAGTTCCTGTTGGAATACACACACACACAAATAATGTAACTGCTAGTCGGATTAATACTAATTCCAATTGTTTTCTCAAAACTCAGGTTACAGGGCCTTCCAGACACGGAACTGATGGATTTGCAGTCCAGGGTAATGTTATCCACAGAACAGGCACAGGAGAAATGTTCCAGAGGAAAAATTTTCCCCCATTCCACCCAATACCTGATTTCCAAAGGACGTCTGTTTAGCCCAGGCAGGACCATCCCAGCCTGCATGCTGTGACTGAGGTGTTACCTTTTACCACAACATTCATGGCGAGTAAAGTCTTAGCAATGTATACAGGGATTTCCAGAAAACAAACTGCCAATCCAAGAGTGTGTTTGTGCCACAGGAGGACACGTCATCAGCCACTGTGGCAACTGAAACTGTTCCACATTCCTAAGTTGGCCAACCAGGATTAGGCAGCAAAATTTGATTTTCAAACAGCAAACATAAAATTCTCCAAACTGTGACACACATGACCATGTAAAGGGCAGGAATGACAACGTAGTGAATACATGTGCATGGCAAATACATTCAAGGAAATCATGTGTATTTGTTCCTTCAGAAAGTGGAGTGCCCAGTTATTTAAAAAATAAAACTACTTTTTTTTCTACTCTGCTGCACTTAAATCCAATATGACTATAAGAAAAAAACAAAAAACAATTCCTATTCCACAGCCATTCACTACTTACCCACTGCCCTAAGTTACTATTGCCAACTGATGAATCACATAGGTCTCTGTGTGTTCTCCAACACCACCACGAAGCGACAGCATCTTTCAGTTACTCACTGTTTTCCTTTCAGCCTATTGCATAAATAATCCTCCGAGCAATTCACCTTTGCCAATGATCTCTTTATAGTTATAACCAACATCTGCAGCTGTGTGGTCATTTTCGTTTTCATCGTGTTAGCTTCACTAAAGCCAGATCCTTTAAGGAGGGATTATTTTGATACAACATATACATTAGTTTAATTCGCATCTGTAGGTACTAGGCACACCCTATGCTTCCCTCTCCATCATCCAGTCAGTATTGTGTGTGCAATCAGCCCCATGTGCAACACAAGATTGAATTCCTACAGCAGCTATAAATAATTCAAGAAAGTTCTTGGCTCCTCAGGGAGATTTACTCACAGATCACCTGTTCATGGAGCTTAGCAAGATGTCAAAAAAGTTCCAGGATTATTATAGGTCAATGATGGATATATTAACAAAACACTAGCATTACTTCTACAGAACTGGAACCCATTTTGGTTTTGGATAAGTTAAGAAACTTCAAATGGACAGATCCAAATTTGCTAGTGGAGGAATGGTGCTTGTTTGCATCACTTACAGGAATGCTGCTGCAGTGGATCCAGACAAAATGATGCACCACGGTCTGACATAGTTTTGATTAGATATCTAAACTGTATGATTGCCAAATCCAGTAGGTCCAAGAAAAAAATAAATCCAACAAAAGAAAAGAGAGAAATCTGATAAAGCAAATTGCAGCAACAGAATTTGTCTGCAGTGCATTACGAACACAAGAAACCCAAGCAAATCCCATTTCCCTTGCTGATGGAGTGTCCCTTGCCCTACAGGACACACTGCAAATAGGCTCTGCACAGGGTGAGAGGGGGACACAGACAGGGACCTGCCATTAGAGTGGCCAGGGTAGGACCATTCTTTGCCAGCTAAGCTGTACCTCTATTCTGTTCTACCTGATCCCCTTTCACTGAGTTAACAGCACCTTAAGATAGGTTTACAACCACAGGTGACAAAATCCCAGCTTTTTCCTGTTTGAGACAATCTTTTTATTTTTCTCCCAAAGGCAAAATATATTAAGGACATTCTTTATATGTCCAGAGCCCAACAGACTGTCGCTTTCTTTACTCAGTGTACCATATATATCTAGGACATGGAATGGGTTATTTAAGACTTTAAAGGAGACATTTATACCCAGTACATTTCCAAAGTAAGGATTGTGAGTTGTTGAAATCACTTATTTAAAACTTTTCTCAAGTAAAGAGCGATAGAAATAGAGTAAAATCATCTAGAAGGGGTTGAAAACCCTTTCTCATGAAGCCTTAAACATCGCTTCCAGTGACATTAACTTGAGCTACACATCCCATTGGAGAGCAAGTGTCAGCAAAGTAAATGCATTAGTTAAAGCTTAATAGTAGTTTGGTGTTCAATATCCTGAAATATTTAATATGTTTTTTTCCCAAAGTAAACTGTTATTCAGTTTTAATGAAGACATTAACCTGCTTGATTTGTAAGCTCCTGTGGGATGTCAGTCTAAAACACTGTCACAAGAGGTAGGCAGAAGTAACAAGAGCTCTGACAGGAAATCGAGCACATTTTAAATGTTAAAAAAGCAGCCAGAAAATGAGCCTCAATATGCTCTTGTTTTCTTTTAGCTTTGTTTATTTTTTGGTAATGTGATTTGTGCCCTTTAAAAGATGCCAATTAAGGCTGGTTATAACGCGCTCCACACGTAACTGCGGGTATTGAAACCTTTGCAAGTTTGTACCAACTATTTTGTAAACAAGAAGTGGTAGAGGGCAGATTCCAGAAAAGAGCTGGGGTCAGAATCCAAACTTGGAAACTCTTTTGGGGTTCCAGCACTGGTAGGATGACAGCCTTGCACCGGAATCCACTGTTTTGCTTTTGCTCACAGCGTGAATTTGCTGGATTTTCTGAATTTGGAGACAGTCAGCATTTCAGGGCAACAGCTGGCCCTCTTGAGTGCTCATCTAGAGACGACAGGGATATAACAGCCTGACAAAAGGGGAGAGACCCTGAGCAGTGAAGCTGGTTGTACGTCCTTCCCCAAACGCATGTTGGTGGTTTGACGAGGCACACAAGCTGGCTACTTGGTTTCACAGTAGCTGCCTTCAGTTCATGCTGTCAAGCACGGATTCTGACACGTAACAGCATTAATATTACTATTGCTATTGATATAATTAGCACTTCTATAAATAATAGCTAAAGCTGCCACAGCTAAGTATATTCCAGCAATCAGCACTGTCAGGGCCTTCCTCCTTGCACCCTCCAGCAGTGCCAGCCAACAGATCAAGAGGGGACCGCGGCGCCTGAGCTCAGTCCTTGAGGCTCCTGGCCCAGCTCTGAGGGGCTGCAGCGCCCACTATGACACTGCTCAGCAGCCAGTTCAGATGTGCGAGACTAAAGTTTCTCACCAGCTTTGCGCCCAACAGTGTCTGAACGCTATAAATAGGGGCTCTTCTCCCCAGCTGCATGATGCAAAATCCTTGCCCTGAGCTCAGTGCCTGTAGAGCGCAGGACAGCAACTAGGCCCAACCTTTAAATTCCAATTTGAAAAAATAATACTGGAGATTTTTAAACAGATGTAGAACAGGAAATTGCTTAACAAAACATATTACTTCTGCTGCAGAAGAATGGCAGCACCTGCAATTTCAATCCCTCATCTCAGTTTATTACCTTAAAAATACTTAAGAACAACTTTTCTAGCAGCCTGAACGCCAAACTAGCTGATCCAGATCTATTTCAAAGAACTCGCCTCGTGTTTCATGATGACTAAAAGCCATAAGTTGTGTGTATTTTTGGGAGGGTGTTGTGAATCTAACTTGAAGTAGTTTGAACAATTTTCAAGGGTGCTCACTCATCACAACTTCAACTGATATCAATGCAGGAAGCAGCAGGGGTAGAAATCAAGGGTCTCAATGGGCACCTCTGGAAATACAAATACCAATTTTTTGAAATAGTAGGTATTTTCTGCCTTCTTTTTGTGGGTAAATACCACACAAAGGTGCTGTGAAGATCACTATTTATAGTGCCTGTAAATATAAAAGTGCTATGCTATGTATAAGAAAAGTAGTCTAGATTGTTGGATTTTTTTTGACTCTACAGTTCTGACCGTGGTTTGTCACACATACTTGGAGTGTTTGAAGTTTTTAAGCTTTAGTCTAGTGCATAAGTAAAAGATCGTATGGGAGATTAAATAATTTGTATAATTAGTACTAGGTGTGAGACATCCACATTTGCAAATCCCGTAAATTCTTCAGGGAACATTCACACTTGGTAGCTGCAAACGTAAAGCAGCAAAGAGGACACTAAAATTCAAAAGAGGCTTTGAACTACTGTACTACTAATAAGCTCCCTTTGTATGAGGCCAAAGCGCTCGCGCGGCACTTCGTCTTGCAGTAATAGCAATGCCAAAATCATTCCTGTATAATTCCACTGATGTCACCTCAGTTATTTCAAAGAGGAAATTCATGTCTAAGCCATGTTGTTTTCTGATGCAAATACAGAAAAAGTAAACCAAAGTTACAAAGTTACTAGCACTGCTGTTTATTATCATACAAAAAAAAAATGGAATAATTGGCTCCTGCTATTTGAAATTATTACATGAACCACTATATATAACCGTAACAACGACATTTGAGAACTCTGCACGTAACATCTTTGCAAAATATTTGCAATGAGAGCTTTTATCCTCATTATACAGATGGGAAACAAAGACTCAGTAATTTTCCCAAAGCCAAACATGGAATATGTAGCAGTGCTAAGACCTTACGGAATCCCAGGTCAGCCAGGAACCAGAAATAATAAACAAGCACTCAGTCTTCAATATGCTTTACTGGAAAATGTAACAAGCAATAAGTGAGCTGGACCCCTTATTTGATGACAAAAATAAAGAAAACTGGAAGAATTACGTTTTGCTTTATATTAAAGAAACAGACTTGGCATTATTCCTAGAATTTATGAAAATTTTGATCACAAAGGGCTGTATTTTGTTATTTCTTGAGACAAACTTCATGAATACCTGGGAAACAAGAGAGTAGAATCTGAGATTTATTAATATTTGTAAAATAATTGGTAAAATATTGGTAAAATAATCTACACCTTGAATTTCCTTATTTGTTCTGCTCACTCTGCTCAGGTCACAAAACTGTGCGACTCTACAAAGCACTGCAGACTCCAAAAATTGCCCCGGTTGTGAAAACATTAGTGGCTTGTTCCTTTTGTTTCAGAAACATCCCATGATTCATCCCATTATATATTGCTCATGAAAATTAAAGAACTCAATGCCGTTTTGTTTGTGTTGCTCTGATACCCAAGATCAAGGGTCAGCATGACTATGGAAGAAAGGTAAACAAACAAAGTTTACTGAAACCTGCCAGTCTCAGACACTATACGATTTTGAAAAAAATATTGTAATGATTTCTGAACTCTTTCCCAAGCAGTTAGTCTCTTCAGAGCTTAAACTGGTAAAATTACTTGGGCTACTATGTATACAGTTGCAGATGAATTTTGCTTACTTAATTTGGCACTCTGAACAAATTAAAAATAATTATTTTTCCCCATAGCATGTTCTATATTAATATTTGCAGCCACTCTGGAATCTTAATGAGCTAAACATTGCAAGTTCTGTCTCCACTTGGCTAGGGGACAGCCTTTTCCTCCGTGATGCACATGTGATCATCTGGGAACAGCCCACGAGTCTCAAATCCCACCTCACTTAAGGAGATTTACAGCTACACATAGCAAACTATATTAAACAACACCAAGGTCCTGTGAAAAATAAACAAACAGAAAGGACATTTTTCTAATAATGAGACGGAAACTGAAAGCTTTGAGGGCACCTGGAGTTTCGCCAGAATTACACAGCAAGGCTCTAATCCTGTTTGCCCCAGTCGAGCAGTCCTGCTGAAGTCCAATACACAGCAAAGGCCAGCGTGCCAGGGCTAAGATATAACCTGGGGCATGCTAAATGGCCCCTACCATCAAACAGGTGCTACGAATTAATTTCTGACCCCAAATTATAACTCCTTGTTGAAGAACTGAAACCACAATTCTCCTCAAAGTTTTAAATTGGGAGGTTAACACCACACTGGGATTTTTTCAGGCTTTACTCCTAAAGCATTCAAAGTATTTTCCAGAATGCTAAATTAATACAGAGACAATTAAACTGCATTGTTTGAAATAACTGTGCACAGCACACAGTATGACACAGCATCTTTGATTTTCTTTTTTAAAATCTGCCTGCATACGTACTCACTTACCCACTGCATTAATTCCACAAGTGGCTCTCCGAGTCACCAGTCTCAACTATCCAGTTCCTGCTCTATTTCCAAAGCAAGGAGAGCCCTGCACGCGCGTGGGAGGGATGGGGCAGTGGAGCCAGGAGTGCAGCTGCGGCCAGGAGGCAGGCAGCCTGCTCAAACCCTGTCACCCGCTGCTCTTGACACTGGGAAGACATTTGAGCCCTGCTTGGTTCGGGTTCTTTGCAGCGTGTAACATTTTTGCAATGAAGACACCCCCAAAATACTCGGAAGGCTCTGAACTTTAACAAAATCTCTTCCCCCTTTTTCATAGTAACACAGTGGGGTCCTGTTTCAAATTTCTGCCTCATATGGTACCCACGTATAGCAGAAGCAGTATCAGCCTTTACAAAGAAGCTTTATGCAAGTACAGGTGAAAGACACTCTCTAAAATCTCTATTCAACGAGCTAGCTGGTAGCATGTACATCCTGCACCGCAGGGCACCCGAACTGCCCAACATCGCAGCAACAGACTGAACTCTGCAACACAGCGAGAGGCGGGGGGATTTTAAAGCAGGGGCATTTTAAAGCAGGGGTCTTTGGATTCTGCTCTAAGCGTTACAATGTGGAAAAAGCAACCAAGAAATCCTTGGCCACAAAGTGTTGTTTATTATTATTATGGGCTAAAACAAACAAGAACTCAAATTCATTTTAAGAATATAAACCATTTTTTTAAAGATACAAGACAGCTACATCTTTATCAACAGACTTGTAACAGATTCTACACGCTATGAGAAAGTTTTCTTCTTTTAAAAATAAGGGATTTTTTTTTTTTTTTTTTTTTTACACCTACAGATTAAATGATTAGATTTAAAATAATGCTAAAATCTTCTGTAATGTTCTTCCTGCATTACAAATGGACTATTAAATCACTGAAGTGCCAATCAAATGCTTTTGTACTTTGAAAGAAAGGTTTAAATAACAAAAGCAGTTTTTCAGGCCTCTCACTCGCTAGTCAGCGTCACCTATGCACTAATTACAACATATTTACTCTCTTTTCTAGTAAGGCCACAATTGAATAGATTTTTCAGAACATGATTTTCAAGAAAAGTTGCAATCAGAGAGTTTCATGGATTCTGGTTCTTATTAATCCAGCTTGTCTAAGAAAAATATCTTACATGTCTTGAAGTTTATTGCAGAACACTGTATCTTGCATATATTTATACAAATGTAGATATATTCAAGAGATACAACAGAATAAAAACAGTTCTCAAATCGGTTCCCAGCTCTAAAAATCATCTTACTGCATGACCTTGGGTGAACCACTCTGCAGAGTAAACACAACAGAGCTAGCCAGCCCCAAGTTTTCAAGTTTTAAGCAGGGCTGGCCAAATACTGGAATTTTTACCTTAATGAGAGGAGGGAAAAAAANAAAAAAAAAGTTCAGTTCAGATGTGTTTCTGAATAAGAAGCAAAGCCCTCACATTCTTCACATGACAAAAATTCTCAACAAGTCTTAGAAGAAGAAAGCATTTCTCTCTCAGGGAAGATTTCATTAACTGAGTTTTCGCCTTCCCTGGGATCAGAAAGCAGAATTGACAGAAGCCTTCCAAACAGGTAGTCATAAACCAGCACTTCAATTTTATAGTAAGAAAAATCTTTTTTTTTTTTCGCCTAATAAAACTAGAACCTCCCACCAGAAAACTGCAGCTTTACAAATAACACGTTGTCCACACAAGTATTTGTAAAGCGAGCCTGTGAAGGATCTTTCCAAACTGCTCTAGTGCTGCGTATTCCTAGCACTCACCAAAAGAAGCCCAGTTGCTAGCAAGCTCTTGCCCCAAGTTTTTTATGTCTCTGCAAGAGATGGATAACTCCCATACACATTTCCTACCATACACATTTACTTGATCGGCCACGGAGAGAGGCTGGATAACACGACAGGCGACAAGATTTTTACAGCCCCTTCTGTGCAATGGCCACCGAGTCCCCCCCCGCCCTCCCTGAGGAGCACACTCCTATGGAGCGGGCTCGGGAAAGCCACGGGGAGCCCGTGGGTACCGCCGGCACCGTGAGCTCCTCCCCAGGCCAAGCCCGCCGGGCACCTTGCGCCCGGGCGGCATCACCGGAGGCGCCGGCAACTTCTCCGCGCGGCCGACGGGAGCGGGGGAGGGACGGAGGGAGAAGGTGCCAACGGTGCGGCGCGCCGCGCGCACCCTCAAGGCACCGCCGCCGCCTCGGAAACTTTGTGTTCGCGAGGGAGAAAGTGCCGCGCACAGCCCGCAGCGCCGACGCGGCGGCCGGCGCGGGCTGCATCCCGGCACAGCCGCTGGACCGTTGGAGCCCAACGGCTCCCGGCGCGCGGCCGTTGCGGCTCCCCCGACTCCCCCGGACCGTTACCCTCCCCCCCGCGGCGGCTCCCGGCACCGCGCAGC